>JAZKJV010010720.1:0-520244 GCA_037367405.1 Ottelia alismoides | reverse complement strand
TATTCCACTGGGCGGAATCCAAAGTCTTGCTAGCATAGTGTATGCATATGGAAGGCCATCCCTCCTCTGTCCCAACACAGCCCCAACGGCAAAATCGGAGGCGTCCGTCATGATCTCAAATGGGAGAGACTAATCGGGTGGTTGAAGGACAAGAGCCTCTACAATCATGCTCTTGAGAGTCTCAAAAGTCGAAAGACACTTATCATCAAAAATAAACCCGATGTCTTGTAAGAAGATCATATAACGGTTGGGCAATTTTGCTGAAGTCTCGTATGAGATGTCATAGAAACCGACATGCCCAAAGAAAGATCGTAACTTCTTCAGATTGGACGGGGGATTGAGTTTCTTTATGGTATCCACTTTGGTCAGGTGTACCTCCATGCCCCTATTGGATAAGATGTGACCAAGGACTGCCCCTTGAGTCATCATAAAATGACTCTTCTCGTAAGAAAACGAGGCTAACCTCTGTACACCTCTGAAGCACACGGTCTAGGCTAGAAAGGTAGGAATCAAAATCATCATCATAGATCAAAAAATCATCCATGAAGATCTCCAAGATATCTCCCACCATGTTCGCAAAGATAGAAAACATGCACCTCGGGAATGTAGCCGGAGCATTACACAATCCAAAGGGCATCCGTTTGAAAGCATACGTTCCGAACGAACAGGTGAAAGTCATCTTTTCTTGGTCTTCAGGTGTGATGGCCACCTGATTATATCCTGAGTACCCATCGAGAAAGTAATAATGACTCTTCCCAAACAACCGTTCGATGATGTAATCAATGAATGATAGCGGGAAGTGATCCTTCTTGGTCGTCTGATTCAAATGTATGTAGTTCATACAGATATGCCAAGAAGTCAGTACTCAGGTAGCGATCTCCTCTCCATCCTCATTTATCACTGTAGTGGTACCCATCTTCTTGAGCACCACATGCAAAGGTCTAATCCATTTCGAGTTGGAGATGGGATAGATAAGATAGACGCTCCACCACTTGGATATTTCCTTCATAACCACCTTTTGAAGATTCGGGTTCAGCCTGCACTGAAACTCACAAGATGGTTTGGCATCATCCTCGAGAAAGATGTGGTGAGGGCACAAAGCTGGACTAATTCCATGGATATAAGCTACTGACCACCCGATTACCTTGCGGTTCTTTTCAAGAATCTCTGTCAAATGTGATTCTTGTTCATCTGTTAGATCAGAAGCGATAATGATTGGAAACATTTTGGGCTCTCCAGTAAGGAATCAATATTTCGTGCTCTGAATTAAAGGTTTAAGCTCTGGGGGAGAAGTAACAGGGAGAGCTGGTCTGACTAGGGCCTGGGTATAAGCTGCTTTGTCGGTTTGTGTAAGCCCGTCCTGCTCCGACTTAGAAAGATCTGAAGACTGCTTGTCTGATTGCTGACTCTGCTGTATTGGCTCAGTCTCTAGGCAAGTTGTAGGCTCATCTACATCAAACATCTGCCGATTGAAGTCCACATCTTCATCAAAGGGATTAAGATTTGAACAACAAGATTGGAACTCAAAAAGATCATCATCGAACTCATCTCGCTCAGCCTCTAACTATACTTGCTCTATGACTGTGTTATCCAGTCTTCCATCATCTAGTATCTGAAACTGAGACCCTTTCGAAGATGTGATGAACGACTGTGTACTCAGTTCGGCCAAGACAATCTCATCATCGATTTGCACGAAATCACAATCCTGATGACAATCGGCTTCGTCTTCAGATGCTCGCTCTGACTTTTTTGATTTGGCTATGAGGTCTTGGATCGTCTCTATATGTATACTCTCTCCTTAGACGCGAAAGTACACCTTCCCTGTACCATAATCAGAAACAACCTTAGCTGTTGTCAGAAAAGGTCATCCTAATATGATTGGGGTATCGGTTACACATTTAGGGACCGCCATGTACAATATAATGAAGTTCACAGGGAATTTCAAACCCTGAATGGTGACGATAAGATCTTCGACTAAACCCTTCAGCCTCTTGACCGATCTGTCGGTAAACTTTAAGACCGTTTTGCTTGGTTAAAGAGATCCGAAATCGAACTTATCGAATAAGGAATAAGGAAGGAGATTAATCGATGATCTGTTATCTAAAAGAGTACGATTAAAAGTCTGATCAAGGATCTCACATCTGACATACAATGTTCCCGTGTCTGATATTTTGGCTGGGGGATGATTCTGGATGGCGTGACAAGTCTCCTTGGTCAACACATGAATTTCTGAGCGATGATTGATTGCACTGCCACTTCTTTCTGCGAAATGTAGTTTTCTCCTTAAGACTTTTCTGTAAAAGAGGGACATGTGCCATGTCTTCTGAAAGAGTGAGCTGAATGATGAATTTATCGAGCATCTCTTTCGTCAGATCTAACATTTGGGTCTTTTTGGTATTTTCTTTTTTATCGTCTTTTCCTAAGCAGAGTGATTGAGGAAAAGGAATCTATACATCCTCCTTATCAGTCTGTACAGTAGGAGGATGAGATGAAGAGGAAAAATCAGGTCTTTTTAGAAAATAGGGGCTACCTCCATGTTGATCATCATAAGTAGATGAATTGGTTATATTATCTTTATTTCTTTTTTTGGACCTCCTCCTCTTCCCATTTATTTGTATTTTTATCTCCTCATCATTAATTATGTAAGTTGATAATACGACTAAATCTGCATCGCGATCATCAGATTTGGTGGCATCAATACCACCATCCAGATCATCATGGATACTACCAGCATCAGTACCACTCTCTGCATCATGTTCAACTGGCTCGAAAACATCATCTATCGATGCATCTGTATCAGTCATAGTTGAGATACCACCAGCTGGAACTCTAGCACTCCTTAGAGATATGAAATAAGCATTATTTTCATCATCAAGTGATGTAAGTGATTGAGGAGTAGAGTTTATTTGCGAAGTCTGCGTGGCGGTCTGATCTAGCACGAGATCCATTATCTACTGCTTGAATTCATCCATATATCACCTATTATTCTCATACTGATCGGTGATCCGATAGGCAAGATCATCTAAAGCCAAGTTCTCATAGGAGTGCCCTAGAGAACTGGATGAGTAATCTGAGAATTATTGAGGAAACTGTGGAGAAAGAAATTCGGGCATCCACTGAGTACAAGTCTAAATATGATGAGGTTCGTCCACAAGCTCCGACTGAAGGTAATATATCTATTGCACTGAAGACTGTGTATTGGATGAATCAACTGGTAACCCTGAAGACGGGGTAGATGTCATCTATTCAATCTAGTTCTTCAGGTCACTAATGCTCCTTACAAGCTCGTCAATCTTATCGAGCTTGTGTAACGGGCGGTATCTCATCTCAATATGCTTTAGGTGGTCCGATTTCTAGTTAAGAATCCTCATTTCAGCTGACGAAGATTCTGAAGATGTGAGCGTCGATGGACCCTCCTCAATTTGTACCACAGTAGACTGGTGAAGAAGTGCAGGTGACTCCATCGGAGTATAAGAGTCTATTTGAGCTAAAGTGGCATGATGAGATTCCATCTCCTCAAAAATATCCCAGACAACATCCTCATGCTTCGAAAAGTATGAGACACCACAAGCTGCACTCACCAATCCTTACAGGTCAGGTGTTTACCCACTAAAGAAGCTCTAAACCAAGCTTGCCTTAGAAATCTCATGGTGGGGACACCTATCAATAAGGTCTCGAAAACGATCCCATGCTTTGTGGAATGGCTCGCTCCCAAACATGGTGAAACTAGTAATAAGAGATATTGCAATATTTGTACGTCTGTGTTGGACATGCAAGCCCACAATGAGCCATTACGAAATAAATGTTATTGCGAATATCATTCCCTAATCTGAAATGAAAAATACATAATTTGCATAATAGGTCCCTTAGTACAATTAGGGTTATGTACCATGACCATCTTGATAATCATACAGCCGTTGATTCAAATATTGAATCATAGAGGCTGGTGCTTGAATGAACATCTAAAGAGTTAGATTGAGGACTCATCAAGCACCATCAAATGATTGTTAAGAGATGATCTCCAACCTGAGTAAGAGATGGCAATCCTTTCTCTGTTAGGCTGATATCTGACCGACCTCTTGATGCAGATCCTCTGTATAGGAATAGAGATTCGGAGGTGTCAGATTATTTAGGTCATAGAGTTGACTTAATGAGATTGAGATAACCAAAATCCTATATCGTATGCTGTCATGATATAGGCCCGCATCCTCTGAATGGAGACAGATGTGTTACTATATGCCTGAGTATGTACATTTGGCAGACCAATAGGTTGATGACCTAATCAAGGTCCATACACTGACGCGCTGGTGTGCATGCAAGGGCATATGAGTAATACAATCTCTCAAAGAGATCATATTGGTTCAATTACTGATGAATCCACATTTCATCATCTTTATTCTATCATTTTGGCACCAAAAACCCTAGCAAATGCCTGTAAATACCCTTAAAATCATCGTCTTAGCATCCATGCATGTGCATCATATTAGTGTGTAAAATACTGTAATGAAAGCCAAAATTATAGAATAAATAAAGAAAAGAAAAAGAATAAAATATTGTAAATATTTTATGACCTGAAACCCCGAGACCTAGGCATCTTGATGAATAGGTCGACAAGGAATAAAGTAGGGGGAGATAAGGTCAAAAACACAGTACAAATACCTAGACCTTTTATTCATTCTTTATTCAGTTTGGGACCTATTTTTGGTTTCACTTTTTATACATCAAATAAAGAAACTTTGTACATAAAAGTTGTAGATAAATTTATAAAGAAAATTACAAAATTGATTTCACAGAAAAATAGTGTACAGAAAAAAAGTTATGGTCTGAATAAAATTCCAGAATCCCAACTTCCCAGACCCGTATCTCACAAACGACAACTCCAAATGCAGTGTATTCACCTTTAATTGTATATAGAAGAAAATAAGCTATTTAATGGCGGTGGTTTCGCATTTGGCGGAGCTACAGTTTGAAAGTTGAGTTTTGGACCCTCATTGTATACCTATACTGAATAAAATATTCAATTTATTATTTATTCATTATTTTTATATTTTTATATTTTTATAATGTTGTAAATATTCCTTATAATCATTATGTACACTAAAATTAGAATAAAAACCTAAATAAAACTTAAAATAAAAATAATACATATAGGTTATACAGGTATCATACCTATATGTATACCTATACTTTTTATACTCATATTTTATTAAATATACAAAATAAATCAGAAAAATAAAGTAAAAATATATTTATGTTTATAAAAGTATCTTATAATTTTATAAAATACTAAATAAAAATAATAGCATTAAAATACATAAAATAAAAATGAAATGCTAAAATGTATAGGTATTATACCTATAAAGGGGTAAAAAGTGAACTTGTAAAAATAAGCCTCATAAAAATAAATAAAATTCATAATAAAATACTTCATAAATTAATAAATAATTTTTATTTTTTAACCAAATTAAAATTCCTCTATTTACTATTTTATTTCGATTTTTGAAATAATTTTTTTTGAGGATTTTTCCTGGTTGGTCCACGTGGACCAACCAGGTTGGTCCACGTGGACCAACCAGGTTGGTCTGACAGTTGACCTCGGTCAATTGTCTGACCTCCTCTTCCAGGCGTGTCAGAGAGGTTTTTGTCCCATCTTCACGCCATTTCCTAGGCTTGCCCTTGCACTAATCCATGACGAGGTCTTATGTATTTTTGCTCCTCGATCAATGGTGATTCACGCCCTAGTGAAATCTGGGGCTGAAGACCACTGATCGAGGTGGTTCGAGCCTCGTCCTCCACGCCATTCGTCAACCATACAAAAAGGACCTCCCGACTTCGATTTGAAATTAATCCTTCTTCCACCATTTTCAACCATAAACCTCTGCCTCTTCGTGCTCCTAGTGACAGTAGGAGTCGAATCGACCCGGGGTTTGCGTGGTTTGGTGTTGAATCGAAGCGATTCAATCCCTCACCGGAGCTCCGTCGTGCTTCTTCGCTCGTCGCCTCTGGTGAGTCCCCTCCTCTTTTCTCTTCGTTTTCTTGTAGCTGTTGCGTAGATTAGGTTAGTTAAGTAACAGTTTTGCTTGCCGTTCATCCAATCCCTATGAATCGTTAATCGAACCCACGGCAGAGCTGAGCTCCGCCCATCATTTCCGGCCACCCAACGCCTCGACTCGACCTCAGACCCCCTCCATTATCTTCCCCTTCACTCCTTCATTACGCAGCACCCTTCATTCATCTCGATCTCGCTCAGATCGAGTCGACCGAGCTTCGTTCTCCGTCGTTCGCCGGAGCTCTCCACCCGCACCACCTGTCGCCTCAACGGACCCATCAGACCCCACCATTTTGTTCGCCTGGGTTTTGTGCACTTAACATTTCAGGTTCGAGCCCCAGAGAGGCTCCATCGACCGTCATCGACTCCAGGCTCCTCCGCCCAGGTCGCCTTCCTCGTCCGGCCGCTTCTCGCCGCCTACGCTTCGCCGGAGGCCATCATCTGACGCGGAAGGGCCCCAGGATCCTTTTGCCCTTGATCCGGGGGCCGGAGCGGCCGTGTGTCAGCCGCAATCGCCGATCGAACCTCGCCGGGGAGGTGTTCTTCGTGAACCTCCCCCTGCCGTTGGATCAGAGGTCTCCTCCAGACGCCATCTACGCCGTCCGATGATCAAGCGCCTCCAGCCGTCCGATCGATCTTTAATGATCTAATCTCAGCCGTCCGCGACGAAGGGGTACGCACCGTCAGATGCGCGCCACGTGTCCAAGTGCATCGCCATCGGCCGTACGATCGAGCCCGTGGGTATTTTGCATCTTTCACCCACGACTTTTTGTATTTACTTTTTAGTCTAAAAACTTTCATTTGAAGTTTAAATAGTTTTGTAATATTTGCACTCAGGACCTCATAGTTTCACTATTTGCACTTTAGTCGCGCCACGTCACCTCACGTGACTGGGGCGCATGACTTTTGGGTATTTTGTAGTTTTGGCCCTGAACTTTTCGTTATTTGCAATTTTATCCCTGTGCGTAGTAAATATAATATGTTTTCGGAAATATTGCATGCATGCCCTGCCGGTTTTTAATATTTTCAATTATGCCCCTGTGAATGGTGTTTCACGTGACCTGTGCGTGCCTTTTTGATGAAATTTGCATCTGAGCCCCTGGATGTTTTTATAATTACATTTATACCCCTGCTAGGCTTAGGATTTTTGTGTACTTAGCTTATTTATTTCATGCCTCATTTAATTACGAAAAATTCTCAAAAAATAGGTTTAAGCTCATGTTTGCTTCTATTTTCACGCTATATTTTTAGTTTTTAATTTTATTACATTTTTATATTTATTAAAAATCAAAAACATGCTTTTTCTCTACTGTCTAGCTTAGAAATAAAACCCTTCAAAAAATTCCAAAAACATTCCCTAGTGTCTATTTTATCATGTTTTAGTGTCAGTCCAAAAACCACTAAAAATCTCAAAAGAAAAACCTTAAAAATTTAAAAAGATTCCAAAACTTCAAAAAAATCTATAAAATCAAAGAAAACTCTAAAAAATACAAACTAAGTTCCTGTTTGTTCTAGATTTTATCCTATTTATTTTAAAATTAGTTTGAAAATTTTTGGTTGCTGTTTGTTATTTTTGATTCCAGTTTTACCCCCAGCCAGCAACTTTGTCACTGTTTTCTCTTATTTCAGTAATTAAAAATACCAAAAACACCTTGAAAAATCCCCAAAAATCACAAAAACAGTAAAAAATCCTAAAAATATCAAAAATATTTAATTTCTGAATTTTTGGTTATTTTTGTGCATTTTTATAAATAGTTTATCTTGTCTTTTATTCCATTGTTTTTATATTCCAATATTGAAAAAGAAATAAAAAATATAAAATATAAAAATCAGAAAATTAAAAATCAAAATACAAAATCAAAAATTAAATTAAAAAATATATATAAAAAAATAAAAAATTAAAAATTAAAAACCCACAAAAAGAAACTAGATTGGCTAAGTAATTTATTAGACTTAGGGTTTGGATTTTTATCTACACTCTGCACCGTTGTTTCCTGTGTTCGACCCCTACTTGCTTGCCATTATACATTGTTAGTAGGGTATAATAAATTTTAATCCTTGCTCTTGATTGCTTTATTGATTGTGTGGGTTAATTGTTGAAGATCGAGGATGCTTGAGTAGTTGCATTAGCGACAGTGAGTTTGACTTGTCAGACCACTATTTAGCGGCTCTCGTTTTCTCGCTTTTCAAATGGCGCCGTTGCCGGGGAGCATCGGCTTGTAGAGTACCTTTTGGGTCTTTTTAGTTACTTGGCCATTTTTGCTTACTTGTCTCTTGTGTATCATTTGTTTTGAACTGTCTGAGATTTCTTTTTGTTTTCTTGCGAGGGACCGCCGACCGAGGAGGATCGCCTAGGGGATCCTACGCAGCCTTGGGAGGAGGAGCTGGCTATTCTATCCTTGCCGGCATAAGAGAGCAGGAGAACTAGAGAGAGAGAGAGATAGTTGCTTTTATTTTTGTGAGAGAGAGTTATTTGTTAATTTGTAATAATACAGGACTGGGACACTTGAACACTTCGGGCCTAATTTCCAGGTGTTTGTTCACCCGGGGGCTCACCGCGGCTTTTTCGTGTTTTATCGACTGTCATTTTCCGATTTTGTTTTCTTTTTTATTTCTTTTGTGGATTGAGCTCTTAGATTTAGGTCCTGCTTGATTCGATTAGCCTAGGTCCAAACACCCTAATAACTCTTGCATGCTCCTATAGATCGTAATTGGACTTAGATTAATTAAGTAGTTGATCATTGGCTCTCGATCCGCGCGCCGCGAGCTCACTCCACACAAGCGCTTTCTCCTAACTCAAATGTGTTGAGCAGAGGAGGAGTGAGCCTAGACCAGACACTAGGATTGGGAGTTAGCGGTTAACTCGTGGTTCTTGACGCTAGCAGTTGCCTATCTTAGGACGATTTCCGCATTGCATACCGACATATAGATTAGGTTTATAAATTTCTACTTTGCATCCCGCATGGAGAGAGTTGGGATTTGCTGTAAGTCTTCTTACTTTGCATTCATCATTTAGGCACAAAGGTGAGATTTCCATCTTGGTGCCGACTTGCATTGGCTTTTCCTGACTCTTTTGTCCCTATGATTTTGGATAAAGTAGGATAAAGAAAATACAAAATTGTTACGCACTTATTTGAATCTACTCAAAAGAAGCGATAACACAAAAAATTAAAAAAAGGGACTGCTAAGAAAACTTTGACCTAAATAAAATTGGTAATTTGACTCATTGATTGGGGAGAGTAACACCCTCACTTGTTTTCAGGTTGCATGGGAAGGTCTCCTTCCAAGTGAGGTGAGCGTTTCGTAAGGATTAGAGCCAAAAACCCAACTTGTGGCTGCCTTGTGTATCACATGGATTTCCGAAGTATTGGCGCTACTATCGTACGTAGTCGAGTAGGGCTTGGTCGCCATTGGTGACTCACTATTGTGTGAGCATCGACCTTGTCCGAAGTACTGAGCATAGGCCACACCTTCACGGGGGTGTCTGTCTCACCGGCTGCGTCCGAGTAGGATCTTGCACGCTCACGGGTGATTCCGTTGCGAGCGAGGTCCGAAGTATCGGTTTCACCTATCGGCTTCCTCCCTCTATTTCTTTGGCTGAGTAGGGATCCAGGAAGGGTTACAAGGACCTTAAAAAGCGCAAGTTACAGGTTACACAGGAGGAGGACAAGTACGGGAATACTTTTCCGGTAGTACTCTCGCTCCTATAGGCGTAGCGCTCTAAGGACTCGTTGAAAGATAAATTCCTGAAATCAAGAATAAAAATTACAAAGATAAAAGCCGAACCTTCACGGCTTCATGTGTTGAGTTGGTGAACCCCTTTGTCTTGTGTTTGGTTACTAGTCGCATTTAGGTCAAAGATCAAAAATATCGCGCCCTTGCGCAAATTTTGTCTTCCCTCTTGTTGACCCTTGCTCATTGTGAGCCTTCTACTGTTTTGCATTCCATTTGTTTCTTGTTGACCCCTGTATCTTTCCTCCACATCGATCTCCCTCTTGACTTTCGAGATGGTGACGAATGGACAGTTTAGTCGAGACTCTGTTGGCACCCACATCAGTTCCATTCGCCCGCCCTCTCCAATAATTCAGGGCGATTCCCGAGAACCCGGTTCAAACCCTATGAACCGATCTCCAGACTCCCTGCCTTCTTCAATAAACCGGGACCACTCTCGTCCCGAACTCTGTCCGTTTTGGATGGCAATTGATTTTACTCCTTACACATCGCCATCCTTAACGAAGTTCTGTGTTGACCTTGACACAGACCGCATCTCTCTATCTGGTGCTGCAATTCAGACTGATCGGGGCATTCTACCATGTGCAGACTTAGAGCCCAAGCCATAAGAGTCTGATGTCGAAATTGGGGAAGACGGGAAATATGCCTAAGATTTATAAGGCTTTGGTGGTCAAGTGGGCTGTCTCCAATCAGCCTCCAAAAACTTCCTTTGAGTCATCACAAAGACCACGCTTGTTCCTGGCAAACTCCAACCCAAGGAAGTAACGAAGATTGCCAAGAAGAAGGGGAAAAGGACCACAGCCCCAGCAGGAGCCTGAAGTCAACACAGGGAAAGGACAATACACTACGCAGGGCGAGGTCAACAGTCAACTGCTGGCTTCCATTCAAGCCATTCAGCAGCAGTTGACTAATCATGCCCTGGCCCAGACAGCCTTCCAGGACATGCTGAACGATCTGAGGAGGAGGGCCGATGCGAGAGACGGCCGACGGGAGGATGATCCGAACTACGATCCCAATTTCCATGAAGTCAGAGATGAGTTTTCAGTGGGACCTGACTTTGAAGCAGCAGACGAAGAGCCACCGCAGCCCAAGCCCACACTCAAGGAGACATACAACCCAGGAGCAGGGCGCATCACTGAGTGGATCCAAATTCCACGTATGCACGCCCACTTCGAGCTGAAGCCGCAGTTTCTGTCATTGCTTCCCACTTTACATGGGAACACCACTGAAGAACCATACATTTTTCTCAAGAAGTTTGGCCGCATCTGTTCCACTGCTCATTACCCAGGAGTCCCCCTAGATGTGGTCAAGATGATCGCGTTCCCTTTCAGCCTCCAAGACAAGGCCCTTTACTGGGTCGACCATCTCGGGAAGGTCGTTACCACCTGGGAGGAATTGAAATCTGCTTTCCTCCATAAATTCTATCCTCTTGGGAGATTAAACCAGATGCGTGCCCGGATCTCCAGTTTCTGCCAGCAGCCCCACGAGACGATCCATGAAGCGTGGGAGAGATTCAAAGATCTCCAGGAAAAGTGCCACCACCATGAAATACCAAAGACCAGTCTCGTACAACATTTCTTTGGGGGGCTATCATTCGAAAGCCAAAAGCTCGTGGATGCCGCTTGCGGCGGTTCACATTTTAACAAGGACGAGGATGTTGTATGGAATGTCTTCGAAGAAATGGCTGAGGGAGAAGCAGCCCAATCCTCGTCCAGAATCTACATGAAACCACCGACCGCAATCAGCAAGCCAGTTAACATGGCTTCTCACACCGAGGACAAGGATGAGGGCTCCAACCTAAGTATCATCGGGAGCCACTTGTCCAAAGTGGACATCATTGAGAAGAGGTCGCAGGACCTCGAAAAGTTGGCAGTCATAGAAAAGAGGACCCAAGGTCTGGAAAAGCTCGACCAGATCTACCAACAACTGGAGCAGCTCGTCCGAGCATTGAATGCAAACATGTGCAACGCTGTGTCTACCTCTGCAGAGCCGAACGCTGAGAAGAAGGAGCCTACAATGCAGCAAAGCCCTCAGCCGACTCCACCGCAGCCCCAGCCTGTCCAGCACGTGTACTACGTGCAGGTTCCGGAGCAGCCACCACAGCCTCAGACACAGATGGTTGTATACCAACCAGAGAACCAGCCCACATACTCCGAGCAGTTCTCTCCACCCCCGCCACTGATCCAGGAGATCAATGGCGTCTGGAACAATGAAGCACAGCTGACCCGTCCTCAGGGACAATCTCAGGGTCAGAACATGGGCAACCAGCCCTATCATCATCATCAGCAGGGTGGGAGACCATTCCAGCAGCCATACCAGTACCAGCCTCCCTCACAAGGGAACACTTGGAGGCAGAATTACCAACATGGCCCTCAGCAGTCCGGATATCATGGACAGGGTTATCATCAACAACCGGCTGCTCAATACAATCATCACAACTCGCAGTACCCCTCCAACCCCCCTCCTCAACAATTTTCACAAGGATACCAGTCGCAATCTCAGCCGCAATACCAGCATTCTAGACCCCAGCAGGGGGAATCCTCTGAGATTGTACCGGTCAATCCAGCCCTGGCTTGTTTGGAGCAATTAATGAAGAACATGGCTGAGATGAACCAGAAGATCGACGACCTAACGGCAGCCAAAACCGTCATACCAGCCCAGGTCGAAGCTAACCCTAACAATTTCCGACGTAAGGAGCAGGTAGCCGGCAGTGTCCAACCCGAATCAGGTGAAATTAATTATTTTTTATCTAACGTTGTTACTCTCAGGAGCGGTAGGACACTCCAGCCATCGGCGATGGCGAAGGGAAAGCAAATCGCATCTGACGGGGAATCGTCAGTCCAGCCAACACCAGGGCCAGCCATCATTTTGGGAGCAGCACCAGCATCCAGAAAACCACAAAAAATGAAGAAAAACGAAAAGTACAAAAAGATAGCAGCACCCTCGGTGGAGATCAGCCAGCGTTGGAGACGCCTGCACCTGCCTTACAGCCAGCTCCTGACAGGGGGAGCACCGCACCTGCAGCGAGTCCAACGCCAGCACCTGAAGCCGAGCCTGTCATTTTTGGTCCGCAAATTGTAGATGAATCCATTCCTTTTTGTCATCTACCTGTAAACAACAATACGGACACTATTTTGAATGATATTGGTGAAGAGTTTGTAAATATTCCTTTTCCTGAAGCAATGAAAAAACACAAAAAAATGAAAAATTTGAAAAGTGCTTTGTCTGACCCTGCTATCATAGAAATCATTCAAAATTTGGTGTTAAATATGCCATTGATGAAAGCTCTTGAGTACATGCCAGCCGTGAAAAAAGGACTTAAAGAGGCATGTACAACCAAGCGCATGCCAACCCCCCACAATTCCAGAAGCAAAGGTGGCAAGTCCGAAAAGCACATCCTCACAATGGCCACAGTTAACGCCATCAGCAACCTCCCGGATAAAAAGCCAGATATGGGAGCACCTCTTGTACGTTGCCAGATGTTTGATCAGGAATTTGAGCGAACACTTCTCGACAGTGGGTCGTCTGTCAATCTGATGCCAGCCTCACTACTCACGGAGTTCAAGTTAGGACCGCTCAAGCCTACAAAGATGATTCTACAGTTTGCAGACAAGTCAGTCAAGCGGCCTAGGGGCCTGTTGGAGGACGTAATCGTCATGGTTTAGGGAAAGTCATTCCCGGACGATTTTGTAGTCTTAGATATGGACGTCCCTGCTCCGTTGCTCCTTACCCCGATCATACTCGGAAGACCATTTCTGCGAACATCAAACGCAGTAGTGAATTATGGGACAGGAGAAATCACTTTTGGAGTTGGGAATGAAACTATCAGAGTGGAGACCCTGTCTGAGAAAACACCAGCTGAACTGACATCTGCGTCATGTGCAGGAGTGATAGAGCATGATGAAGACTGCGACTTCCTAGCAGAAATTCAAGATACCAACCTATTCTTGGATGACAATGAGATCCATGAACTCCTCCGCCCCGAGGAGGAAGTGGAGACCGCAATCAAATTTCCTTGTATCGATCAAGATGAGGAACCTGCTGATGCGCTACAAGATACTACCGTGGGGGTGATGTGCCTTCGGAACCAAGAGCCAAAGTTTGAAGCATTTTCTGATGAAGATGACATTATCGAGGAATTTTGTCAGGATTTGAGAGAGGAAACAGATCAGAACAGGGTGGACACTGAACAGTTGAACGAATCACCACCTGCACTAATAGCTGAGGTCACCACTGAATTAGCTCAGAACCCGCCAGAGCTAAAACCCTTGCCCTCCAATATGAAGTATGCCTTCCTTGCGGGAGAACCGAACATGTACCCGGTCATCATTAATGCACATCTGACTGAAGACCGAGAATCTCGTCTGATGGAGGTTCTTGAACGCAACCGCAAGGCGATAGGCTGGCGAACGTCCGATCTCCATGGGATCAATCTGTCACTCTGCTCGCACCGCATCTTCCTGGAAGACGACTGCAGACCCTCTCGCGAACTGCAAAGAAGATTAAACCCGAACCTGTGAGAGGTGGTTATGAAAGAAATCCAGAAATGGTGTGATGCGGGATTCATTTATCCCATCTCCGACAGCAAATGGGTGAGCCCTCTGCATGTTGTGCCCAAGAAATCAGGGATCACCATTGTGAAAAATGACAAAGGAGAGGAGATTGCAACCAGAGTACCGACTTCTTGGCGAGTGTGCGTAGACTACAGAAGACTCAATCTCGCCACCAAGAAGGACCATTTTCCGCTACCCTTCATCGACCAGATCTTGGAGAGATTGGCCGCGAAGGAATATTTCTGTTTCTTGGACGGCTACTCTGGATATAATCAAGTTGCTATTGCTCCTGAAGACCAAGAGAAGACCACGTTCACCTGTCCTTTTGTCACATATGCCTTCAGACGGATGACGTTCGGCTTTGCAACGCCCCAGCCACATTTTAGAGATGTATGCTTGCAGTTTTTGCCGATATGGTGGGCAGCTTTCTCGAGGTCTTTATGGACGATTTTTCGGTCTACGGGGATTCATTTGATCAATGTCTGGACTATCTAGACCGAGTCCTACGGAGGTGCTGCGAAGTAAATCTTGTGCTCTCCTGGGAGAAGAGCAATTTCATGGTGACCGAAGGAATTGTGCTGGGTCACGTTGTTTCGAAACGTGGCATGGAGGTTGACCCAGCCAAGGTGGATGTAATTTCAAGACTTGAGCCACCTACAAATATCAAGCAAGTCCGGTCATTCTTGGGCCATGTCGGATTTTACCGACGATTCATTAAAGATTTCAGTAAACTGGCCAGACCGTTGACTGAGTTGCTCGGCAAGGACACTGAGTTCATTGTAGACGACCGTGTGCTCCTTGCCTTTAATCAGTTGAAAGAGCTCATCACGCAAGCCCCTGTCTTACAGCCACCGATCTGGACTCAGCCTTTCGAGATTATGACCGACGCATCAGATTATGCCATCGGGGCTGTACTGGGACAGAGAAAAGATAATGTGCCATTTGTGATTCACTATGCTAGCCGAACGCTCGATGAGGCCCAGAGAAACTACACGGTTACTGAAAAGGAGCTGCTAGTGGTAGTCTTTGCTTTGGAAAAGTTCAGATCTTACCTCCTTGGGTCCAAAGTTATCATTTACACTGATCATTCGGCCATTCGGTATTTACAGCAGAAGAAGGACGCCAAACCACGTCTCATCCGGTGGATCCTTCTCCTCCAGGAGTTTGACTTGGAAATCAGAGATAAACCTGGGGTAAAGAATGTAGTGGCCGATCATCTGTCAAGACTTCCTGAACCAGAGTCTCTTGAGTTGAACCTGCAGCCTATCATCGAGACCTTTCCAGATGAATCGATTCTGTCTGTCGCCTCACTTCCTTGGTATGCGGACATTGTGAATTATCTAGTTGCCAAGAAAATCCCACAGGACTGGCCTAAGTTGAAAATCGACAGATTTTTGTCTAAAATCCATTTTTACCAGTGGGAATACCCGTATCTGTTTCGTGAGGGAGCAGATTGCATCTGGCGAAGGTGTATTACTCAGGAGGAAGTTCCAAGTGTCCTCGCTTTATGTCATGATCAAGATTCTGGAGGACATCATTCAGGAAAACGGACGGCAGCAAAAGTTCTTCAAAGTGGCCTCTGGTGGCCTTCATTATTCAACGATGCAGATGAGTATGTCAAATGTTGCACTGACTGTCAGAAGATGGGTGGAACCATAGGAATGAGAGATACGATGCCTCTGAAGTACATTCAGATCTCAGATGTCTTTGACGCATGGGGCATCGACTTTATGGGCCCGTTTCCTAACAGTCAGGGTTATGAGTACATTCTGCTTGCTGTCGATTATGTCAGCCGATGGGTGGAGGCTATTCCCGCCCGAGCCGCCGACAGTAGGACTGTCTGTCGATTCTTGAGAGATCACATCATAGCACGGTTCGGGATTCCCAAAATTCTAATATCTGACGGGGGTAGTCATTTCATAAATAGAGAAGTGAAGAAACTGACCCAAGAATTCTACATCGAGCATCGTGTTGCTTCACCCTACCACCCGCAGTCCAATGGCTTAGCTGAATGTTCAAACAGGGAGATAAAGACAATTCTACAGAAACTTGTGCGTCCGGATCGCAAGAACTGGTCTCAGCTGCTTGATTCCGTTCTTTGGGCTTATAGAATAGCGTACAAGTCGCCCTTGGGAATGTCTCCCTACCGCCTGGTGTATGGCAAGCCATGTCATTTGCCCGTGGAACTTATTCACAAATCTTTATGGGCTATTAATATCTGTAATTTGGACTCCAAGCAAGCAGGAAAGAACAGAAAACTAGATCTGAACAGATTACTGGATTTCAGAGATTATGCATATGACAACAGCCTGATGTACAAGGAGAAGGTCAAAACATGGCATGACAAGCACATCCGCCACAAGTCCTTTGATCCAGGTCAGAAGGTATGGTTGTTCGATGCAAAATTAAAGATTTTTCCAGGTAAATTGAAGAGCAAATGGACTGGGCCGTTTTTGGTTAGGCAGGTGCGTGACAACGTGAGTGTATTGATATCCAATCTGTCAGCTGACGCACAACCTTTTGTAGTCAATGGGCAGCTTCTGAAGCCATACCTTGAACATGACACATTCATGGCCGTCGTTGACTCAATCCAAGTAATCTATGAGGATGAGCTGAATATCTCGAAAGAGGCAGAGGAAGGCAAAGCACATCAAAACATTTTTGAATGATTTCCCTTTTTGTCTTCTCTTTCTTCTTTTCTTCTTTTCTTCTTTTCAAGTTCTTTGATCTACCGAATTGATGCCATCCCTTTCATCGCTGCTACACTTAGGATGTTCTTTATCCTAAGTATAGGGGGGATGCGCATCCCGAGTTGTTCATATCCAATTTCATATCTTTTCTTCTTTTCTTCTTTTCTTCTTTTCCATTGCTACCTTCTGTATCTATCAAAAAGGTGCCGCCCTTGTAGACAGTTTTCCATACTTAGGACGTACTTTATTCTAAGTATAGGGGGGTGTGCACCCCGAGTTTTCTATTCTTTTCGATCCTCTCCATTGTCTCCTCTTCTTGTCTATACTTAGGGATATCTTACCCTAAGTATAGGGGGAGACAATCTGAGTATGATCTGTTCATTCCCACTCTTGACCCTCCCTACGTTGTGTACAGTCTGCTATACTTAGGATTATTTGATCCTAAGTATAGGGGGGACGGTCAACTTCTCATTCATTCATTCATTTATTCCTTTATTCTTTAGACTTGTCTATACTTAGTATGAGTTATGTATTCTCTTTTATCTCCGATCTATGAGGACATAGCTCAAGCTAAGTATAGGGGGGTCGTATATACTGCGTATATACTTTAGCCATAACTCGTACTTTCGTATTTTCTTAATAATATGGCTAATAATTCTTTAAAATTCATTAAAAATCCTTAATAAAAAGATGTGATCATTCCTCAAATTCTATTGTATTTACTGATTAATAAATCAGGTGAAAATGTTTTTTGCAAAATGTTTGAAAAATAGTTTGAAATCTTTGTGAACATTTATTGAAAACTATTTTGAAAATATTTTGTTACATGTTTTCAACCTTTGTAAAAATGTGTGGTTTGTAAAACTTCTTTTCTTTGTGTGAAATAAAATGTTTGAAAAATGATTTGCAAATGGTTTGAAAATGGTTGCAAAAATGATTTGAAAAACCTATATATACTGTTTTGAAAACCTTTGCAAAATGATTTTCAAATGTGTGTACATCAAAAATGTTTGTAAAAATTATTTTGGACTATAGTTTTCAAAAATTGTGTGAAAAACTTGTGTCAAATAAGTTTGAGGAATACTTACATCTCACCAAAAGCCACTATGTATATATGTATAAAATTGATCACTTACCCTGTAAACTCTAAAATCCACTTCTTGTATATATACAGAAGCACTCTCGTGTACATATTTTAACCCAGCTTTTAGCCAAATCTTTTTGGTTTTAAAAAATTCCCAAAAACATTTGCAAAAATTAAAATCCAAAACATCTGAAAAATCTTTTTGAAAAATACAAAAAATTGCATCTGCATATGCATCATCATCATATTTTCAAAAATCCACGAAAAGTTCAAAATCTTTGAAAATTGCATCACAACAAAACATTTTCTGCATTGCATTGCATAGCATGAGCATTTTTCGGATTGAGTTTGATAGTTGAACAAGTCTAAGTAAAATCCGAAGATTGGAGCTTGATTGGACCTTAAAATCTACCTAATAACAGGAACCTTATAGGAACTGGGTTTGAGGTACTTCAGGTCTAGTTGACTTAATTCTTTGAGGATCACGGGACTTGGTTCAATGGACTCTTGACTGCCTAAGTAGAGTATTTCGGAGCACACACACAATTCTTGTTGATAATGACCTAACTTGGACACCTGCACCTTTCACATGGCTCAACTCAGTTGGAGTGGTGAGGGGATTGGATTTGCCGGTATGAGACACACACAAGTGGAAACATTTGTCCTCCTCTAGGGAGGGAAGTGCACCCCAACCCATCCAGTGATTAGGAAGTCTAAAGACAGGAGGCTGTGGGTTGCGATAAAGCTTCAAAAGAGGGATAGTCTACTGGCTCAAGAGGAAAAACTCCTTATGTAAATGCTCCTGTATATAATATTCAAAAAAAATGTGTGTTCAGGCATGTACAAAAATAAAAAGCCTGCAAGTATGTACAAAGTCAATAAGCAAGCTTGAGTTCCAAGGTCAAATATGTGAGCCTGCAGCAGGATGACTTGACTACACTGGTCTTACATCCCGGGATAGGTAGCTACACTGGCTACCGTCCATTCTTCTCTTCACCCCCCTCCTCTTGAGCTGGTTGCCACTTGAACTTAGAAGGGAATACCCCGCTCCTCGAGGATGGAGTCGTTGGATTGGGGAATCATTGGGTTGTCGTACTGGAGAAGTCAGTCTCTTTGTCATTCTAGTTGGGGAGAGCCGCCATCACTTACACTGTACAAGTCAGATTCATAGTCGTAAGAGTTTGCGTATGAATTGATATATTTTTGACCTGGCTATTGAGGAGACTTGAGCAGAGTTTTGGGATTCTCAAGGACTGTTGAATTTCAAACACGGTTCTCACTAAGGTTCCGCCCGCACTAAATCTCCAAAGGTCCGACTTAAGCTCCAAACTTTGATTTTACGGAGACAAGTTTGATAATCAGATAAAATCCAAGTTCTTCTTTTTCTTTTCTTTCTTTTTCTTTTTGCACTTATTGCATAAGTGTTTGCTAGGGACTAGCAAAGGTAAAGTATAGGGGGATGATGAATCCACATTTCATCATCTTTATTCTATCATTTTGGCACCAAAAACCCTAGCAAATGCCTGTAAATACCCTTAAAATCATCATCTTAGCATCCATGCATGTGCATCATATTAGTGTGTAAAATACTGTAATGAAAGCCAAAATTATAGAATAAATAAAGAAAAGAAAAAGAATAAAATATTGTAAATATTTTATGACCTGAAACCCCGAGACCTAGGCATCTTGATGAATAGGTCTACAAGGAATAAAGTAGGGGGAGATAAGGTCAAAAACACAGTACAAATACCTAGACCTTTTATTCATTCTTTATTCAGTTTGGGACCTATTTTTGGTTCCACTTTTTATACACCAAATAAAGAAAATTTGTACATAAAAGTTGTATATAAATTTATAAAGAAAAATACAAAATTGATTTCATAGAAAAATAATGTACAGATAAAAAGTTATGGTCTGAATAAAATTCCAGAATCCCAACTTCCCAGACCCGTATCTCACAAACGACAACTCCAAATGCAGTGTACTCACCTTTAATTGTATATAGAAGAAAATAAGCTATTTAATGGCGGCGGTTTCGCATTTGGCGGAGCTACGGTTTGAAAGTTGAGTTTTGGACCCTCATTGTATACTTGTACTGAATAAAATATTCAATTTATTCTTTATTCATTATTTTTATATTTTTATATTTTTATAATGTTGTAAATATTCCTTATAATCATTATGTACACTAAAATTAGAATAAAAACCTAAATAAAACTTAAAATAAAAATAATACATATAGGTTATACAGGTATCATACCTATATGTATACATATACTTTTTATACTCATATTTTATTAAATATACAAAATAAATCAGAAAAATAAAGTAAAAATATATTTATGTGTATAAAAGTATCTTATAATTTTATAAAATACTAAATAAAAATAATAACATTAAAATACATAAAATAAAAATGAAATGCTAAAATGTATAGGTATTATACATATAAAGGGGTAAAAAGTGAACTTGTAAAAATAAGCCTCATAAAAATAAATAAAATTCATAATAAAATACTTCATAAATTAATAAACAATTTTTATTTTTTAACCAAAATAAAATTCCTCTATTTACTATTTTATTTCGATTTTTGAAATAATTTTTTTGAGGATTTTTCCTGGTTGGTCCACGTGGACCAACCAGGTTGGTCTGACAGTTGACCTCGGTCAACTGTCTGACCTCCTCTTCCAGGCGTGTCAGAGAGGTTTTTGTCCCATCTTCGCGCCATTTCCTAGGCTTGCCCTTGCACTAATCCATGACGAGGTCTTATGCATTTTTGCTCCTCGATCAATGGTGATTCACGCCCTAGTGAAATCTGGGGCTGAAGACCACTGATCGAGGTGGTTCGAGCCTCGTCCTCCACGCCATTCGTCAACCATACAAAAAGGACCTCCCGACTTCGATTTGAAATTAATCCTTCTTCCGCCATTTTCAACCCTAAACCTCTGCCTCTTCGTGCTCCTAGTGACAGTAGGAGTCGAATCGACCCGGGGTTTGCGTGGTTTGGTGTTGAATCGAAGCGATTCAATCCCTCGCCGGAGCTCCGCCGTGCTTCTTCGCTCGTCGCCTCTGGTGAGTCCCCTCCTCTTTTCTCTTCGTTTTCTTGTAGCTGTAGCATAGATTAGGTTAATTAAGTAACAGTTTTGCTTGCCGTTCATCCAATCGTCGTGAATCGTTAATCGAACCCACGGCGGAGCTGAGCTCCGCCCATCATTTCCGGCCACCCAACGCCTCGACTCGACCTCAGACCCCCTCCATTATCTTCCCCTTCACTCCTTCATCACGCAGCACCCTTCATTCATCTCGATCTCGCTCAGATCGAGTCGACCGAGCTTCGTTCTCCGCCGTTCGCCGGAGCTCTCCACCCGCACCACCTGTCGCCTCAACGGACCCATCAGACCCCACCATTTTGTTCGCCTGGGTTTTGTGCACTTAACATTTCAGGTTCGAGCCCCAGAGAGGCTCCATCGACCGTCATCGACTCCAGGCTCCTCTGCCCAGGTCGCCTTCCTCGTCCGGCCGCTTCTCGCCGCCTCCGCTTCGCCGGAGGCCATCATCTGACGCGGAAGGGCCCCAGGATCCTTTTGCCCTTGATCCGGGGTCCGGAGCGACCGTGTGTCGGCCGCAATTGCCGATCGAACCTCGCTGGGGAGGTGTTCTTCGTGAACCTCCTCCTGCCGTTGGATCATAGGTCTCCTCCAGACGCCATCTACGCCGTCCGATGATCAAGCGCCTCCAGCCGTCCGATCGATCCTTAATGATCTAATCTCAGCCGTCCGCGACGAAGGGGTACGCACCGTCAGATGCGCGCTACGTGTCCAACTGCATCGCCATCGGCCGCACGATCAAGCCCATGGGTATTTTGCATCTTTCACCCACGACTTTTTGTGTTTACTTTTTAGTCTAAAAACTTTCATTTGAAGTTTAAATAGTTTTGTAATATTTGCACTCAGGCCCTCACAGTTTCACTATTTGCACTTTAGTCCGCGCCACGTCACCTCACGTGGTTGGGGCGCGTGACTTTTGGGTATTTTGTAGTTTTGGCCCTGAACTTTTCGTTATTTGCAATTTTATCCCTGTGCGTAGTAAATATAATATGTTTTCGGAAATATTGCATGCATGCCCTGTCGGTTTTTAATATTTGCAATTATGCCCCTGTGAATGGTGTTTCACGTGACCTGTGCGTGCCTTTTTGGTGAAATTTGCATCTGAGCCCCTGGATGTTTTTATAATTACATTTATACCCCTACCAGGCTTAGGATTTTTGTGTACTTAGCTTATTTATTTCATGCCTCATTTAATTACGAAAAATTCTCAAAAAATTGGTTTAAGCTCCTGTTTGCTTCTATTTTCACGCTATTTTTTTAGTTTTTAATTTTATTACATTTTTATATTTATTAAAAATCAAAAACATGCTTTTTCTCTACTGTCTAGCTTAGAAAATGCCAAAAAAATATTAAAACCCTTCGAAAAATTCCAAAAAAATTCCCTAGTGTCTATTTTATCATGTTTTAGTGTCAGTCCAAAAACCACTAAAAATCTCAAAAGAAAAACCTAAAAAATTTAAAAAGATTCCAAAACTTCAAAAAATCTATAAAATCAAAGAAATCTCTAAAAAATACAAACTAAGATCCTGTTTGTTCTAGATTTTATCCTATTTATTTTAAAATTAGTTTGAAAATTTTTGGTTGCTGTTTGTTATTTTTTATTCCAGTTTTACCCCCAGCCAGCAACTTTGTCACTGTTTTCTCTTATTTCAGTAATTAAAAATACCAAAAACACCTTGAAAAATCCCCAAAAATAAAAAAAACATTAAAAAATCCTAAAAATATCAAAAATATTTAATTTCTGAATTGTTGGTTATTTTTGTGCATTTTTATAAATAGTTTATCTTGTCTTTTATTCCATTGTTTTTATATTCCAATATTGAAAAAGAAATAAAAAAATATAAAATATAAAATAAAAATCAGAAAATTAAAAATCAAAATAAAAAATCAAAAATTAAATTAAAAAAATATATAAAAAAGTAAAAAATTAAAAATTAAAAACCCACAAAAAGAAACTAGATTAGCTAAGTAATTTATTAGACTTAGGGTTTGGATTTTTATCTACACTCTGCACCGTTGTTTCCTGTGTTCGACCCCTACTTGCTTGCCATTATATATTGTTAGTAGGGTATAATAAATTTTAATCCTTGCTCTTGATTGCTTTATTGATTGTGTGGGTTAATTGTTGAATATCGAGGAGGCTTGAGTAGTCGCATCAGCGACAGTGAGTCTGACTTGTCAGACCACTATTTAGCGGCTCTCGTTTTCTCGCTTTTCAGTTACCGAACTGGAAGACTTGAGCTCACTCATGAGATATTGGGAAGAATCAAATTCCTTGCACGATCATCTCGCTTTGGAAGCTTGACTGAATTTGTAGGTTTGATATATACTTTTGGAAAGTATATGATCAAGACCTAGGTATGATATATGCTTTTGGAAAGTATATGATCGATACTGACTCCCAATGATCGAATGAGAAACTTAATGATAAAACTCTGAAGTAGACAGTGTAAAATTGATTTTATACTTCAGGTTTATTCTGAGTCTTCCAGTATGCAGGATGTACATGTATTGGGAATACCTGAGGGTGATGTGATCATAAATAATTGTATAACCATGACGCTTCCATTCCTAGGGAGTGATGAAACGGGTCTGGATTTTAGTAACTCCTCTCAGTAGAGAAGTAATTTAATCTTAGTCCAAATTTTGTCATTGATCAGAATGTGATTCAGATGCAATGAGAAGATTAGATTTGCGATCTTGATTTATTCAAGCATCTATGGGAGGCCCGAGATCTGGATTTGAGATGTGATTTCACTATCCATGTCACTATACGTGGAACAATACAATCGCCATGTCCTTATTTCCAAGTATTCGCGGAGAAAGCACATTATCCATGAAAGGGTTCAGGATAATTTCATTGTTGATAATATGTATCCGAGCATTGAGAAAATGGATACTTAAATGTTATTTGATTATCATTAATAACATGAATTTGATTCATATTATAAGGAGATTTATCTTTGATAATAAAATGTGATTTGATTATCAAAGATGTAAATAATGTGAATGTGATTCATATTATTTGGGCACATGAGAATATAGATCCAAGATGATTAAATGTGTTTTAATTATAATGGATAATGTGGATAGCACTATCCATATTAATCACATATATTATAAATGTGATTTATAATTTATAAGAGAGAGCTATTTGTAATTTACATTTGTTAATTAAATGTTGATGTGAATTGGATTCACATTAGATAATTAATTGAAAATGTAATTCATATTTTCTTTTGGGTTGTGAATGTGATTCACAATTTTCCAATGGCAAGATTGCAATATTCACAAAATAATTATGAATTATTTTTGTTGAATAATTTACAACAAGTGTTGTTGTAAATCTTGGAGATTTCCAGAATAATGTCATCTCATGAGATATCATGAGATTACATGAGATTGCCACCAAATCCCATATTATGGAAGGAGGCAATCTTCATTCCATAATCTCTATACTTGATTGATATAATTTTGGACTAAATCATATTGATTTATCAATATACATTTAATCTAAACTAAATTAATTGTTGTTGGTTTTTACCAACAAAATCTTAGCCATTAAAAGAAACACAAATCAATGAGAGCCATATTTGTGTTGCCCTTGGATTGAGATCCATGGATCCCAAAATATTATAGATAGAAGGAAACCCCTTGCTCTTCAAATGCTAATGAGAACATAAGTCTCTCTCTCTCTCTCTCTCTCTCTCTCTCTCTTTCTCTCTACACGCCCTCTCTCCCTCTCTCATGTAGCTGTCCACCATGAATGCCCTAGAGAGATTCTCCATCATTATAACTTCATTGTTATGCTGCCTGAACGTTTTGCTAGTGGATCTCCATCTACTTCGGTGCACCTCGCTCGTGAAGAAGACGTCGGATCTCGTATGTCGAGATCAGGAGATCCGTCGCTTGGATCATCAACATGGATTGCGAAAAGCACGCACTTCATAAACACGCTCGCAAGCGTCTCCTCCGTCGGATCGGACTTGAGACATGAGGTCTCTTCGTTTAGAGACTTGATCGCAACCACGCTTCAAGAGGTAAGCCTATTACTTGTTTGAGGTTTAGATGAAATGATCCGAGAAGTGTTATTGGATCATGTGGTTTCGTCACATGAAAATTTTTAATTTCTGCTTCACAGAACAACTAGTGTGACTAGTTATTCCTCGTCGTATTCTATACGACGCTCACGCTTCCGTGATGCGCTTGAGGATTACCCCATATCCTGCAAGTGGTATCGGAGCCTTAGGTTGGAGGTTTCAGATACGATCCATAAACCAAGGACGACTTCGGTTCGTTATGGTTTGCGAAATTTTTTATTGCATTTCATTTTCGCATCTCTATTTATAGATCCATAATAATTGGATTTTGTCCCCAATTAAATAAGGAAACCATAGGATCTGTGTTTACATAATTTGGATTCCGTTTGCTCGAGATATGGTCATTTTAATGAACATGTATTCACTATTTTGAGAACTGTGAATCTTAACATGATTAATGAGTTAATTACTATTTTGATCCTCCTAGAAATGCATGAAATATCACTTAGCATCTGTCGTAAATCAAATTAGAAATCTTTGGAAATTGATTTGGTCTAATTTGGATTTGAATTGAGATATGTTAATTTTAGTAAGTAGGGGTCACTGCTGAAATTACATTCCTAACCAAGAACCACGTGATTGTCAATTAGTGAAATTAATTGTTAATTTCATGAAATAATTATGGAAAATATTTGAGAAATATTTATTGATAATTATTTCCTTAATTGACTTGGCTCAACTAATAAATTGATTAGATTTGATCTAGATCAAAATTAGAAACACAATCAACAAACAACTTGCTTGAATAGGATTGGGAATTTGTCTAGTAAATTTCCTTATAATAAAAAATGTTTTGATTATTACTATATGGTATAATTTCGGTTGAAGAACCGATGATCATCTCAAGTACACATTGATCTATTTGGCATTATCCTTTCCTGAGGTGGATATAGTGTCTAGTCGGGGAGCATTGGGGTAGCGGGTTGCACCGGTTGCGGTCTATCCCACTCCCGTCGGTCCTGGCCATGACAACGGGTAGGGACTCAATAATGTTGGAGAAATAAAGGTGTATTTTTCTAATTATTAAAATTCAAATTAATACATACTTTGAGATAATACCATATATATTCAAGTAAAACCAATCAAGTTTGTTGATTGAATTGGATTGATAATTAATTTAATGTGATTATGTTAATTATATCCAATTAAAATACTCTATTATGAATAGATGTGTATTTCCCTTGTAAGAATTAATTATATGAATATGATTCATAATAATTGATTAAAATTTTGAATATGAGGTGGAGGATCACATAAGTGACATCCATGGTATCCCGTCAAGGCGAAGGGTTCCGTCACCTGATATTGTATGTAGGAGACAGCTGTCCGAAGTGACAACTCCTGCATACGATCCATTTGGATCGGGCTCGTCGCTTCTTGAAAGAGTAAGGACGTATGTGTAGTGACCCTAATATCGGATCCTCATATTATTGGGGCAATATTGGATTGCGCGTAGCGAGTTGTATTCCTATTGACGGTTGGTTCAATTAATGATGGGTCAACATCACCTTAGGGGTGGTGGGCCCGGGTGTTAAAGACCGAATTGGGAGATGCAAGTTGGACTTGCAAGGAGGAATGCGTTCCCGCTTCTTTTTATCCGAGTTACATGTTCTCATATTATTGGGATGTAACAAAGATAAGGAAGGAGATCCCAGATCTTGCTTGAGATCTAATGGTAAGTATATCTCATACATTGAAAGTGATTCAGGGAATGAACTTTCATTGTTGATATGGCAAGATAACTTTGATATAAAAAATCCTAACTTAAAGTAAATTATATATTTATATATATTTATGCAAATTTCTTATTTCAGATAATCCTTCTTTAATCCCACTCAATGTTATACTCAATAATAACCAGTAGAATATCATGGATTGGACCCATGATCCAGATATTGTACTTGCAATTGGACACATAATGTATGTGGTTGCAATGTGCAATTTTCCTCATAATAGTGAGGAATGATAATTAAATAGACAATAGGACTAAAACCCTAGGGTTTGTATGTCTCTATAAGTCTTGATCTCATCGAATGTACTTTTGAAGTGACATGTCGATAATGATCGTAATTATCAAATAATCCTTATAAAATCTAAGAAGATATTCTGGCATACATATGTGCTCTCGATATATAATCATGAATGACATGTTTCTCTACATTATGCATAATGGTGGCTCTATAGGAGATGATGTATTCAAATTGTTTGAATACCTACCTGAACCAATGTTTTAAGAGTTTAGATGGATGTAGATACGATGTGTGTCATCATTCTACTATCTATACTCTAGTCATTCATGAAGCTTCAGAATATTCATATTGTATGAATTAAATGAAGCATGTATAAATGTTGAAATACTCTTATATTGAAATTTTTTAATTTCGACATAAGAGATCCTTTATCTTGAGCATTGGTTGCTTATAGACAAAGGGAGCGTAGTGGAAGCATGGGTTGGACCCAAGTAAGAAGGAAGGATAATGAGTTGACTACACTTCTGTGACTTCCATATGACATCCAAATAGTTGGATGAATGCCAATACTGCAATAAGCTGATGTATTGATAGTATGACTATCTTGTCTATCTAGAATCCTTAGAGAAGGAATCAGATAGTACATCAGAATAATCTACATATAATCATTGAAATTGACTTACTTAGTTGGTAAGATAAAGTCTCTTCTAATAACACTTGCAATTGGTTGCATCTGTATTAGAATATTAGAAATTTGATCTTAAGGTTTAATGGTCATCCATGTTGGAAGTGATGCAATTGTTGCAACAATTTCCATTGGATCAATAGACTTCATATTTTCAGTGGGAGCCCTTAGTCTTAGAGAATGTCTATGTGACCTGGATATTAGAATACACTCATAGTTTATTTCTAAATGTTTGAAATAAACATGAATTCTAGAATAAACCTATCATAGAGAGTTATGATGAATATATTTCAGATAGTAATCTATCATCTAGTGGACTCCGCTAAATTAGAAAATTAATGAATGGTTCATTAAGATTTCTAATAATGAAAATTAAACCTTTAAAGATCAATAAGAGGATAGAGATCATTTGACAATGATCTGGCATCATGTTTTGGACATATGTCTGTTGATGAGATCAATGGACAAGTAAGAGATGAAACTTTAGAATGTCTAAAATTTCAAAACTTGCATACTTATGAATATTGTATTCAAAGAAAAATGTCCAATACACCTTTCTTTGGGAAAGGTGCAAGATGTAAAGGTATTCAGGATCTCATACATATTGATCTATGTGAATCATCTATATCATAGTAAATATTATGGATATGTGATATCTAATGATGATTATGTATGATAAGAGATTTCTTCTCTTCACCTAAGAAACCTTTGAAATGTTCAAAGATTTTACGATTTTGGTTTAGAACCAAAGTATGAAGAAAGATGAAATGAATTTGATCTAACAAAGGTAGCTTGTACCTATTAGATGAATTCAAGGAATACCTTATGGAGATGTGAATATCATTCCTATCTCAATCCTCCTAATGAACCTTAAATCAATAGAGTTGTAGGGAGATACAATTGATCATGTGTGACATGATTTGATCAATGATTAGTCTTGATAATTACATCTTAGTTTCCAAGGTATATATGTAGTAGAGACTACAATATATCCCTAATAAGATTCCATGCAAGTAAGCTGGAACTTATCACCTAAGAGTGCTACTTCATTAGGAAGATAAAGGATGGTATTAGATACCTACTTTATGACCTTGAGATTCTTAAATGATTTCATATCTGAGAATGTGAGTTTTAGATGATAAGACTCTTGAGAATCAAGATGAAAATGAAGTAAAGGAACTCATTTAGTCTTGAGAAGATAATGAGGATCCTAAAATTGTAAACTAAAAGGATAGTTAAAGATGAAATACTAATACTACTTCAAATAAGAATGAAGATGGATTCCATGTGTCAGTTGAATCTGACAATGATCTGACTTCATGTGATGAAGCTTCTGAAGATCATAGCATGGAAAGGTGGATGTTAGCAATAAAGTCTAAAGTAGACTTCATATACAAATGTTGTATATGGACACTCGAGGATCCACCTATATGGGTAAGACCCATTAAGGTGTAAATGGATCTTCAATAGAAAGAGTGAACCTGATAAGAAGGTAGAGACCTTCAAAGCACGGTTCATAGCCATTAGCTACACAACAAAGAGAAGACATCGCTTGCGATGAGACTTGATCTCCAGTGACCTTGCTTTAACCCATCAGAATATTGTTAACTATAGCTACACAACTTGACTATGAAATCTTCATGATGTGAGTCAAGATTGCATTCCTCTATGAATACCTCTCTGAGGATATTCATATGAAGTAGCCCCAGAGCTTCATGGTTGAGGAAAGCAAGGTGTGCAAGCTAAAGAACTCCATCGTTGGACTCAAATAAGCTTCTTGTAGTTGGAACATAAGATTTGATGAAATTATAAATGTTATGATTTCAGATAAAATCTTGATGAACCATGTGAAGGTTAGTGGGAGTGCCATTGTGTTCATCATGCTAAATGTAGATAATATTCTAATCATTTAGAATGATATAATGATGATAATAATAAGTGTTTTATAATATGGTTGTTCAATACCTCGAGATATGATCTCAATGATACCTCTTAGATCTTAGTTCTGAAGTTGTTCAGAAGCAAAGAGAAAAGGGTATTGGGACAGTCACACTAATAGTACACCTTGGACATTTTCATTTTCTGGAAAATTCCAAGAAAGGCTTCTTTTCCTCAAAGATATGGTACGGACCTATCTAGAGGGATAGAGTCGAGGATGTGAATGCAAATTGCTTGCCCTTGTGCATCAGTTCCAAGAAGCCGTGTGTATGCTAGATGTGTACAAAAGCCATATGTCTACCATGCAGTGGGAGTAGTAAACTGTTACTAATCCTACTATGGTGATAAAACACTTGATTGTAGTAATAACGATATCTTCATAGAAGGCAAAACTTTTGAGATAGTGATCTCAAAGTCTTATCTTCAAGAAATTAAGACTATATAGATAATGATCTAAAAGGTCTTAACTACGGATACCTTAGGAGATAGACATCTCCAGGAATAAGGGCATTCTGATAAAGATTATGGTAATACTGGTTGTAATAATTGTTGAGCAGTAGTATCAAGGATGCTATAACTGCTTAAACTATATTGAGTACTGGTTGCATAAGATGCAACATTCGCATTGGATGCGAACACTATCACTAGGAGATATGCAAGTGTCGTAAAAGGACTTGGCATAGTCTCTTGGGAACAGAGTGACTGATCGGCTTACCTAGCTATTTTCTAAATAGCCTATGATTGTCACATGAGCATGGGTTTAAATGATTAGCCCATTAATGGCTCTTCAGGATAGTGGAAGATTGTTGGACATGCGAGCCCACAACAAGCCATTATGCAATAAATGTTATTGCGAATATCGTTCCCTAATCTGAAATGAAGAATACATAATTTGCATAGTAGGTCCCTTAGTACAATTAGGGTTATGTACCATGGCCATCTTGATGATCATACAGTTGTTGATTCAAATATTGAATCATAGAGGCTGATGCTTGGATGAACATCTAAAGAGTTAGATTGGGGACTCATCAAGCACCATCAAATGATTGTTCAGAGATGATCTCCAGCCTGAGTAAGAGATGGCAATCCTTTCTCTGTTAAGCTGATATCTGACCGACCTCTTGATGCAGGTCCCTCTACATAGGAATAGAGATTTGGAGGTGTCATATTAGTTAGGTCAAAGAGTTGACATAATGAGATCGAGATAACCAAAGTCTTATATCATATGCTATCACGATATAGGCACGCATCCTCTGACCGGAGACAGATGTCTTACTATATGTATGAGTATGTACATTTGTCAGACCAATAGGTTGATGACCTAATCAAGGTCTATATACCGGCGCGCTGGTATGCATGCAAGGGCATATGAGTAATACAATCTCTCAAAGGGATCATACAGGTTCAGTTACTGAACCGGAAGACATGAGCTCACTCATGAGATATTGGGAAGAATCAAATTCTGTGCACGGTCGTCTCGCTTTGGAAGCTTGACTGAATTTGTAGGTTTGATATATACTTTTGAAAAGTATATGATCAAGACCTAGGTATGATATATGCTTTTGGAAAGTATATGATTGATACCAATTCCCAATGATCGAATGAGAAACTTAATGATAAAACTCTGAAGTAGACAGTGTAAAATTGATCTTATACTTCAGGTTTATTTTGAGCCTTCCAATATGCAGGATGTACATGTATTGGGAATACCTGAGGGTGATGTGATCATAACTGTTGTATAACCATGACACTTCCATTCCTAGGGAGTGATGAAACGGGTCTGGATTTTAGTGACTCCTCTCAGTAAAGAATTAATTTAATCTTAGTCCAAATGTTGGACATTGATCTGAATGTGATTCGGATGCAATGAGAAGATTAGATTTACAGTCTTGATTTAATCAAGCATCTATGGGAGGCTCGAGATCTGTATTTGAGATATGATCTCAATATCCAAGTCACTATACGTGGAACAATACAATCACCCTATCCTTATCTCCAAGTATTCGTGGAGAAAGCGCATTATCCTTGAAAGGGTTCAAGATAATTTCATTATTGATAATATCTATCCGAGCATTGAGAAAACGGATAATTAAATGTGATTTAATTATCATGAATAATGAATTTGATTCATATTATAAGGATATTTATCTAAGATAATTAAATGTGATTTAATTATCAAAGATGTAAATAATGTGAATGTGATTCATATTATTTGTGCACATGAGAATAAAGATCCAAGATGATTAAATGTGATTTAATTATCGTGGATAATATGGATAGCATTATCCATATTAATCACATATATTATTAATGTGATTTATAATATATAAGAGAGAGCTATTTGTAATTTACATTTGTTAATTAAATGTTGATGTGAATGGATTCACATTGGACAAATAATTGAAAATATAATTCACATTTTATTTTGGGTTGTGAATGTGATTCACAATTTTCCAATGGCAAGATATCAATATTCACAAAATAATTATGAATTATTTTTGTTGAATAATTTACAACAAGTGTTGTTATAAATCATGGAGATTTCCATGGAGTAATGTCATCTCATGAGATATCATGAAATTACATGAGATTACCACCAAATCCCATATTATGGAATGAGGCAATCTTCAATCCATAATATCCATGCTTGATTGATTTAATTTTCGATTAAATAATATTGATTTATCAATATACATTTAATCTAAATTAAATTAATTGTTGTTGGTTTTTTACCAACAAAATCTTAGCCATTAAAAGAAACACAAATCAATGAGAGCCATTGGATTTGTGTTGCCTATGGATCCCAAAATATTATAAACAGAAGGGTACCCCTTGCTCTTGAAATGCTAATGAGAACATAAGTCTCTCTCTCTATCTCTCTCTCTCTCTCTCTTTCTCTCTACACGCCCTCTCTCCCTCTCTCATGTGGTCGTCCACCATGGATGCCCTAGAGAGATTCTCTATCACTGCAACATCGTCGTTATGTTGCCCAATCGTTTTCTAGTAGATCTCCGTTTACTTCGATGCGCGTCGCTTGTGAAGAAGACGTCGAATCTCGTGTGTCGAGATCAGGAGATCCGTCGCTTGGATCATCAACATGGATTGCGAGAAGCGCGTGTTTCATCAACACGCTCGCAAGCGTTTCCTCCGTCGGATCGGACTTGAGATAGGAGGTCTCATCGTTTAGAGACTCGATCACAACCACGCTTCAAGAGGTAAGCCTATTACTTGTTTGTGGTTTAGACAAAATGATCTGAGAAGTGTTATTGGATCATGTGGTTTCGTCACATGAGAAATTTTAATTTCCGTTGCATAGAACAACTAGCGCGACTAGTCGTTCCTCATCGTATTCAATACGACGCTCACGCTTCTGTGATGTGCTTGAGGATTATCCCATATCCTTCAGTCTGATGGTGTAGAATCTGCTCAACAATTCAGTACGAAGCTGTCCCTGGTAGTAATTACTCTCCCTAAGTATTGTAACCAATACGTGGCATTATCTACCAGGGAGAAAGGGAATGCTATCATCTGAATTGTATCCTCATCAACTCGAGAGTCATATACTATACTACAGATCATATCATTCTCTCGAAGGTGGGAATGTGGCTCCTCAGTGAATTGCCCATGAAAAAATGGTAAAGTTTGAATAATCTCAGGTGAAAGGACACATGATCTGTGAATAAAAGGAAGTCGAATCCACCCACTAACAGAAGAAGCTCCAGGTGTGTGAAGTTGTCACATCATATGTATAGGCTCTATAGTTGTTGTCTCCTCTCTTTCCTTCTCATCATCTTCTGGAATATATCTCTTCTCTCTCAATTGTCTCAACCGAGCTCGAACTCGATCATCAGAAGATCTTGCTCCCTAATCTGAGTCTGCATAATCTCAAGAGAAACAAGAAGACTAGCATTGATTGTCGCCTGATTTGGTAGTTTCGAATCAATCTGCGATTGTGCTCCCTTCCAATTCAAAACTGTCTCTGGAAAGGAGAATGCATCCATGTCTGGCTCTGATAAGTCTATATATAGCTTTGTAATGGTCATCAGAGGTAGAGAAGAACAGAGTGATTGAGAGAAACTTCCAGGGTCAAGGTCACACCTAGAAGGGGGAAGATGTCCCAAATCCGACTCAAACAAGAGGTTCTCATGAACCGACCCGAGGGGCGAGATTAAAGGAGGCGATTGAGATAATCAAGTTCAAAGAGAGGGTTCTCTTGAACCGACCTAGATGGACGGGTAGGTGTGCGTGGAAACGGTGCCGTAAGAGTTGTCCTAGAAACCACCTACCCATCATCTTGATAAGACAGATGAGTCATGATCAATTGATTGATCTGAAAGATAAGACTCACTCACAAATTCAAACACAAAGCAAATGCCGGATTCACCTACACAACCTGGTGATGACTGTAAAATTTTGGTTGCTTATCTTGTCAGTTTTAGGGTTATTTGGCAGACAAGTCTTCTTACAGATTAACGTGAGCTGTTAGGAGCCTGAAACTTCCTCGGAATACTGTCCTGAGTTCTTACAAGAAGTCACCTATTCTCAACCAGTATGGGAGTAAGTACGGATCGTTTCCGGCTACCCGTGTTACTTGAGGATCGTGCTATTGCGGTGTCCTCTAAACCTCCCACTATGCTAAGGAAACTCGGATCGTTTCTGGTTACCCGAGACTCCCCACTAAAGATTAAGTAATTAAACGTATGAACTAAGTAGTACCCAAAATAAATTTAGACTCTGGCTCTACCTTTAGGGTCATCTCTCACTCACAGATCTGGCGGGTACCTACAATTCATGTGTTGGGGATTGCTCTACCAAAACTAGTGAATCCTTTACGTTTAGTTTTAGGTTAAATAGAATTAGCAGTCCCGCTTTTAGTTTTCAATTATCTTTTTTTGAGTATTTTTAAAGAATCATTTAATGATTTTTCTTTTTGACCTAGGTGATCAAACAAGCATCTAGGTAACGCATCCTAAGTCTAACTACGGGAGCACATTCAAAGAAAATAAAAAATCCTAAGAAAGCACATAGCCTCGAAAAAGCTACAGAAATCATCGACATGAATCGCGATGCGAGAAAAGCCATGGTGGGTGTTTTGCTCCCCCAAGTGCATGACAAACGGTGAAACAAACCCGTAGAAAGAGAGGGAGGAAGGTACAAGTGCGGATGTCCTTACGGGGCCCCGTCTAAGAAAACAGAAAAATGAGCAATGCCCTTGATTTTTTTACAAAAGAGTACGAAAATGCAGTTTCTCGGTTCTCAGCTTGCGGCTCAACCCGTGCTGTACAAATCAGAAAAAATAAACCGTGAGGTTAGAAAAAAAGAAGATGGCAAAAAAACCCCTAAACCTAAGTCTACCCTAGCGCTGCCTCCCTGACAACGATGCCATCTGAAAGAACACACCCGACCTAAAGATAACTCAAGTCGTTGTATCGACCAAGTGGATTTTAGCAAAAAAAATATTTTTTTATTTTTACTCCTAAACTTTAATGTATAGCGATAAAGTACGGGAGTGTCGAACTCAGGAAGGCAAACTATTGAAAACTAAGGTTAAACTATAGAGAATTAAGGTTTTATGGGTTTTCTAATTTTTATTTATTTTTAGGGATTTTTCTTGATTCTTATTTAATTTTTATGAATTTTATATCGTTTTTGTGATTTTTAGGTATCTTGTAATTTTTATTATTCTATGAAATGTTTTGTAATTTTACTAAATTTTTATTTTATTATTTTTATGCTTTAATCTTGTTTTCCTATTTTTATGAATTTTCAAGATGTTTTTTGGATTTTCATTGATTTTATATTATTTTTAGTGCGAGAACAATGTTTTTATTCAAAACTGTGAGGTATTTTCTTTTTTTAAATTGAAAATAGTTTTTATTTCAGATTTTAAGATTGAAAATAATGCGAAAATACTTTTTTTATATTTTTATTGTAAAGTTGGTGAAATTATCTTTCCAATGATATGTTTTGCGTTTTGTGTGATTTTTTTATTTAATTAGTTATGATTTTTTGAAGTCTTGATGTATTTTGTATTTTTTAATTGGTTTTAATATTTGATTTCTTTTTATTTTTGTTTATTATGAAAAATACAGTAAAATATGGTAAGTGTAATATTTTATAGGATTTTTAAAAGTGTTTTTATTTTTTATGATTTTTTAGAAGTTTATTATTTTTTGTATTTTTAAAGATTTATTAAAAATAGTTTTTTTTAATTTTAGAAAATTATTATAATACTGTATATAAAGTGAAATACGACATTTATACGTATTTTGTTATTTGATTTTTATGCTTTGTATTTTATTTGATATGGATATAGTGTGTATAGTATTAGTAGTATTATATACAGAGTGGGGATATTTTTATAATTTTCTGGAAATTAAGGACGCAGGCGTAAATGGTGAAACTAGGAGGGGATTTGGTTTATTTGACCAAATATCACGTACTATCCACGTGATTCTTCTAGAAGCCCAGACTTGTGCGCAATATGCATAAAATTCTGAGGTTCTTTTGCAATTTGCACAGAAGTTTCTCTCTTCATACGAGGAACATGTGATCACCGCCTACGAGTTAAGCGGCGGGCGGTGGGGCATGTATTCTGACTACGCGTGGCATAATTAAGATCGTCAGATGACTCTGATCCTTCGATGTTGAGGCGTGAACGTGGCACGATGAAGATCGTTTGATGACTCGAGATCATGCGATTCATGTACTATCATTCCTCGCCAAATCTGTAGAATGCGGGCGGTAGTTTCACTCGGATTTCTTCGTTCAAACGGTGCTCAGATCCCATATTTGTCCTAGAAAAAGTTCGGTTACCAGTGCTTCGATTAGTGGACTCAACCTCCGGTGTCTTCATATCTCCATTTGGTTCTCTGCAAAGTTGAGTCGTAAGTGGTGCTTATCTGTAATCAGATACAAATGGTTATTGTTATTGTTTTGGTTGTAGGTATATGAATCTCAATGGAATATGATTGCCAGTGATCGTGCATGTGGAACCTCAAACTCTAAGATCTCTCAGCAGTTGGAATTTGAGGAGAGCGATGCTCTGATCTCCAGCGAGTGGCTTCGTTTGATGTCCTTCGACTTGCAATCGCTCCAGGCGATAGATTCGACCTTCAGCAGTTCTCCAAGCGACAGTGAAGCGGTATAGGCACGATGAAATCTCAGTCGATGGTTCTATTTTCTTTTGAACCAAAAAAGCTCGATGGATGATTGTTTCCATGCAGATCTGTTATCGGCTCGAGAAGACTCCATATCTGTCCTTAAATGCCATATCTGTCCTTAATTGGCTCGAACACAAAAGTTCAACCTCAAATCAAACAAGAGGATATGAATGAACGCACGATCGAACGTGGAAAAATCGCGCCTCAACTTCGGCCACCATGCATGGTCGGAGGTAATCAGGTGCGAGGGAAATAGAACAGAATGTGAGAGGATTCCGAGGTGACATAATCGAAGTTCGATGTTGAAATTGTTTGTGAATGAATGAGACAGGGAACATATATTAACAGAGGGGTTGACAAGAGAATAATGGAGGAAATGGGAGATTAAGAAGATAAAGGACTAACCTGGTAGTAGACGTGGATGAAGTGCCTGAAAATCAAAGCTCGGTAGTGCTCTGAAGTTGTCTTCGCCTCCACGCTCGATTGTGCAGGGGCTGGAATCGCAACGGTAGAGCTAAGCTCAACACCATTGATGATCACGTCGAAATCTCCTCCCTCGACCTCGCTCTACGGCAAGAGCGTCGTCGTCACTCTCGTGTGACTCTGGGACTTAGGAGGTAGAAGAAACCTAAAATGGTGGAGTTGATTGGCTGGATATGGGATAAGGTTCTTATATAGGGTTAGGAGACTTGGGGCCCAAGCAAGGTGGTGCGGGTACCAATGACGGAGGAGGAGATCGCAGGGTTGTTGGTGAACGACCCCCAACAACCAGGTTGTTAGCCAGTGGCGGTGAAGAAGAGAAGAGGCAGAGGAGGTGAAATGCATGGGGAAGAAGAAAAGCTTACAAGGAAGGAGAAGGGGAAGAGGGAAAAGAGATGAGAGAGGAAAAGTAAATGTAGGGCCAATGAGAGGTTGCCACGTAGCGGAGAAGGAAGAGGAGAGGAAAAAGACAAAACGTGGAAGATGACAAAGGAGTCATATACAACATATAAATACTAAATAAGTATATAATATATTAGATTAAATAAATGAATAATGTGAATATATATTGTAAATAATTTAATAATTAATCTATTTGAAATTTTTAATAATTTAAATAATATTATTAGTAAATAAAATAAATGAATAAATAAAATAGATAATATAAATAAAGGTATATGGTACAATTATACCAATACGGTACTGAAACCCACATTTTTTATATTAACTACGATTTTAGCAAAATCAGTGTCATTTTGTAGATAATTAAATAATACAAAATTTGAGACTTAGTTTTCCCAATTTGGAGTTCATACGACAGAGTAATGAGGTCCGGAAAATTTCGGAAGCAGCTTCGTGGCTTCGGGGTTTATTAGTATTTTAATTAATTATATTTTCATATTTTATATAATTTTTAGAAGATTTTTGTAAATGAAATTAAGTAAATCAGGTTACGGTTAATTAATTAAAAATATGGGAAGTTTCTACTTATAGTACATATAGACAAAAGGGACCAAACGCCAAAACTCACCTATTTTATTTTAATATTTATTTTTGATATTTTCAATAAATAGTATTAAGTATAAGATGAAGTTTAAAAGTAAGTTTGGTCCGTTTGGAGTTTTATGTAAATAGTTATGAACCTCGGAAGTCGGTTTTTACGTCTTTTCAGTTCATTGTAATATTTTATTTTTGTGTTGAGATATTTCTCTGATATTTTTATAAAATAATATATATTTTTGTGAACAATTCTTGTAAAAGAAATAATTTGAGTTGAAATGATCTAAGTGATGAATAAAATGGGTGAAAATTTTACAATGTAACAAATATGTTTAATTTTATTTTTGGTCTTGATTTTCTATAACTTTTATAGGTTAGGATCCTTATCTCCCCCTACTTGTTTATTTTATCAGCCAAGTCAAGATTGACCCAGTCTCAGGGTTAGGATCAGTATGTATATATTACATTTCTACATCATTCTTTTCTTTTATTTTTTTCTCTTTATTATTTTATTTTGAATGAAATAAGTGGTAAATATATAATATTAACATTGGTGGTTAGAATGTTAACTAATGTAAATTAGTGATTTCTTACATGTATTTCACCAAGGATTTTAGCCAAAATGAAAGAATAAAGGCGATGAATCACGAATTCATCAACATGTTACAAAGAGGTGGAACAAGTATGGGGAACTTTCCTTGCAGTACGCACATTCCTATAGGGATATCTCTCTAAGGGCAAGTGAAATGATAATTTCCTGAAAATAAACAATATAATTTGACAAGATAATCGTCGAACTCTTATGGCTTCATTATGTTGAGTTGGTGAATTAACCTTGTTTTGAGGTTTGTTTGGATCAAATCAAGAGTAGGTCAAGATCAAAAATTCCATGCTCTTTGCACCTTTCCATCTCTACGTCTCTTCTTCTGTTCCTTCTTCATCCTGCTCGCTTCGAGCACTCTCTTTTCAATTCCTCTTGAATTCTTCTTCTATCAGTCTTCTTATTTCATCATCATCTCGCTCCTCTTGCCATTACAATGTCACATCTTGGAGGGTTTTTTTCGGATTTCGTGAACACCTACATCGACTCCACGATGCTGACATCGCCTCTTCATCGTGGAGATCTTAGAGAGTTGTGTTTGGCTTTTGCAAATCTCGTTCTAAGCTCCCTGATCTTCACCCCACTTCGGGTTCGGGATGACTCTCTTCCTGAATTCTCTTCTTTCATTACATATCTTTCACCAATAAATATGTTGTTCGAGCTTGACTCTAAGCTCAAAATATCTTTCCATACTCCATTATTTCTATAGACTGATCAGGGCTTGTTTCACGATGCTGATCACAAGCATGAATTGGAGTCAGATAGTAACACTGATTCAGAGATGGCTCTTCAAAGATAGGGAAAGGGCTAGGGATCAGACCAAGGTGTGAATCAAAATGAGGTTAATGCCTAGATGCTAGCATCCATTAAGATCATTCAACAGTAGTTAATCGATCAGGATGATGCCCTGGGTGCATTTCAGGAGATGTTAATGGAGATGAGGAGGGCCCATGAAAATCGAGGTAGAGGTGAACATGGTGGTGAACAACCAAGAGGTGCCAATGGAGGAGGTGCAAATGGAGGAGCAGGACAAGATGTTGGAGGAAACCATGGTGGAGAGGAAGAGGGGAGAGAAGTCGAGCACAAATCAATTCTCAAAGAGACGTAAAACCTTGGAGCATGGCAGATTACAGACCGAAACCACATACCACCGATTCAAGGTCACTTTGAGCTGAAGCCGTCACTACTCCATATCCTACTTACCTTCCATGGAAATACAAATGAGGAACCGTATATTCATTTGCAACAATTCAACTGCATCTACGGTACCATGCACTATCTGAATATACCACTTGAGGTGGTGAAGATGACTGCTTTCCCATTTAGCACTCAGGGTAAGTCTCTCTACTAGATTAATCATTTGGGGAAGGTAGTCATGGTTTGGGAGGAGCTGAAATCTACAATTTTGCATAAGTACTATCCCCTAGTCGACTCAATTAGATGAGAGATCAAATTTCAAACTTTTCACAACTGTCCCATGAGGCTTTCTATGAGGTGTGGGAACGTTTTCAAGATTTTCAGGAGAAGTGCCCCCACCACTATTTGCTGAAGACAAGTTTAGTACAGAACTCTTTGGGGGATTACACCAGAATAGCCAATGACCTGTGTATGTTGCTTATGGAGGATCACACTTCAATAAAAGGTGAGGATGTGGTCTAGCAAATATTCGATGAAATGGCCAACGGATCGACAACTTTGTCCTCATCTCACGTATTTTGGAAGACTCCAAGATTCCTCATAAGTCCATAAACATTACATTGGATCAATATGAAGTAGATAGGAAAGATGAGAGTTCCACCTGAGCATAATCAGGAACCATCTTTCCAAGGTTGATATAATTGAAAAATGATTAAAAGATCTCAAAAAACTCAATGTGACCAAATAAAGAACAAAGTAGTTGGATAATCTCGATCTGATTACACATCAGTTGGAGCTTCTTGTCAACACCATCAATTCCGTCCATTCACATCTGCAAGAAACCTACAACTGAGCCAAAAGAGCAAACACCTTCTCCATCATCGCAGTAGTAGGGTCCAACATAGCAGCCAGCGGTCCAACATGTTTATTACATGCAAGCACCGGACCAGGGTTCATAGTCACCGTAGCACTCATAGATAGTCATCTATCATCCAAAAGCTCCATCATATTCTTAGCCATTTACTCTACCTTCACCCCAACATATCCATGAAGTGGATGTTGTTTGGGCTATCGAATAGTCTTCAACGCATCATGTTGAAAACCCATAGGGTGAAGCTCATGCCAACCAACCATTCCACCAGAATCTGGGTGGACGAAACTTCCAGCAGCAACACTAGCAACAACTGCACAACTAGACTCCACCGCATCCGAACTACACTTGGAACATAGTCGTCGAGGTGACCGACAAGAAATACAGATTAACCAACAATTAACCCACAATCAATGATCAAGCAATGAAAATAAATGTGGAGTAAAAATTTATTTTATTTACTCTACAAAATGTGTGTATAGTGCAAGTATGTAGAGTGTCGAACACATGGAGCAAACTAAATAGATCAATCAAATTAATGCACAAAAATGTGATTGTGAAGTCTTTATCTACGTCCTTTTTATGTGTTTTTAAATTTAAAATTTTTATATTTTTTGTTTATATTTTTGTATTTTGATTTTTAAGTCTCTATTTTTATATTTTTATATTTTTATATTTCTTTTCTTTTAAAATATATATTATAGCTATATAACAGTATATCTACAAGGTAGGCTAATATAGATACAAATACTAATAAAAATAATCAAAAAACAAAATAAAACTTTATTGGGTTTTTAAATATTTCTTTTTACAGTTTTTGTGATTTCTTAGGAAATTTTGCTAATTTATATATATTTTAAAGTAAAAAATTCCCCAAATCAGGGTTTAAATAAATAGGTCAGATTAAAATGGATATAAAAATATAAAACAGAGTAAAATTTCTCCAAGTTAATTTTAACACAAAACTGATAATATAAAGAAAATTATAAAATAAAAAACACAATTTTTGGAATTTTTTTAGAATTTTGTAGATTTTTGTAAGTGTTTTTAGGGGTTTTTAAGGGTGTTCTTTTGTAATTTTTGTGGATTTTTGGTCTGGAGTTGTAAAATAATTGAATATTTATAAAACTATTTTTTGGATATTTTCAAAAAAAGTTTGTTTTTTATGGATTTTATACTGTCGACAAGGATAAAAAGGGTAATTTTTATTTTTAATAAAGAATAAAAAGTTCCAAAATTGCAAATAAATATATAGTGTGGAAGTGTATGCAATCAGGAGCATACATGTAATTTTGCGTATTTTTCTGAGCAAAATAGCTATTTTATATAAATAGAGAAAATAAAGAGAAACTACGGTACTAGAAAAGGCATTTTTGTAAATAAAATAAAGTTCATGGGCTACTTTGCAAATTTTTTAAAAATTTATAACAAAACTAAAAAGATTCTGGATTAAAAAGAAATACAAAAAATCCTAGGGGTCCCCCTACAAAATGTCGCCTCATGAGAGGGGTCAAGTGAGGTGACGTGGCGTGGACTTAAATGTAATAATAATAAAGTCGGGGGTCTAGACGCAAATATTACAAAACATACTAAACACAACTGAAATTTTAAGGATTAAATATTAAATACAAAAATGATTGGGTTAAACATGCAAAATAACCAGTCCTAAGGTGCGGGCCAACGGTCGGATGAAGTTTCACTTGACACATGGCAACCTCTTGTTGCGTGATGACACGGTTTGCATCGAATGCTCTAGATTAGATCTTCGACGGAGAATTAATGGTTGAGGCGTGTCGCGATCCGACAATTTCTATACATCTCCAAGAACAGGGTAGAATCCAACAGTCGCAAAGGGCGAAGGATGAACTGGTAAGAAGACTCGCAACTGCGAGCTTCCTCCGGCTAGATCTACCTTCTCCGGCAGCTTTCCCTGCTGCAACGTGTCCCAAAATGCTCCTGGATGGTCCCTTTGATGGTCGACGACTTCATAATGGCGAGGCAATCACTGGCGTGTCGCCGTAAGGTCAAAGAAGGGTGCCCGCTCTAGGTACCTGCAATGCTACAAAAATCGACCCCAAGCGGGTCCTTGGACCTCTAGCACCTGCAGAGAGTTTAAACAAAGAGTGCCAAGGGGACTGGTGGTCTTAACGGTTGAAATGGATGAAAGGGGGTGTCAGGCGAAAATGATCGATGAGGCGGCGGAGTGGGTGACCTTATCTATAGATCCACAATGGATCCGGGCATGTGAAGGTGCAGGTGGCGTAGAGAATCAACATGCGAAGAACATGGGGGTGAGGGGCAGAGCGAAGAACATGTGGGGCATGGTAGATGGGGCTCGTCGGAGATCGAGCTCTGGCGAACTATGAAGGAGCTTGGCTAGACCAAACCATACGATTTAAACTCGAATAAAATACAATAAACAAACCTAATGATTAAAACTAAGATAATAAAACAAGAAAAAGGGGTACCTCAACTGGATGGCGACCAGGAGATGACCTCACGGTAGAGCTCCACCGGAGGTGGCTGGAAGCACACCTAAAGCTCGCCTGAGCTCACTCCCAAAGAGCTGGAGAGTGCCCTGTCACAACCCTCTACCCAAAGCTCGATGAAGGATCCCAAGCGAGGTCAAAAGGAGGTTCAAAAACCAAATGGAGCTCAGAGAGGGTTTATGTACAGGTTGACTGGGCTGGTGACTTCGAGGGAGAATCACGAGCACTACAGCGATCCAATTCTCCAGACAAACACCGGGAATGTAAGAGCAATCCTCGAGGAGAAAAAAGTTGTGAAGACTTCGATCACAAAAGATGCAAAAAGAGATCTCCAAAAAATCGAGAATCGAGGCTAGGAACGAAGTCTGACAAATTGGAGACCTTGGTTAGAGAGTTGACCGAGGTCATTGGTCGAGTGGATCTGGTTGGTCCACGTGCACCAATCAGAAAAAACCTAAAATAGTAAATGATTTTATTATTTTTAATTTATAAAATAAAAAAATGTTTATTATTTTGTAAATTATTTAGTTATTTTTTTATTTATTTTTAGATGTATATAATTAGAAGTTACTTTTTAGGGTTAATATATAGGTATATTCATCTATGTTTTTTAGTCTTTTATTTTGTATTTTGTATTTTGTATTTTATTATTTTAATTTAATATTTTATAAAATTATTGCTTATTTTTATATAGTGAATTTTTTATTATATTTTTCTGATATTATATATACACTTGAATAAATAGGTGTATTATTTATATAGGTATAGTTATAGGTATTTCATCTATATGTTTTATATACATATTTTGTTTTAGCGTTTCATTTAGTTTTTTATTCTAGTTTTAATATGTACACATATTATAAATAATATTTAAATAATATAAAAAAATAAAATTATAAAAATAATAAATAATAATAAATTGATTATTTTTATCGAGTATATATATACAATAGGGGTCCAAAACCTAACTTTCACATCTTAGCTTCAAAAAAATAAAACCACCTTCAATAAATAGATTATTAAAAGTTATTTAAATTAAATATTATTTTGATATATTTTGAGTTCTTATTTGAGAGATATGGATATGGGAAGTTAGGATTTTAGAGTTTTATTTAGACTGTAACTTGTACATTGTATATTATCTTTATATGAAATAAATTTTGTATTTTTCTATATATAATTGTCTACAATTTTCATGTACAAAGTTTCTTTATTTGAAGTATAAAAAGTATAGAATAAATATGGTCCTAAAATTAATAAAGAATGACTAAATAAAAGGGATTTTTATTGAATTAATGACCCTTATCTCCCCCTACTTTATTCTTTGTCGACCTCATCATCGAGATGCCTTGTCCTCAAGGTTTAGATTCATAAAATATTTTTGATATTTTATTCTTTTTATTTTCTTTTCTTTATTCTATAATTTTGGCATTAAGATAGTATTTTATACATTATTTACACAACAATGCATGAATGTTAATTTATGCAAATTAAGGGTATTTACATGCTTCTACTAGGGGTTTTAATTCCAAAATGATAGAATAAAGGTGATGAAATGGAGATTCATCACCCCCTATACTTGCCTTTGCTAGTCCTTAGCAAACACATACAATAAGTGCAAAAAAAAGAAAAACAAAGAAAAGAAAAAGAAAGAAAGATGGATTAAGTTTAATTATCAAGCTTGTCTTCACAAAATCAAAGTTTGGAGCTTAAGTCAGACCTTTGGAATTTTAGTGCTGGCACAACCTTATTAGGAATAAGATTTGAAATACAACAGCCTTCGAGAATCCCAAAACCATGCTCCAGTCTCCTCAATAGCCAGTTCAGAATACTTCAACTCATATGCAAACCATTACGACTATGAACCTGACTCGTATAGTGTATGTGATAGTGTCTCTCCCCAACTGAAATGACAAAGAGTCCGACTTCTCCAACATGACAACCCAATGGTTCCCCAATCCAACAACTCCTTCCTTGAGGAGTGGGGTATTCCCTTCTAAGTTCAAGTAACAACCAACTCAAGAGGAGGGGTAAAGAGAGGAACGGATGGTAGCCAGTGTAGCTACCTATCCTAGGATGCAAGACTAGTGTAGTCAAGTCATCCAGCTGCAGGCTCACATGATATGACTTTGAAGCTCAAGCTTGCTTATTAACTATACACATATATACACTCCGGCAGACATTTTATTTTCAATCAGGCCTGTCCACTTTTTTGGAGTTTTGGCTTTTTTACTTTTTTTTGAAATACTATTTACAACAGCATTTACATAAGGAGTTTTTCCTCTTGAGCTAGTAGACTATCCCTCTTTTGAAGCATTATTACAACCCATACTCTCCTGTCTTTAGATGTCTCTACTACTACACGGGTTGGGGTGTACGTCCCACCCTAGAGGAGGACAAATGTTTCCACTTGTGTACATCTCATACTGGCAAATCCAATCCCCTCACCACTCCAATTGAGTTGAGCTAAGAGAAAGGTGCAGGTATCCAAGTTAGGTCATTATCGACAAGAGCCATGCATGTGCTCTGAAATACTCTACTTAGGCAGTAGAGAATCCATTGAACCAAGTCTCACGATTCTCAAAGAATTAAGTCAACTAGACATGAAGTACCTCAATTCTAGTTCCTATAAGGTTTTTGTGATTAGGTAGATTTAAGGTCCAACCAAGCTCTAATCTTTGGATTTTACTTAGACTTGTTCAATTAGCAAACTCAATCTGAAAAAATGCGAATGCTATGCAAATACTATGTATAATATAGAAAATATTTTTGTGATGCAATTTTCAAAGTTTTTTTGAACTTGTTTATGGATTTTTGAAAAAGATGATGCAAATGCGTTTTTTTGGATTTTTTTCAAGAAGATTTTGCAAATGTTTTTTGTATTTTTAGTTTTTGTAATTTTTTCATGCTTTTTGAAAACAACGGATTTTGGCTAAAATTAGGTACACATATTTACACGGGGATGTATCTTATATTCACAAGAATTAGTTTTTAAGAATTTACAAGGGATAAGTGATCATTTTAATAGATAACTATATACTATTAATAAAGAATTTGTGTGTGATGTATATATTCCTCAAACCTATTTGAAAATAATTTTTCAAACATTTTCGTAAACTATAGTCCAAAATAATTCTGATAAACAATTTTACAAACATTTACACACTTTGTAAAGCTTTTTCAAACAATATATATAGATTTTTCAAAATGTTTTTGCAATCATTTTCAAAAACATTTGCAAATAGTTTTTCAAACACTTTTACTTTACACAAACAAAAGGAGTTTTTACAAACAAAACAATTTATAAAGGTTGAAAATATTGAAAAAAAACATTTTCCAAATAGTTTTCAAAAGATTTTCCAAAAGATTTTTGAACATTTTGCAAAAAAATATTTTTACCTTTTTTATTAATCAATAAATACAAAAAGAATTTGAGGAATAATCAACATATTTTTATTAAGTGAATGTAATGAAATTTATAGTATATTTTGCCATATTTATTATTCAAAATAGGAAAGTACGAGTTATGGCTAAAGTGTATACAAAGTATATACGACCCACCTATACTTAGCTTGAGCTATGTCCTCATAGATCAAAAAGAAAAGAGAAGACATAACTCATACTGACTATAGGAACGCCTAAAGAGTAAATGAACAAAGAACTGAACGAATGAGTAGTTGGCTGCCCCCCTATTCGTAGGATCAAATAATCCTAAGTATAACAGACTGTACACAAAGCAGGGAGGGTCAAAGGTGGGAATAAACATATCATACTCAGACTCTCTCCCCCTATACTTAGGGTAAGATATCCCTAAGTATAGACAAGAAGAGGAGACAAAGGAGAGGATCAAAGAATGAAAGAACTCAGGTTGTACACCCCCTATACTTTGGACAAACTACGTCCTAAGTATAGAAGACTGACAATAAGGAACGACACCATTTTGGTAGAAAAAGATAAATGAAAAGAGAAGGTAGAAAAGAAGAAAAGTCTGATGAAGATAAAAGAAGAGATCGAAGAGAATGTACACATCACTCCCCCAATACTTAGGGTAGAAGAGGCCCTAAGTATATGCAACAACAAGAGTGATGAAACGAAACAAAGAAAGAACACTTGGCTCGTCCACCCCCTATACATAGGATAAAGTACGTCCTAAGCAAGGCACGCACGAAAATGGGGTGGATGAGCAAAACGGGAGATGGAAAGAGGAAAATGTAATCGAATATACAAGAGGATGGATGTATAGAAGATCAAGAAGGTAGAAAAAGAACTTTCTTGCAAGACCACTGAGGAATAGATCTGACAAGGTGCATGTCAGTTTTGGGGTCCACCGTGAATGTGAGCCGATAAGGATCGACCTGGTGAAGATCCTCAGTGATTGTAGTGTGAGAAGGCACAGATGGGTCAGTGGAACTAGTGTGGCTAGGTCCAGCCTTGGGTGTCTCGCAGATGTCAAATTGAAAAGGGATGAACTCATTATCGGAAGAAGTAAGGTCAAGGTCGTCCTGCAAGGTCTCTCTTAGGTAAAAACCAAAAGGAATGAAGTCATCTATGGAAGTAGTCGAATCATGTTCGTCCTCTACATTTACAATCGGATCATCATTCTCATCGAAATGGCTGAATTCCTCGACAAAAGCAACAAGATCAAATTCGGCCTTAGTCTCATCAATATCTTCCCTCCGCTCAATGGTATCAATCATGTAAATCACGCGTATGTCATGAACACATCGCCAAACACCATATGAAGGAATCTGAGGTCTATGCTTCCCGAGTCGTACTCCTTTGAGAGGAATTCTCGAGTCTCAGTTGAATCCGACATAGAACAAAAATCTCTGATAGTCTCATCAAAGTTAGTCCTTGAGGTCAGCTAAGATAGGTGAAGATGCATCGGGTGCAGGCCTCTGATTGATAGTGGTTGCAATGATGATCACCTCTCTCTCATCAGCAGGACGGAAGCAAATCTCTCCTGATCCATAGTAAATAACGACCCTTGCAGAGATGTGGAAAGGTTGTACCAGGATGATTGGAGAGTGCTCCCCATTAGAGGTCTCCATTGGATATACAACAAAATCGACGGTGTCGCTCATGCCCTGAATCAAAATGGCGATGTTTTCAAAGATACCCTTCGGCCTCTTGATAGGTCCATCAGCAAACTGAATGATCATCTTGGTTTTCTTGAGAGCCCCTAAGTGAAGAGATTGTAATAGCGAGAAGGGTATGATGCTAATTGACGCACCATCATCAAGGAGAGTGTGATCACACGTGCAGTCAGAGATGGTACAACAAATGAATGGAGTAGCTGTGTTCCTTTTTTCTAGAAGATGGATGATGGCTGATGGCACGAGAAGTGGCCATGGTCAAAATATAACGCTCAGATATGCTCCTCTGCTTTCTTTTCTTGGGTTGAGGAGAAGATGAACGGGTCATGGCCTGGTTAAGTGAAGCTTGAATGATCTCATGAATGGTGGCTACCACTTCGGGTTCTGTCGATATTTTTTTGAATGTTTGGATCTCCTCCATACAAGAAGGAGATCAGAATCATCATCTACATGAGGACGACTAAGAGCAGTCTGTACAGTGTCATCCTCGAGGTAAAAGGTGGGACATGATGTGAATGGATGTGTGGTCAAATAATCGGGCATGTGTTCCATCTCCTCATGAGATGAATCAACAATGTATGTCTCGAAATCTTTTTGTATTTTTAAATTTTCTCATTTATGCTCTCATGAAAATCCTCGAGTGAACCCATACCATCAAGTGGTGGAATATCATTACGGCTCTTATTTATACTAGTGAGGTCATCAATCCTCTCTCTCATATGCTTCATCATCTGTGTCAATTGCTCAAGGGTAGACTCCATGAAAGGTGCTCCAAAAGATCAGTCTCGGGTCAATGTGAAGGTGGAAAATGTGAAGGTGGAGGTGGGAGAAAAACCAAGGGTTGATATTGTGGTTGAGGCAGATATGTACAAAAATCAGGAGCAAAGTCCTCCTGAAAAACGGGAGGTGGACTGGCTGGAGTGTACGAGGAATCCGCAAAGTCCAGATAAAAATAGCTCTAGTTGGCCATCTCGAAGCAAAAGGAAAATATTCGAGAGAGCACGATAGTTAAATCAAGGGAAGTGAGAAAAAGGTGCAAATGCACAGAGAGATCGAGTATACACACAAGCAAACACAAACAAACCTACACAAAATAAACCCCTCAATTCACCTACTCAACTCGGTAGAGACCGTAAAAGTTTGATCTTTTTATCTTGTTTGTTTTAGAGTTAGGTGAGAAGTCAAAATCTGTACAAAGACTTAGGAAGGCTGAATGGGATTTGGGCACTAGTCCTTGGTGTGTACACGGGCAATTAAAAGAGAAGACAATGAGGGGGATTACTCGCCCCAGGACAATGATTTTTCTATTCAGTCTATTTTAGGGTCAAGTAATTTTAGCAGCCCAAATTTATTTGATTATCACTTTTTTTCGTATTTTTATCATGAAATGCATGAGCCTATCAAAGAATCATTTTTTAGCTCCTAGGTGCTCAAAATCAGAGATAGAGTCAGAAAAACAATGCAAGCAGTAAATCGATGATGTATTTTGAAGAGAAATGCTCATCTTGCCTCCAGCGCTATACATGCAAGGATGCTAAATAGAATTGAAACCTATACTATATGCAAATGCAAGATGACAAAATCGCCCTAGATACATAAATTGATATTAACATGAAGAACCAATACTGATGACTCGGAATGGAACCTTGGGGTCCGGTCTTGGAGTTTCCTCGGTGCCCACCACAGTGGATCCTGTAAGCACTGTATGGAGGACTCTCATGGCACGTGGTTCCAAGACTGAGTGAGAAGCAATTCAAAATTTGACTAAGTCCAAATGAATACTATAGGGGCATGCAAATATGATTAGGTGTTGGCCTTAGTCTATCATCAAGCAAGTCCTACATCTAGGCAAGAAAATAAAAGAAAGGCGAGAAAACTGTGAAATAACAAACGAGGCCCCCAAGGGAACAATCGCTCAGGCACTAAACCTCGTGATGTTGTGAACAATCCTGGAGAGTCCTGAATATTACAAATTAATTGTCTCTTTCTCACTTTAAATTACAAAAATAAATACAACAAAATAAATTCTCAAAAATCCTTTTCTTCAAAAATGTCTCCAAACCTCCTTCTGTGCTAGGTCAGATAGTAGCTTCACATGGGTGCGTAAGTGCTTTGAGTAAAACACCTCACTCAATCCGTGATACCTCGTAGCAAAGTCAACAAAGTGAGGCTGATTAGACAAGTCACAATAGTATAAAAGAAATCAGAAAATAAATAAAGCAAAGTATAGACAAATAATCACAACCAAGCAAAAACCAATCTGTGTGTTGTTGCTCCCCAACAATAGCATCATTTGTTCAACCCAAAAATCAAGCGGTCGTATGTTCCACACAGGCGGGAACACAATCGTCGAAGTGACCTATAAGAAACCTGGAATAATTAACAATTAACCCATAATCAATGATCAAGCAATGAAATAAATGTGGAGTTAAATTTTTTTATTTAACTCTACAAAATGTGTGTATAATGCAAGTATGTAGAATGTCAAACACCGGGAGAAATCTAGATAGATCGGGCAAATTAATGCACAAAAATGTGATTGTGAAGTATTTGTCTATGCCCTTTTTTCCGGGCTTTTAATTTTTATATTTTTATATTTTTTGTTTCTATTTTTGTATTTTAATTTTTAAATTTCTGTTTTTTATATTTTCTTTTTATATTTTTATATTTCTTTTTATTTTAAAATATATATTATATCTATATAAGAGTATATCTACAAGGTAGGTAATATTTCTATAAATACTAAAAAAATTAATTAAAATAAAGAAAATAAAAAATTTTGGGTTTTTAAATTTTTTTAAGATTTTTGCTATTTGTTATATATTTAAAAGTTAAAAATACCCTAAATCAGGGTTTAATTAAATAGGATGAATTAAAATGGAGATAAAAATAGCAAACAGAATCAAATTTTCTCCAAATTAATTTTAAAAGGATAATAATATAAACAAAATTACAAAATAGAAAACATATTTTTTGGAATTTTTTGGAATTTTGTAGATTTTAAGCGTTTTTAGGTGTTTTTCATTTTTCTATAGTTTTATTTTGTATTTTTTGTAGATTTTTGGTCTGGAGTTGTAAAAGAACTAAATAAATGTAAAACTATTTTTTTGGATTTTTTTCAAAAAGATTTTGTATTTTTTATGGTTTTTATACTATAGACATGAACAAAAATGGTTATTTTTTATTTTTAATAAACAATAAAAAGTCCTAAAATTGTAAATAAATATATACTAGGGACGTGCGTGCAACATATATACATTTTTGTGGATTTATTTGTGTAAAATAGCTATTTTAAATAAATAGAGAAAACAAAGAGAAACTATAGTATTGGCATTAGCATTTTTGTAAATAAAATAAAGTTTAGAGGCTAGTAATGCAATTTTACAAAAATTTATAACAGAACTAAAAGGTTTCTGGATTAAAAAGAAATACACAAAAGCCCAGGGGTCCGCTTGCAAAATGTTGCCTCACTTGAGGGGTCAGGTAAGGTAACGTGGCGTGGACCTAAATGCTATAATAATAAAGTCTGGAGGCCTGATGCAAATATTACAAAACATACTAGTTGAACGTTTAAGGATTAAATATTAAATACAAAAATGACCAGGTTAAACATGCAAAATACCCAGTCCTAAGGTGCATGCCAATGGTCGGGTGAAGTTTCACTTGACACGTGGCGACCCTCGTTGCGCGATGACAGTTCGCAGCGAATGCTCCAGATTAGATCTTCGCCGGGGAATCAACGGCTGAGGCGTGCCGCGATCTGACGGCTGATGTACATCTCCATTGATCGCGGAGGGTAGAGGACGAACTGGGAAGAAGCCTCATAGCTGCGAGCTTCCTATAGCTAGATCCACCTTCTCCGACGACCTTCCTTGATGCAACGTGTCTCAAAATGCTACTGGATGGTCCCTCTGATGGTCAGTGGCTTCAAAAAGGTGAGGCAATTGTCGATGTGCCACCGTAAGGTCAAAGAAGGGTGCCCACTCTAGGTACCTGCAATGCTAAAAAATCGACTCCAAGCGGGTCCTTGGGCCTTCAGCACCTGCAGAGAGTTTCAACAAAGAGAGCCAAGGGGATTGGGGGTCTTAACAGTTGAAATGGATAAAGGGGGGCGTTAGGCAGAGGTCATCGATGAGGCGACAGAGTGGGTGACTTGATCTCTGTATCCACAATGGATCTAGGTGTGTTAAGGTACGGGGGGCGTAGAGAATCGACATGCGAAGAATATGGGGGTGAGAGGCAGAGCGAATAACTAGTAGGGCATGGTGAAAGGGGCTCGTCAGAGATCGAGCTCCGACGAACTATGAAGGAGCTTGGCTAGGCCAAAACATGTGATAAAAACTCAAACAAAATGCAAGAAACAAACCTATTGATTACAACTAGGCTAATAAAACAAGAAAAAGGGGTACCTCGACTGTCTGGCGACCATAAGATGACCTCACGGCAGAGCTCTGCCAGAGGTGGTTGGAAGCACACCTAAGTCCCGCCTGAGCTCACTCCCAAAGAGTTGGAGAGTGCCCTGTTATAGCCCTCTATCCAGAGCTCGAAGAAGGATCCCAAGCAAGGTCAAAGAGGTTCAAAAATCAAATGGAGCTCGGAGAGGGTTTATGCATAGGTGACTGGGCATGGGACATCGAGGGAGAATCACATGCACTACAATGATCGAATCCTCGAGACAAACATCGGGCGTGTAAGAGCAATCCTCAAGGAGAAAAAGTCGTGAAGACTTCGATCACAAAAGATGCAAGGAGCGATCTCCAAAAAATTTAGAATCAAGGCTAGGAACGAAGTCTGACAAATGGGAGGCCTCAGTGGCCTCAGTCAGAGAGTTGACCGAGTTCGGGTGGATCTGGTGGGTCCACGTGGACTAATCTGAAAAAACTTGACCAGAAATTATTTGAAAAATTGATAAGAAAATAATAAATGATTTTAATAATTTGATAATATAAAATAAATAATGTTTATTATTTTATAAATATTTAATTATGATTTTTATTTATTTTTTAAAGATATATGATGACAAGTTACATTTTAGGGTTAATGTATAGATATATTCATCTATGTCTTTGAGTCTTTTATTTTTATTTTATACTTTTGACTTTATTATTTAAATTTATTATTTTATAAAAATATAAATTATTTTTATATACTTAAATATATTTTTATTATATTTTTATAATATAATATATACACCTAAATAAATAGGTGTATTATTTATATATGTATAATTATAGGTATTTCATTTATATGTTTTATATTCATATTTTATTTTAATGTTTTATTTAGTTTTTTATTCCAGTTTTAATATGTACAAATATTATAAGTATTATTTACAAAATATAAAAATATAAAATTATAAAAAATAAATAATAAATAATTGATTATTTTAATATGGTATATTATACAATAGGGGTCCAAAACCTAACTTTCACATCTTAGCTATAAAGAATATGAAACCACCTTCATTAAATAGCTTATTAAAAGTTATTTACAATTAAAGATGATTTTGATATATTCTAAGTTTTCATTTGAGAGATATGGGTCTGAGAGGTAATAATTTTGGAATTTTATTTAGACTGTAACTTGTACACTGTATATTATTTTTATATGAAATAAATTTTGTATTTTTTATATATTATTGTCTATAATTTTCAAGTACAAAGTTTCTTTATTTGAAGTATAAAGGTATAGAATAAAATAGGTCCCAAAAATGAATAAAGAATGACTAAATAAAAGGGATTTTTATTGAATTAATGGCCCTTATCTCCACCTACTTTATTCCTTATCGACCTAATCATCGAGATGCCTAGGTCTCAGGGTTTAGGGTCACAAAATATCTTTGATATTTTATTCGTTTTCTTTTATTTTCATTATTCTATAAATTTTCATTAAAAACAGTATTTTATACATTCTTTACACAATAGTGCATGAATGTTAATTATGTAAATTAATGGTATTTACATGCATTTACTAGGGTTTTTAAGGCCAAAATGATAAAATAAAGGTGATGAAATGGAGATTCATCACATGTGTCCAACCATTCTATCACAAGCAATCGGTGGGCCAGTATCAGAATTTCCCTCCTCCTCAATATCAGTATTAGTCATACCCTCAGCATCAGTATCCGAACTTCCGGCAACAGCTGTACTATTACCAACCTCAACAACATCATGTTGGTTAATCAAACAAGGCCTCTTTAGTGAATCCCGCTCTAGATTGTTTATCTCAGTTGATCAAGAATATGAATGATATGAGCTAGAAGATTGATGACCTCACAGCTGCGAATACGATCATACCAACACAGGTAGATGCCAATGCCAACAACTTCCAGCGTAGGGAGCAGGTAGCTTGTAGTACCCCACCAACCCTTGATTCCGGTACACTTGATTTTACATTATCTAATGTTGTGAATCTCAGGAGCGGTAGGACATTACCATCATCTGTAGCTGCGAGGGGTAAACATAAAGCTTCCATGGGTGAGTCTTCTACATTAGCAGTTGAGCCAACCTAGAGCTATGGAGCAGATGTAACTGAAGGAGACAACTCTGAATCAACAAAAATCTAAAAAATGAAGAAAATCAAAATACTAGCAATAAGAACAGAAGCCAAGTGGATATAGCCAAGGAGATGCCCGTGCCTACAACAAATCCCCTACGAGTTGATGAGGTCAAATTTCCATTTTTTACTTCTCCTCCTTGTATTGGATGACTGTATCATTTCTAGTTGTCCAGATGTACAAGATGATTCCATTAATGAAAAAAATATTGCTTTTGAGAATGTGTTTCTACCTTTTCCAAAAGCAATGAAAAACAAACCAGTTAGAAAAATAAAAAACTCTATCCAATCCTTCTATTGTGGAGATTTTAAAGAATATCGTGCTTGAGATGCCACTATTACAAGCCATGGAGTACATGCCAAATGTCATAAAAGGTCTAAAGAAGGCATGCACATCTAAGCGTCAGACCCCAAGAACCAAAGTTGTCGAGCCGAGAAGCATATCCTCACCATGGCGATTGTTAGTGTGATCAACAAGCTCCCGCAAAATAAGAAAGTCAAAGGAGCCCCTTTAATCCAATGTGAGGTATTCGATCAGTTATTTGATCACACTCTTATTGATAGTGGTTATTTGATCAACCTCCTACCCACTTCCTTGTCCAAGGAATTTGGGCTTGGTCTGCTCAAACCAACCATAATGATCCTTCAGTTTGCTGATTGATCTGTTAAGTGACCATGTGGAGTGTTGGAAGACATTATCGTAACGGTCCAAGGTATGAAATTCCCAGTGAAATTCATTGTCCTAGACATGGACTCTTTGGTACCGTTACATTATACATCGATCATCCTGGATCAGCGTTCCTATGAACGGTAGAGGCAGTGGTTGATTATGGATCTGGAAAGATCACCTTTTGCTCTGGCAGCAACAAGGTAACCATAGAGATGCATGCTTATTCGAAGAATCAAAATAGCACATCAGAGAAAAGGATGCCTATTCATGCAGTCGACTTTGACACAGTTGAGGAGATCAAAGATACTGATGCTTTGTGCACTGAAACCGAGACCAAGGAATTCCTCTTCCCATATGAAGACCTTGAAAGCACAGTCGAATTTCACTCCATTGCGACTGATGAGGTAGAATCTGAAGAGATGATCCATTAGTTTCAAGAATACCATCCCAGACCAAACAAGAGGAAATGATTACATATATGTTCGGTGTCACATTGTGTGAACTTGGAGTAACTGAAGTGGACCCAAAAGCACTGATGACGCATTCACTAGCAGCAGTACAGTTTTAGAAGTAATTTAGAAGTCAGATCTAATTTCACCTAAGCTGAAGCTACTTCCAATAAATCTTAAGTATGACTTCCTTATGGGTAAGTATGAACAATATTTGGTCATCATCAGTTCGTGATTGATCGTTGCTCAAGAATCTCGCTTGCCAGAGGTTCTAGAGAAAAACTACAAGGCTCTTGGTTGGAATATCTCAGATCTCTGAGGGTTAAATCTAGCTTTGTGTTCACATCATATCTTCTTAGAGGATATCAGTAAGTAGTCTCGTGAGTTTTAGCGTAGACTGAGTCTTAATCTCTGGGAAGTTGTCATGACAGAGATAATGAAATTGTGTGAGGCAGGCTTTTTCTATCCCATCTCTGATTCTAAAGAGGTTAGCTGATTACTCAGATTTTACGAGGGTCAAAATAGTCCACACAAGGCGGGACTACAGTGTCGCTGAGCGACCGTTCACGAAACCTGAATAAATCAACAATTAACCCACAACAACAATCAAACAATGAAAAGCAATATGTGGAGTTAAAATTTATTATAACTCTACAAAAGTGTGTATAGTGTGCAAGTATGTAGAGTGTCGAACACAGGGAGCAAGCAAGATAGATCAAGGTAAAATTGTGCACAATGTGAATGTGATCAAGTGCCTACCAATATGCAAATTTTTTTGGGTTTTTAAATTTTAATTTTTTTAATTTTTAATTTTTAAAATTTTATATTTTTATATTTTGAGTTTTAATATACTGAATTTTATATTTTCTTGTTGTATTTTATTTTTTTTATAAATAGAATACACACAAAATATAAGAAAAGAGAATAATAGAGTATTTATAAAAATAAAAAAAATAGCCAAAATTCAGAAAATAAAATGTTTTTGGTCTTTTTATAATTTTATAATGTTTTAGTGATTTTTACAAACTTTTCTGAATTTTTTTGTATTTTTCAAATAAAAAATACTAGAAAATAGGGAATTAAGCTACTGACTGAAATTGAAATGAGGATTAAAAATTGTAAACAGTATCCAAAATTCCTCAAATTAATTTTAAAGGCAATAAAATAAGAAAATTACAGAAACTGAATTTGTATTTTTAGGATTTTTCTTGGATTTTTTAGATTTTTAGGAAGGTTATTGGAGTTTTCTAATTTTTAAGGTTTTTGTTTTGAAATTTTTAATGAATTTTGGTCTGAAGCTATACGACACTAAAACAAACAAAATATAATTTTTTTGGAATTTTTCAAAAAGTTTTACTAATTTTTATGGATTTTCTAATGCTTACAGTGCTAAAAATGCATGTTTTTTATTTTGAATAATTCTAAAAATGCAATAGAAATGAAAAAAAATATGGCGTGAATAAGCAAGCAATCAGGATCTTAAACTAATTTTTTGGTGATTTTTAGCAATTTGTAGATGCATGGCATAAATACAAACAACAAAAAGAAATTGCACTACTAGTAGGGGTATAATAGTAAATAGGCAAACATTCAAGGGCCACCGTGTAATTTTCACATAAATATATAACAAATTAAACAAGTTCCAGGACTGAATACAAATAACCAAAGCCGCTGGGGCACAAGAACAATTTTTCCAACCACGCACGTGCGATGCACACACCTGGGAAGGACCTAACTACAATATACAAAAGTCTATGGGCTGATATGCAAAATATTACAAGTCACAAAATAGTTCATGGACTAAGACAAAATAACTAAACCTGTGAGGGGGTCCCTGCAAAATATCCAGTCCCCTCACACGCACAGGCACGTGAGGTGACGTGGACAGGACCTAAATGCAAATACACAAAGTACGGGGGCCTAGATACAAATATTACAAAAATATTTAAACTATAGATGACAGTTTATGGACTAAATAGAAATACAAAAATAGGTGAGGGTTGTGATGCAAAATACCTACGCCTAAAGCCCGCGTGCGCGATCCGACGGCTGGTGTACTCCCACTTGCCACGTGTCGAAGATCGGACGGTCGATTATGCTTTGGCCTCGATGTCTACCATTAGATCCTCCTAAGGTGATCAAACGATCAAGACGCACGAGGATCTAATGGTGGTTGGATGATCTGGGCCCCGGCCTCGATCCGACGACTGGCGACCTAGGACGAAGAACAGGGAAGAAGGCCTGCGAAGGCTATCTTCCCCGACCTTGATCTCGACCGTCGGCAATGCTTTCGAGCTCCAAAATGGTCGTGCTCCTTCTTGGGGGCCTCCTCTAGCTCCTGGGGGCTCCAAAAATCCTCGACGATGGTCGAGGGTCGCTGGAGAGGACAGCGGAGCTGGAGGGCTTCACGAGTGCTCCGACGATCTTCAAAACGAGCCCTAGGCTCAAGTCAAGGCGCGTTGACCTGCAAAAACGAGTGAGAGGATCCAGGGCAAACTACCTGGACCCCGCGGAGGTGGAATCGCGGCGAGTAGAGGTGGAGCGAAGGGTGGTCGGAGGTGCACTCCGGCGATGTGCTCGTGTGGGGTGATTAGGTGATCAAAACGCGAAATTTCTTGAGGGGAAATGACCCTACAGCTAAGGCGAATGAAATGCAAGGAAAATAAATGGGAACAAGGGTTGCCTCGATGGTCGGAGACTAGAGGGAGGGGGAACCTCAATGCCGGCGAAAGGCGGAGTTGGTGGAGTTGCCTCAAGCGTCGCTCGACCGACCTGAAATGCTCTACGGGAAGCTGTCACCTTCCTGAAGCGATCGGGCATGAGAGGGGGATCTAAACCCATGGAAGAGGGGTTCAAAATTCAAATGGAGGTCGGGGGGGTTGCATATGTAGGGTTGACGGTCGGATGGGAAGAACGAGGGAGATCACCTCAATCGTCGACTCTCGACCCAAGGAGAGCCTAGGGCGTGAAAGACAGATAATCAAGGAACAAAAGTCCTTTAGGTTGCAACACGAAAGAATGCAAACTTTGACCTCGAAAAAAATCGAGAAAACGGGGTCTAAACGAGGTCTGACACAATGGCAGAGGGGGGAACGACCAGTTGACCCGCTGATTAACGAAAGCTGGCGCCTAGTTGGTCCATGTGGACTAACCAGGAAAAATCCCCGAGAAATGTTTTGGAAATTTGATTAAAAATAGAAAATGATTTTACTAATTTTAGGGTATAAAATAAAAAATATTTTTTATTTTCTAAGGTATTTTAATTTGATTTTTAATTATTTTTATGAGGTATTCTTTTACAAGTTACCTTTTATATGCTATATAGGTATATACATCTATATACTTTAATATTTTATTTTTATTTTATGTATTTAATTTAATTATTTTTGTTTATTATTTTATAAATTTATAAAGAATTTTTATATACTTAAATATATTTTTATTTTATTTTTCTGATGTAATTTGTACACTTAATAAAATATAAATATTAATTATATAGGTATATATAGGTATTATACCTATGTATGCTATATACAAGTATTTTATTTTGTATTTTCTTTAGGTTTTTATTCTGATTTTAATGTACATATTTATTATAAATAATATTTACAAAATTATAAAAATATAAAATTATGAAAATAATGAATAAATAATAAAATGAATATTTTAATCTGTACAAGTATACAATAGGGGTCCAAAACTCAACTTTCAAATCATAGCTCAGCTAAATGCGAAACCACCTTCATTAAATAACTTATTTTAAATTATATACAATTAAAGGTGAGTTTGGTGCATTTCGAGTTTTTATTAGGGAGATACAGGTCTGGGAAGTTGGGATTCTGAGATTTTATTCAGATCATAACTTTTTATATGTACATTATTTTTATGTGAAATAAATTTTGTATTTTTCTTTTTTTGCTTATCTACAACATTCATATATGAAGTTTCTTTATTTGAGGTATAAAAAGTGGAATAAAAAATAGGTCCCAAAATGAATAAAGAATGAAATAAGAACAAAGGTATTTTTATTGTATTCTGGCCCTTATCTCCCCCTACTTTATTTCTTGTTGACCTAGTCATTGATATGCCTACGTCTCGGGGTTTCGGGTCATAAAAAAATTACAATATTTTATTTGTTTTCTTTTCTTTTATTTATTCTATAATTTTGGCATTAAATACAATATTTTTTACACTATTTACATGCACATGCATGAATGCTAAGATGCTGGAATTAAGGGTATTTACAAACATTTGCTAGGGTTTTTGAGGCCAAAATGATATAATAAAGATGATGAAATGTCGATTCATCATTAGCCCATTGCATGTGGTTCCTGAGAAAGCTAGAATCACTGTGGTCACAAATGAGTACGGAGAGGAGATCTCAACCTGAGTGTCTACACCATGGCATGTCTATGTAGATTACCGGTGCCTGAACTCAACAACCAAGAAAGATCACTTTCCACTGCCCTTTATTGACCAGATCATCAAAAGACTGGCAAGGAAAGCATTCTTTTGTTCATTGGATGGTGGCTCTGGTTATAACCAAGTGGCAATTGCCCATAAGGATCAAGAGAAGACTACATTTACTTATCCGTTTGGCACCTTCGCCTTTCGACGGATACCCTTTGGCTTGTGTAACGCTTCAGCTACATTCCAAAGGCATATGTTGGTTGTGTTTGTCGACATGGTAGGTAGTTTTCTGGAGGTGTTCATGGACGATTTCTTGGTCTATGTAATGATTTTGATTCCTATCTGTTGCATCTAGATAGAGTGCTTAAGAGATGTTGTGAAGTCAATGCAGTGCTCCCTTGGGAAAAGAGCCATTTGGTGGTTACTGACGGGACTATGTTAGGCCACGTCGTCTCAAAAAGAGGAATGGAAGTCGACCTGACCAAGGTTGAAACATTGCAAATCTTGAACAACCTAGACCATTGAAGTAGGTGAGGTCTTTTCTGGGGCATGTTGGATTAGACTTCAACAAGATTACCCAGTCACTTGCCAAGCTTGTGAGCAAGGACACTAATTTTCTTGTCGATGATAAAGTACTCCTTTCTTTCAATACCTTGAAGAAATTGGTTACTCAATCACCTTTCCTTCTGCCACCCAATTTGTCTCTTCCATTTGAGATAATGACAGACACTTTAGAGTTTGCTATTGAGGCTGTGTTGGGTCAGCGAAGGGATGTAGTTCCATTTGTTATACACTATGCTGGAAAAACCCTGGATGATGCCTAAAGAAACTATACTATAACAGAGAAAAAGCTACTGTTCATTGTGTTCGCCCTTGAGAAGTTTGGATCTCATTTCATGGGTTCGAAAATCATTGTCTACATTGTTCACTCTACTATCCGGTATCTATAGGACAAGAAGGATGCCAAGTCACGACTGCTCCATTGGATCCTTCTACTCCAGGAAATAAGAGACAAATGTGGCATTAAGAACGTGGTAGTAGACCATTTGTCAAGACTTGAAAGTCCATACGTGAAATCTGTCTCTTTAATAGTCTATAATTGTAGTACATGAGATGGATTTCAATCAGCAAAAACCACACTTTTGAATATGTGGAGAATTTTTACTTGACAAGTCTACCAAGGTCGAACACATGTAATAGTGATTTTTTTTTACGTGGTTTTAAATTAATTCCAATAATTAATTAAATGCTAGGTTAACTTCCGTGTCAGGAAATAAAATGAAACTAAAAGAAAAGAAATGTAATGATGAAAATGCGATGCAAAATAGAAAAGAAAACCGAGTAGAGGATCTGTAACGAGATTTTTAAACCAAAATAAATTAATCAATATCCTCAAAAGAGTGTGATTCAAGATATATATATATATATATATGTATGTATGTATCAGAGCGAACCCAAGCTGTAGGCAAAGAGATTAATAATGAATAATCTAGTCAATAAGGATATCAAAAATAATCCTCAAATAGAGACGATTATCTCATAATTCTCTCAATTTTAATACTTAGATAAATAGAGTTTGATCATATAAATTACTGAGAATCAAATTAAATCCTCCTCAAATACACCCATGCAAAGATTGATTCTCAAAGGGTAAGAGTAATTATCAAAGAAAAATGATCAAATAAAATCTCCTCAATCGAGTCCCCTGCAAAAATAAAATCCTCCAAGAATGATCCACAATAATCACAAGAGGATAGATCCAATTCGAATCCTCACTAGAATCCATGCAAAATAAATCATTAATTTTCTTAATGAAAATATGGCACAAATATGTCAATAATCAGCCTGCATAGATCAAATTAATCCTTAATTAATATTTGATAAAACTCCAAATCCAAATCTATGTGAAATGATGGAGCATGAAATAAGATTTAAAGCGACATATTGTGTGCTGAAATCGGGGTTCAAATGAGAAAGTTATGCAATAATAAAATTTGAGGGATTGAAATGAAATAAAAATAAAGGTTTTGTTTCATAGAAGTCCCTCGAGGGGTTTATCTTCAATTAGGCAATACCGGAGGTAACTTCTTGCAATTTTCCAATACGTACACGTGCAGGGCACATGACAAGGATCCGCTTGCAATATGTCAAACTGGCAGGGGACTTGTACATTTTTCCACTAAAACATGTGCTAAGCACGTGCTGCTGATGTCACCCAAAGGCATGGCTTCTTTGCAACTCTGGAGAGTGGGAGGGGATGTCCTACGAATGTTCCCCTAGCCTCACATGATCCTCACGTGATAAGGGAGGAACTTGGGCGGCGAGTCTTGTATACTGAGGTAGGAGACAAAGGCTGGACTTCGACCTCAGTAGGCTAGCTACGTGCTGTGGGAGGCTTAGCAGGCAGAGGCAAGATGAGGGGCGTAGGTGCTGAAGTTGATTACGAGATGTGGGAGTGACAGAGCACAACCATAGTGGCTGCCAAGAGCAGTGGCCATAGGTAGAAGGCGGGTGGCGCTGGAGAAGGTTGCTGCGACCGCGCATGGTTGGAAGAGAGCAGAATAAAGTCATTGGCATGAGAGCTCCAGGTGCAGAGCCATAGAGGTTCTCGATGATGATCGATTGTCGGTCGGTGATGATGAAGGTGGAGATGGAAAACTTATGGTCTTCTCACCGTGGTTGGTTGGAGTTGCTACGTTGCTCTGATCGTGGCCTTCGGAACCGGTGCGGGGTACTTTCAAAGCTTGGCAAAAGCTCGTTGGAGCTCTGCAATAGGGAGATGCACTCCCTGGATCGTGCCTGGAGAAAGATGGAGTCTCGAGCCGCTGTCTACGACCGAGCTAGAAAAAGGCAGATGATCATGGGCGGAGGCCGGCGAAGGGAATTTTGTATAGATATGAGGCTTGACGGTTTGGGAGAGGAGGTAGAGTGGACGAGCATTATGGGAGAAGGGAGTGGTATAAGGTAGGTGGGGTGACGACTGTTGCGTCGGAGGAGCGTGTGGTAATGGTAGGCGAGGAGGAGGGGAAGAGGGGAAACAAGTACATCGGGGGTGAGCACAGCACGTGCAGGCAGCCAAGGGAGGCAAGAAGTGGGGTCATGTGCCTCACACATGATATGGGGAGAGGATGAGAGAGAAGAGGGCCGGTCACGTGTTGAGCAAGTGACCTGAAGAAAAAAAGTGAATAGAGAGAGAATGAAATAGAGATAAAAAATAAAATAAAATTAAAAATTAGAAATTAAAACCTAAAAATAAATAATAAAAGTAAAAATAAAGAATAAAATTAAATAAAAATTAAATAAAGATAAAATAAAAATAAAATATCTAAAAATAAAAGAAAAATTGAAAAGAAATAGTAAATGAAGTCAGATTGAAACGAGATAAACACAGAAGTTGCTCATTCTGACGAGATATACAACTTTAATAAAATACCTAAACTCAAAAATTAAATGTACAAAAAGTACTTTCAGAGTTACTCTAATATACATTATTTTTGCATTTTGTAAATTATATATCTTTTTAAATTTCTTTTAAATAGAGGGTTAATATATACATAATTAATCTAATTGTTATGGATTTTTATAGGTTAGAAAAAGGAAAAATAAAAACAACAAAGAGGAAGTATGTACAAAATATAAAAAGTCAAATTTTTATATTTTCTTTTGGTTTTCTGATTTTATGGATTTTGATTCTTTATGTTATGTTAGTTAATTAATAAAACAATTTGATAGAGGAAGAATTAAGTTAAAATAATGATTATTTACCCATAAAATAATAAGCTCAATTTAGGGTTTTCTTATTTACAAATTCTAAACCCTAATGTTATACAATTAGTGAATGTTATTAATTAATTTTAAGGGATTTAATTAGTGATTTATTAGGAGGATTTTGCTAAAACATCCATATAGTGTAGATGAATCTTGGATTCATCACACCACAATACTTAGCTCTTTGCTTGTCCCCAAGCAAATTTTAGTGAGTTACAAGGTTGAATCCATTGATTGTACTTGCACAAATTTCAAGACTTGCATTAAGAATCCTAGGTTTAGTGGTCCAAAAATTCTAAGCTCAACCAGGCTCTAGTAAAAAAGAATCCAACTTCTCTAATTATTAGACTCTCTGTTCATACAGATAGCATAAGGGATATGGCATTTTGTGTGTACTGCAATCATGAGAGTTGAATCGAAACATCACTCAAAGTCCAGGTTCGAGAGACTCTCCTCAAGAACTAACCATGAACACTAAGGAATAAATTAGTTCTTGCATTCAGTCTACCATCTCAATAGTTTGTCAGACTTGAAAGTGTATATGATAGGCCAGATGATGGAGGTTTTAGGTTTGTGTATTTTTTTCTCTTCCTCTCATTGGAACAAGGGTCCTCTCAAGTGTCTTATTACTTAACACCTGTATTTTCTTGGGTGTTGACCATTGTGTCTATCAAGAGAGATTGTGTCATATGTACTTGTTTTCTTGGGATTACACCGGGTGCGTCTTCTTGAAGTATCTAATATACTTACATCCGGACTTGTATCGCTTATGATTCAGAGCACTTTTTGAGGTACTAGCCTGACTTATTGTCTTAATTATCTTTGGTCCAGTTGGACACTTTGATAATGGTTGGGAGCGCTCGCCTTTGATATAAGCTCTTTGACTTTGTGTTTGAGAGCTCTTTTCTTGCAATATTTCTTTCTTTTCCTTTCTTTTTGGCTAGCTCCACTGCTTTTACCAAGAGTTGGCACACACTGATTAACAATTATTCTGTTTCATCACACCGTGGAACATAGGCTAGTATTAGAAGACAACATGTGAACTTGATCATGTACTGGATAGGGTTTGCTGACACTCAGGTTTCATGAATCTTTCACCGACTTTATCCCATCCTCAAGTATCATAAAATCGGGTCTAGACTCAAATCTCAAGTCTCAGCCCCTCAAGTGAAATCTCAACTCATCTCATCATGTGATTTGTTGATAATATTCTTAAAGGTAGAGATTAAGAGCACAATATAGCACTCACATCTTTCAAACTAGGGAAGCGTGGATTATTAAGTCTCAAACTCTAATGGCTAAGGCCGATTAGCTCTAAATCAAAGGACCTTAAATACTCGAGTTTCTTTCATTCCTCAAGTCTTGAGTGATAGTAAAAATATCAGGGATAAAATCTTATGTTAGTTTTGTTTTTTTGAAAAAAAAATGATTGATTTTTGTTTTTTTACACCCCATGAATTTTATAAAAAGTTTTTTTTTAAAAGGTATTATTTATACACATAATTTAGTATAGTATACATAATATATTCAATTTGTACACATATCCGATTTTTGATAAAAATAATTAAAGTACGAGCTATTGATGAAGTATATAGAATATATATATATATACACACACCTCCCCTATAATTATCTTGTGCTATCTCCTCATGGCACAAGATGAAATGTAGACATAGCTCCTACTTAGTATAGTTGAGAAGAAAGGAATAAGAAGTCGACACGCCTCCTATACTTAGACTTTTGAGGGTCTAAGCATAGCATAAGAGCAAGAAATGGGACGGTCGAGGGTGAGAATGAAAGAATAGAAATGATGTATATACAATGATATTGGTCCCCCTATAATTTGTCTCAGGTCAGCCTAAGCATGAAAGAGCAATCACATATGGAGGATTGAGTAGATTTGATACATAAGGATGCACAGGGTCAAGGAGGTTTGTGACGAACCTTCTTGCGGGAGTGTGGTGGGAGATAGTATGGAGATGTGGAGGGTGGTGAAGAGGGGAGGATGAAGAGGTCCAACCATCGTCAGAGTCATCCTTAGAAGAATTGTAGTCATACGCAAAGGTTCTCCAACTATTTTCAACAAGAGGTATGTACCCATTGATCACAACTACACTTATTGCACTTACCCGATGCACCACCTCAGGACCTGACAAGGACAAATCAGAACTCACCTGATTTCTAAGGTCAAATGTGACTTTCTTGGTTGGTTTGTTTCTGTTACAAGCATTGGGAGGAAGATGAACAGAGCTCTTCTCCCTATGAGTAATCGGTGTGGCATTTATGTGTTCCTCGTTAGATGAATATCTATAAAAGTCAACCAGTTCTTGTAGGGTCATACAAGGCTTCGGGCGAGGGATCATGTTCCTGTTGGTGTTGTGAGTGATGCTTGGGGATGATGATGTCACCTTTTGATATCCATGAGTTTCAGTGACATAAAAGTTTCCTGAGTTGGCTCCTTATGTGGTTCAAGTATTTCATGAACTAATGTTGACTCAAAGATTGGACCACTCAAATAATTGTGGCAATCTTCATAAGCATGGTCCAATTCTTCATGAGCTAATGAATAGTGTTTCCTCCTAGGAGCAGTATCAGGGTGATAATCGAAGGTCAATCAAACAACAACCTCTCAGGTGTTTATCCTAGGGTATGTGTTTGTGTTTCTTGAGGAGAGGTATAGTTGTATGGAGTGCTCTTTCCTTGATCATGACTATCAGTTGGTGGTTGGGTTGTCTTTGGGTCGAGCGTGTCCTTAAGGGCTTCTTCATTGTTGTCCATGTTCGGAAATTTGATGTCATGAGATTTATAATCGACAACCGCCTTAGAAGAGGCTAAGAATGACTTTCCTAAAATGATAGGAGACTCAGAAAATTATCTACGGTGCTTAATGTCAAGGACACTAAAGTCTGCTTTGTGCATGTCACCTCAAAAGTTTAGAATGGTAGAAACAATTCATCGCGGTCTTTTAGTAGATCGATCTAGTAGTTGAACGATTACACTCATCTTTTTGAGTTGTCTGAGCTTGAGTTGATCAAAGATAGTATTTGGGAGGATGTTTAATGTCAAGTCATCGTCTAACAGAACATGAGAGAATTATGAGTCCTTAATTTCACACGTGATCTGAGTCAACTGCTTGACTTTACAGATTTTAATTTTATGATTCATAACCAATGAACTGGCCATAGATATGACATAATATTCAGTCCTTGATCGTTTCTCGCCCTCCTTTTTATGGTTTAATCGAATCATCACAAATCTCTTAATATCAGTCACATATTCTATGGCCTTACTTAATGGAAGCTCTAAGACCAAACTCTTGCAAAATGCTTCCATTTCAGAATTATCTATTTTTTTAATTTTGAAGTTTTTCAATTTTTTGGTATTTTTAGCATGGTGATTAGTCAGTTGGTCAGAGGTTAGTGGTGGTTGTATTCAAGTGTAAGTCATGTGATGGACGTGTGGTTCGGAAGGTGGATCCTCGCTTCTTCCTGATTTTTTATTGATTGGATGAGATTATATATTTGTTCAGTAAAAGTGTTTACTTTATGGTTGATCTGAGCAATCTCATCCTCAAACATCTCATGACTTGTTACAAAATAATTGAACTCCACATGCTGTGACTCTGGCATGTAGCTCTGAGCGGAGTAGTGATTATTCATTGTATCTGTAATTTTGTCATGAGTCTTATTTCCTTGACTCTGTATTTCTCGTGGACTATCGAAGGAAAATTGGTAGTACTCAATAATAGAGTCGACCTGAGTAGGAGATGGATTAAAAGTTGGGAATTCCGTAGTAATCAGAAATCATGTTTCTCTATCAAAATTGGTTACTTTATTTTCCATCCTTAAATCTGCCCACTCTATTGTGTTCATTTGAAAGTCGGAATGTGAGTGGGCATGGGGTGGAGTGAAGGGGTAGAGGGTAGTGATGGCTGTCGGGGAAAGGTTTCAAGAGAGAGGATTCCCCTGAAAGAAAGAGAAGAAGAGTTTCGGGACATGGTCGTGTATGATGGACCCACAGAGTCTGGGTATGAAGACCAATGTGCCGACATATTCTCAAGAGAAAGTTAGAGAATGATTTGCAAACCTCGATATGCTTGCAATTGCAAGGACTTTGTCTCACACAAGACAAACACAAAAAAACTCGTAGATTGACCCACTCCATACTTGTGAAATCACGTTAGAGTTCACCCACTTATCTTTTTAATTTTTAGTTTAATGATTAAACAATCTTTGATCATATTAAGCAGAGTTTTTAGGTTCATGAGAGCGTCATAAAGATTGGCATGAATTCATATGACTAGTTGCGCCTACTTTCAACAAGTATTGGTGTAAGTACGGACTGTAGAACGGCTACTCGTATTAGTTCAGGACGTTGCCTTACATGTTTTTCTTTAACCGCCCAACCTGCTAAGTTCTCTCACTGAAAAGTAGCTAGTCATTTTTAAATTCAATAGTCATAATGAAGCTTCCAAGTTTTGGCTCTACCCTAAGTGTGCACTTCTTGTCCTTACAACAATGAGTGGGTTTCTCTCCACCAAACACAAGGGTTAATTTTATATACATTTACCTTGATTAGTAGTCCTAGTTTTAAATTAAGGTTATCACTTGAGTCTTATATCAACATAGAAAAATCACGCTGAATGAACAGTCCCATTTCCTTTAATTCCGAAGTTGTAAAAATTGAGGAGTAGAGGGTCGGAAAAAGCCGATGCATGTGAGAATTCAATGATGCATGCTTATGAATAAGAATTACAGTGATTCCTCACGTTCTTCATGTAGGATGCAATACACAAAATTAAACTTTATATTAAATGAAATGCATAGATGAAAATGCCCTAAATAGATAGTTCTATTAGCGGGAAGAATTGATTTAAAAATTTGCCTAAGTCGAACGATCTATAGTGTGCATAGTTAGTGGAAGTGTGACCTATGAATTACGAGCACAATCAAGGGTAAATAACTAAGCTAGTTTATGTGTGCCTAATTCATAATCCACTCAAGTCGGGTCCCAACCGCACAACAAGGGTTGAAACAGACCCGACACACCACAAAATGTTCAGTTCAAATCATTACAAAAAATGGTTCAGAGAGACCCTAAAATTACATAAAAATAAATCTATTCTAATCTCTCTCTCTCTCAAAAATAAATTTTAGTCTTCTTCGCAGGTTCTTGGTCTTTTCAGAATTGTGCTACGAATTATCTACAAAGAGAGAAAATGCGATTAGTATCTATTGAGAGAGAAAATGCATAAATAAAATTCAAAAATGCAAAATAAGAAAAATGCCACAGAAATTAATTTCACAAAATATAATTAAAGAAAATAATTTAAAACCCTTTGATCACTTTTTGTTTTGACCCCTTTTGTTATTTCTTTTTTTGTTTACATTTTATTTTTCTGGATGCGACAAGTGGCAGCTCTTGAGCCGCTACATGTCACCTATTTTATATTATTTTCATAATTTTATTTTATTTATTTTACTTATTTATTATTCATATTATTATTTACTTACTTATATTTTTAATTTATTTATTATTTTTATTTATTTTTTTTATTTTAATTAATTTTTAATAATTATTTTTTGTTTTTCAATTTCATTTTTTAGTTTATTTTTAGTATTTTCCAACAACTCCCATTCTCTCCACCTCTTCCAGTTCTTTCCCAACTTCCACGCACTTCTTTTCTAACTTCTCTGTCTTCCTCCTTTTATTCTCTTCGTCCTCTTCATTTTTCCATATCCACCCTCAACAACATGTAAGTTACCCTCTCCTTTTCTTCATTTTTCTTTATCTAACATTTTTTGTTGTCGTCGTTCTACACCATATCACCACCATCAATCATCACAATCACCACTATCATAATCAACACCACCTCTTTATTATCATCACTTCCACCTTCTCATTCTTCATTTTGATTCCCTGTTTGAAAAAAATAAAAAAATATATGTAAACAAAACACAAAAAAATTAAAAAAGAAGGGGAAGCAGTAGGTGCACTCCCCCCCTTTGGCCGCCCACCACCCGCGAACAGTGTCGACCCTCCGCTACCCTTCGTGTACCGCCGAGCATGATTGCCACAATCGTGCACTGCCCACGCGTGGTCACTGACTAAATTGAGTCCTCCATCCTTCTCCGAGTGTGACTCTGACCTCAAAGAGTATTCTCCTTTTGTTTCTTTATCTTCTCCGTATCGTTCTATTCCTCTCTCTTCATTTCCATTGAGTCAGCCTTCGGTTAACACTTGTGACAACTGAGCATATGTGTAAGACTCGTGGGCCGGGTTCAGATCAGATGAGAGATTAAGGTCCACGAGTTGCTAAAATGATAGTGCGGACTGAGTAGCTTGCATCTCATTCTGGAGATGAGTCGGAATCTACATCAAGGTTACCGACTTTTCTGATTGATTCAGACTTAATATCACTGCTGCCGAAGTTTCATGGGAAGCCGCAAGAGGAGACATACAAGCATCTTTTTGAGTTTGAGGATATTTGCAATACTCAATAACACACAAGGATGCTATGATGAAGACCTTTCCCTTGACACTTAAGGACGAACCCCCAAGATGGCTCCAATATTTGGGATAGGAGCAAGCCAGTTGGGGTATGCTTCGAGCTGCATTTCTTAGGAGATTTTACCCCATTAGCCAGGACAATTTCATATGATTGGTTATCAGATATTTCTCACATGATCCCCACGAGCCATTTCAAGAGATGTGATTCAGATATCAAATTCTTCTGCGGAGATTTCTGGATCACGTAATCTCCAAAGCTGAGCTAGTTTAGATCTTCTACCCGAGGATGACCGTAGAGCAACAAGCATTGGTCGATGCCCCATGTGGCGGTTCATTCTACAATCTTGAAGAGGATTCACTTTGGACTCTTTTTGGAGTGATCAAGCACCATTAAATGATTGTTAGGAGATGATCTCCATCCTAAGAAGGAGATGGAAATCCTTATTTCAAGTCTAATATCCGACTGACCTTTTGATATAGGTTCTCTACATAGGAATAGAGATTCGGAGGTGTCAGATAAGTTAGGTCAAATAGTTGACTTGATGATATCGAGATAGCCAAGACCTATGTCTTATGCTGTCACGATGTAGGCACGCATCCTCCTACCAGAGACATATGTGTTGCTATATGTCTAAGTATGTACATTTGGCAGACCGATAGGTTGATGATCTAATCAAGATATATAAAGGCGTGCCGGTGTGCATATAAGGGATATGAGTAATACAATCTCTCAAAGGGATCATACAGGTTCACCACTGAACAGAAAGATATGCGCTCACTAATGAGATATTGTAACCGATCAAATTCCATGCATGGTTGTCTTACTTGGGAAGCATGGCAAGATGTTGTAGGTATGATATATGCTTTTGTAAAGCATATGATCGATACCAACTCCCTATGATTGAATGAGAAACCTAATGATAAAACCCTGAAGAAGAAGATCTAAAAGTGATCTAAAACTTCGGGTTTATTCTAGGTCTTCTAGTATGCATGATGTATAGGTATTAGGAATGCTCGAGGGTAATGTGATCATAAATGATTATATAACCATGACACTTTCATTCCAAGGGAGTGATGAATCATGTTTGGATTTTAGTGACTCCTCTTAGTAGAGAAGTAATCTAGTCTTAGTCCAAATGTTGGACATTAATCTGAATACAATTAAGATGTAATGAGAAGATTAGATTTACGATTTTGATTTAATCAAACATCTACAAGAGGTCCCTAAGATTTGGATTTGAGATATGATCTCAATATCCAAGTCACTATAACGGAAATGTAGAGAAAGCACATTACTCTTGAAAGTGTTCAAGAATAAATCCATTGTTGAATAATGTATCTGAGCATTGGGAAATTATAATTAAATGTGATTTAATTATCATGAATAATACGAATATGATTAATATTACTTTGATACATGAGAATGGAGATCCTAGATAATTAAATATAATTTGATTGTCAATGATATGAATAATGTGGATATCACTATCCATATTAATCTTATATATTATAAATATGATTTATAATATACTAGATAGAGCTATTTCTAAATAGTATTTACAAATTAAATGTTAATGTGAATTAGATTTACATTGGATAATTAATTGAAAATACAATATACATTTTATTTTGGATGTGAATATGATTCACAATTTTCTATGGTATGATTGAAATTATCAAAAAATAAATTGAAACTATTTTTGTGAATTTATTTGCAATAAAAGTTGTTGCAAGTAATGAAGGATTATGTGAATATGCAATCTCATATAATTGGAAAAGGAAGGCACCTTCCATGTAAGGAGGGTGGACAACCACCTTTGAGTCCTAATTCAAGATGACCGTCCACTCCTTGATTGGAAGGAGCATTACCTCCTTCCTAATCCTTGTATGCATATTAATTTGATTGAATTAAATTATATATATATATATATATGATATTCAATATAGTTAATTTAATTTAAATTAATTATTATTGCAAATTTATGCAACAAAATCATGGTTATTGAATGAAAGCACAAAATAATCTCAACCATTTATTTTGTGTAGCACATGGATTCTGATCCATGAACTTCTAAAATATTATAAAAGAAGAGGCAACCCTAGCTCTTCTTTACACAACATAATTTGCAGGATCTCTCTTTCTCTCTCTCAATTTCATCACATGCCCCCCTCTCTGTCTCTCTCAAGAGTGGCCGTCCACCTCTTGACCTAGAGAGACTCGTCATCGTCGCTACGCTGTCGTGCTATCGCTTCGACAGTTCATGGATCTCCATCTTCCTCGATGCTTCTTATACTTGAAGAAGACTTCGGATTTCTTGAGACTAAATCCAGAGATTCATTGCTTAGATCTTCATCTTGTATTGCGAGGAGCACACGTATCATCAACGCGCTTGCAAACATCTCCTCCGTTGGGTCGAACTTGAGATCGTCAGTCTCTTACTTTAGAGACAGAGATCACAACCATGCTTCAAGAGGTACTCCTAAATCTTATTTGTGGTCTTGATGAAATGATTCAAGAAATGTTCTCGAATCATGTGGTTTCATCTCTTTAAATTTTAAATTTCTGCAGCCCCGAGCAACTAGTATGACTAGTTCCTCCCGATCGCATTAGATGCAATGTTCATGCTTTTGTTATGCGCTTAAGGATTTCCCATAGCCTTCAGTACAACCTCTATGTGGTGCCAAATAGTTATGATTAGTTATCATGTTTTGCTTCTTTAACTTAAAGTTTGGCACTTAGATATTGGTTTATGTAGCCATATCGATTGATTTTCTAAGCGTTAGCCCTTAGCGGGGAGTTCTTGTAGTAATTGGTTTCTAATGAAGAATAAGAAGGTTCTGGAAGATTTCAAGAGTGTAGTTATTCCAAGGGTTGGTTTAAGACTGGTCGAGTGGTTTGACATTTATGAATCTTAGATTCATCGCTCTAAAAGAGGATAATTAAGCTATGTTCCCCAAAATTAATATCTATTTTACCAATTATCTTACATAATTAGCATTCATGCATATGTAAATAATAATTGTAATTTATCATGCACAATTTCTTACAAAAAGAAGCCAAAAATCATCGCCCAATTGACCTGTATAATTAGCCAATTTCCTTGATATTTAATTAATTCATGCTTACTCCAAATCACCTGAAACCGCTTCCATTGTCTTCATATTACTGGCAAGAATAAATGAAAAATACAAAAAAACACTAACATAAATAAGTAGATGAGAAACCCAAACCCTAATTTTAGGATAATCATACTAAAACGTTGATATCTTCCTCATACAGTGTTCAATTTAATCCTTCATTTTTAACTAATATACATTCAATTGTCTTCAAAATAAGACCAAGTTCAAGTGAATCGGTGCTCATATGTGAAAATTGGGTTTTGGGTCTCTTTTGTACATTATGTATTTTACCCAATTTTGACCTATTATTTTATGTAAATATTTAACTTGTTTTATTTTATTTCCTTTTCATTTATTTTATTTTATAAAAGTTTTTATCAAAATATGCTAAAATCCAAATCTAAAATAAGCCAAAATCAAAGAAACTAATCGAGTCTGAGTGTTCACTAACAATCTGTACAAAATCATTTTTTCGTATTTTATTTTACTTCTCCATGTTCATAATCAATAAAAATACAAAAAATTATAGTAATGTGTAATATTTGTTTTTGATTTTATTGCATTTTATGGTTTTTTCTTATTTAGAATTATAAAAAAATACAAACCTCGAAAAGTCAGGTATTCTATGTACATAGAGTACCCTAAAAATAACACTTTGTGCAAACGACCTATTTTGGTGTTGATTTCTTCATGAAAGTTGTAGATCTCATCGAGAAGAGCAACTTTTGTGAAGAAATTTTTTGATTCGATGTTGTTTGCTATTTCTTTTATATTTTTCTTTTCTTTTATTTTTGATTTTTCTAGAGATGACACGTGGCACATCCTGGAGCTGCCACGTGGCCCTCTTTCTTGAGCCTTTTATATTTATTTTATTCAAAAAAATTAAAAAATAATAAAATTAATTAATAAAATAACTAAAATAAAAATATGCCACGTGACAACTCCTCTACTGACTGATCTCGGCCGATCGGACGGCTGAGGTGCGCCTTCTTTCTCCTACAGTTCTCACTGCCTTTCCATCTTCTGCTGGTCGCTGCCTCTCCCTTTCCATTTACGGTTGGCCATCCCTGTGCTTCTCCCTCGTATCCCATCCCCAATCGACCTCTTCCCCTTTCCATACTCATCGCCTCCTTCTGATCTCGTCAGCCACTCGATTGAAATCCATCACCTCGTCGTCTTCCCAATCTCCAATCGCCTTCTCGATTTGCTCCCTCATCAGATTCTCCATCTCTGTCCCCTTTATCTCATGCCACATTCCCATCGTAGCCACCTCCCTCTCCTATATAACTCTCCTCCATAACCTCCAATGGAGCCATCCGCCGATAGCCATGACTCGAGGAGGAGACTATGGTGACAGAGCCTCTCTTCCCCCCCTTCATCGGTGAGATCCGAGGTCCTCGACCTCGTTGCAGTGCCTCCCTCCTCCAGATCTGCCATAGCTCTGGTTCCATAACTGTCGTGCCAATGACTTCAGCCATCCTCCACCATTACCACCTCCACCTCGCCTGCTCCGCCTTTGTGACATGCTTCACCACCAACTACGCTCGTCGTGAGTCTCTATTTGCATTGACGATCATCCTCCGCATCGCGCTTCCTTCACTAGGACCTACAAGACTCCATGTCATTGTCACGCTTCTCAGACTCAAGCCTTCTCCACTGACCCTCGACTCGGCTGTGCGATTCACCAACCAGCGTGGAGAAGGAGGGCCTTCATCTCCTCTTCTTCCACGATGCCTCATGGCTGTAGCTAGGAGCCTTCTACTCTGACAACTCCACAAGGTAAAGCCCCTCTTCTAGGGACTACTCCTTCCTTCACCATCAACTCCACACACATCGCCCTCCAACTTGCCTACATAGCTCCATTGGAGGGCCTAAAGCCAAGAATGAAGGTTGCGTGCCCCGCACGCCTCGCGCAGGTAAAATTGTAATGAACGCCTACCAGATCGCCAAATCACAGAATAACCCCTCCACGCTAGGGTTATGTGCTTGGAACATGACTCATGGATTTTCGCAACAAACCCCCAAAGGGGTCGATAGTTACTTCTAGGCCCCTTGTTCTGCATTTATCATTTATTTTAATATTGCAAACAAAACCCTCGTTTCATTTGTAATTTTGAGCGATAACATTACACTATTTTATTATTTAAATTACACTTTGTTTATGCAATTAATTCTCTACATAATGGCATGATTGTTATATTTTATGCTTTGTGATTAATTATTAATAATTGCTTCTGTGGAAAATTGCATATTTTACCCAGTTCGTTCTTAGAAATTCATAGATAATTAACCATTGCTCGAAAATTTATGAAAAAAATTACAAATCATAGAATTAAATGTTATTGACTTTATTCTAAAAAAGATTTACATTTGCAAGCATATTTTGCTCTATAAAAATCATTTTGTGCATTCCAATAACTAATTTTTAATAGGTACTAAACTGATCATTTTTAAGGTTTAGGATTTTTCTAGGATATTCATATATTGATCCATCTTAGATAATTTTATTTCATAAAAATAAAGAGATTTAATATTTATTGTAATTAATTATTGTAATTCTCCTTGTTTTCATTAATTAATTTATTGAATATTCATATTACATCAAAAAATTCCAAAAAAATTATAACACATTTATTTCATCATTATTCACCTCTCGAGCAAGTTTTGTAAATCGTTTGATTGACATTAATTTACTAGTCCTTAAAATTGGCCAAAATTTTCATTTACATTCTAAAATTGCATTAAAAATATCAAAAATATTCCGCCTCGAAAACTGAGCATGATTGATAGACATTAATCTAGGTTGTTCGTTTGCCTTCTCGAGTTCGACCCTGGGGCTTGTCCAGGCTAAATAAACATAAAATCGCTCGATAAAAATTTGATTAAATAATTAAGTGGTTATTTCTTGTTGATTCTGATTACCCGCCTACAAGAAAAGGACATTGACATTTTAACGCATGATAATTCCTACAAATAACAAGAGGGTTTCTCGGACTCGTCAGATGGCATCGTTGTCGGGGAGGCAAACAGCTTAGGTTTTTTTCTAGAAAATTAGTGTTAGGTTTTTCACATGTTCTGGTAGTCTGATACCTGAACCTCATCACTTATATTTTCTTATTTTACTTTTGATTATTACACCCAACGAAGGAAGGAGAAGAAGAGAGAAAGGTAGTTCCTAGTGGCGAATGAACAAAGGTAGTGGAAAGGGTGAGGTAAATAGATCAAAAAATATGGGGTGGGGGGGGTGGGGATGTGTAGCGCGAGAGAGAAAAGCGAAGTAGCGCATCACGAGCTTCTTTCTATTAGGAGGAAAGTCTATTTCATTCTAATACTTGATTAGTGTGCTCCTGTTTGTGTCACTCTCTTACACTCTTTCTCTCTTTTATTTTTCGTGCGTGGTGCCCGACATATGTAAAGTCGTTTTTACGAAAACGATGCATCTTCACCAACCGCCAAGCCACATTAAAATTAAGATCGAGTTGAGTCATAAGAGAGCCTAGAGTCTAGAATTTAATTTCTATAATTTTAATTATTAGTAATTAATTGCTCATTTACAAGAGTGTCTGTTTGGACTCTCGTGCGTGTATCAAGACTTGAACACTTTATCTGTGGTGTGCCGTGGCCTGTTTCACCCTCCGGTGAGGATGGGGCTCGACTTGAGTGGTCCGTAGGTTAGACTTGCACTACGGCTATTAGAGCTTCAAGGATTTTATTTCTTGTGCTCGTAGAACCTAGGATCACACTTCACTATAATTGAGACGCACCCTAGATCGTTAACTTGTTTAAAATTCAAATCAATTCTTCTCGGCTAATAGAACTTTATGATAGGTGTGATTTTTGTCGATTTACATTCATATAAAATAATGATCAATTCTTTTATTGCATCCCACGTGGAGATTGTGAGGAATCACTGTAAGTCTTCTATCTGATCATACATCATTGTTTTTCACGTGCATTGGCTTTTCTCAATTTTCTCCCTCCTCTTTTGTCACTTAAAATTTAAAAGGAAATTGGGACTGACGGTAGACGTGCATTTTGTGATCACCTAATTAAAATTGGGACTGCTAAACAAAGCTGACTAAATTAAACCATAAAATTGAGAATTTTTACGAGAACAACCCCATCCTTGGATTCATTTATTTTTTTGAATGAGAGAGAGATGACACTTAAGGATAGAGCCAAGCTCCGAAATATTCATTTAGTCTACTTATTCTAAAAATGACTAGCTTCTTCTCAGTGAGGGAACTACGGTCTCCCATAGCATATTGGGTGGTTAAAGGACACTGCGATTGGCAACGTTCTTAAGTAAAATAGGTAGTCATTTTACGGCCCGTACTTACATCCATGCTGGTTGAAAGTAGATGCAACGAGCCGTATGAATTCGAGATAGTCTTTAGGAAAATTTCTGGCACCTAACAGCTTGCTAATTCTTTTCCAAGATTGATTTTAACACCAATTAAAATTGAAAATATAATTGGACAGACTTTTGCGGCCTTCATTGTGTGAGTTGGTGAACCTGGGATTTGATTTGTGTTTGCATTGATGTACGCGACCAAGTTCGAATTTCAAAAACTACACACTTGTGCCATCACTCTCCCTTCTTGGTTCATTTTTCTTCTGTTGAGTGTCCCGTGCCCTTGAACATTTTTACCAAGATCCATTATGTCAACTCATCCACCCCCCTTTAAAATTGATGGGACATTGGTCCCTGTATCCGCCAGATTATTTCTTTTTGATCAAACCCTAACCTCAAAACCCTCTTCTGCCAGGCATCCTCCAACATTCGTGGGAGACTCTCTCTTACGAACGAATCCGACCCACTCTATGAATCCGATATACTCCATGAAAGACAATCCTTTATATTCGGATCATACAGACTCTAACCCTCGGATGAATCCGGCCTACTCTATAAATTCCAATCCATGTTACTTTGAACATCCGATCGAATTCTCCACTTCTTCATACTGCCCAACTCCCCAGCCCTGTTCTACACATGATCAGACTTCATCCTAGGCCAACTTGTCTTATTCCTGAGTTCTTGCCAAACCATTTGAAGATCGAACCAGTTTTGACACCAATGACCGACCGGAACAACATTTCCAACCGATTACATTCTCTTCTCCTCATAATGTTGGGACATATCAACACTTCACAAATACACATCCAGACTGGCCATTAGGGAATAACACGATGGATAAATCAACCCAAATAAAGAGGCCCACACATCCTGATCTTACATACTGGATCGAGCCTAATGATCATACTCTCTATGACAATCCCGCATACCATTCCTTCGGACAGGACACTCATATAGAAAGCTGGACTGATGATATCAACACATACGAACCCTATATGACCTTCTCCTAATTCACTCTATGATTTAACCATTGATCAACAACTATATGATTACTAAGATGGCCATTGTACATAACCCTAATTGTAATATGGGACCTTGTAGTGTATTCATTCATTAATCTCAGACATGGAGTGAAAAAAACCAATAACATTCATTGATATATCAAAGGTTACAATAACATTTATTTAGAAATGATTTGCCTCGGTGTCACAAGGCTAACAATTTCTCACTAGCTCCCTGAACCATTAAAGTACAATCTTTAAACCCAAGATCATAACATGCTGGTCAAAAACCTTTGAAGTTAAAGGTTTGTTATATGGATCGATAACGTTATTGGCAGAGGTAACCTTGGTGATGACTATGTCACCAATCTTTTGAATCTCTCGGATGATGTGGTATTTCCTTTCCACGTGCTTGCTTATATGATGCCATATGAGTTTCTTCGCCTGAGTTATGGCTCCCGTGTTATCATGGAGTAGACGTATGGGAGTGTCAGACGAAACTACGTCAAGTTCTAGGATGAACGTGCACCACCACACTGCCTCCTTTGCAAAATCCGATGTGGCAATGTATTCAGCTTCTATTATTGAATCATCAATAATGTCCAGCTTCTTGCTTCTCCAGCTCACAGTACCGCCATTAAACAAGAACAAACAAACTATGAAGTTGACTTCTGGTCATCCATATCAGAATGGAAGTCTGAATCTGTACATCCTAAGACTTGGATATCACCATCTCCATAGACCGTGATGTAATCTTGCGCCCATCTTAGATACTTAAAGATGTTCTTCACTGCATCCAGTGTTGTTCTCCATAACAGGATTGGTAACAGCTTACCAATCCCACTACATGGCAGATATCTGGCCTTGTGCACATCATGGCATACATTAGGCTTTCCACAGCTAATGCGTATGAAGTTGTCTTAACTCTTAAGGAAGTCATCCTCTAGACATTTTACATCTCTAGAGACAAAAATCTTTTGAGTCTCATGGTCGTAAAGATGGTATCCAATACCGTCCTTTACATATCCAATACCGTCCTTTACATACTCAATAAAGTAGTACTCTCAAGTGTGAGATTCTAGCTTACTCGCATCCACGTTCTTTGCGTGGACCAAGCAACCTCAAATCCTCAAGTATCTAACACTGGGTTTGGTATAGTACCAAATCTCATGAGGAGTTTTGGGTACAGATTTGCTAGGCTAGTTCAGGATATAAACTGCAGTCTCCACTGCATATCACCTGAAACTAAGAGGTAAATGTGCTTTACTCATCATTGAATGGATTATGTTCATGATGGTCTTGTTGTGTCTTTCAGCAATATCATTAAGTAGGGGAGTTCCAGGAGGAGTGAGATTGGAGACAAATCCTTTCTCTTTGAGGTAATCCTTGAATTCATCTGAAAAGTACTCACCACCTCGGCCAGATCGAATCCGTTTAATTTTCCTATTGATTTGGTCCTCAACCAAGGCCAAGAACTCTGAACTTTTCAAAGGTTTCAGATTTGTGATGTAATAGGAAGAAAATCCCGCATCACAAATGGTCATAAATAAACGTCAAATAATATTGATATCCATTTCGGGTCGCAGGACTGAAGGGACCACATATATCAATATGTATTAGGTCAACAATACATTCGCATCATGTAACCTTGTTATGGAAAGGCATCTTGGTCATTTTAACTCGAATACAATATTCACATGTAGGTAAACTTTGGACCTGTAAAAAATCTAAGGGTCCATCATTTATCAATCTATTGATCCTATTAACAGATAAATGACCAAGCCTTTGATGTCAAATCATGTTTAAATGATTTCCATCCTCTCTAGTTCTTTTATGATTTTATTAGTGGTAGTAACATTCATGAAAGATTCATCAATGCACAATTCATAGTGTTCACCAGAAGTTAGAACACCATTCACAATATATTTATCATATCAACTTAGGACAAGTTTTTTAAAGAATAAGAATGAATATCTATTTCTAAATATCTTAGATACATATATAAGGTTACTTCTAACATCTGGAACATAAAGACACTCTTGAAGTACTATAAGTCTTCCAATAGATAGTGATAGTCTGCAGGTCCCGACGACGATTGCCGCAATAGTTGCATCAGATCCCACCTGGATGATTATGTCTCCTTCATCAAGATTTCTAGTTTCATGAAATAGATTCAACAAATTGAATACATGAACAAAGAATCAGAATCGATGATCCAACTACCTTCTCGTCCTACGAGAAAATTGATTTCAATGATGAAAGTAGAATTTATACCTGCTAGGACTTTACCTTTCTTTGCCGTTTTATGGTATTCTAGGCAGTTACGCTTCTAGTGCCTCGACTTCTTGCACTAATGACAGACATCGATCTTCTCCGATGCTATCAGTGTAGAAGTATTAGAAGATGACCCAAAAACTAGATTCTTCTTCTTTTTATTCTAGGCTAGACCCTTCGAGCCCCATGCTTCCGACCATGCTTCTACTTGACTTGTGCAACCATTGCACTGCTAGTGGGATTTTATTTCTTCATTACATCTTCTACAGACTTTAATAAAGCCATTAACTCAACAACTAACAAGTTCAACTTGTTCATGTGGTATGATACCACATATTTATTGAAAGACATGGGAAGAGATAACAGAATGAATTCAAACTGCATTTCTGTGTCCATCTCAGCCCTGAGGTTTCTAGTTCAGACAAATAACCAAACATTTTGATTACATGTTCTCAAATGGGAGTTCCTTCCTACATTTTGCAGTGAATAAGATATTTCATAATATTATAATGATGAGTGTGGTTGACATCACCGAACATCTCTTTCAGATTCAATATTATATCCTGGTAAGAATCTATATTCACATGCTGCTTCTGAAGCACATTGGATAAAGATCACAGAATATAACACCTAGCCAATTTATGATATGCATCATATTTTCATTGAACTTTATTTCTTTCAGTGTAGTAGGGTTTGTGTACTAGTCCTTAAAGTGAACATAAGATATGTGATCTGCTGAAAGAACATGATCCAAATTTCAGATCCAATCCGAATAACATGGCCCAATCAACTGGTTGACCTCTAGAAGCCTGTTGAGTGGGTTGATGGATTTCATTGTCTGAAATTAAGAATGCACTATATAAGACCATATAAATAATTATAAATTCAAGTTTAAATTCTTTGGTTAAGTATTTTTAATCAAATTAGTCTTTTCTTTTTCAACTTTGAAAGTCCATTCTCTTATTAAACTTTCAAAGCAAGAGATATACTTAGTGTTATATCTCTAGCAAGATATGGGATCTCCTTTTTACCTTTCTTAAATCCCAATAATATGAGAAATAATAACTCGGATAAAAAGCAGCAAGAACTCATTCCGCCTTGCAAGTCCAGCTTGCATTTTCCAATTAGGTCTTTAAAAGCCAATCCCACCACCCCTAAGGTGATGTTGACTCGTTCTTAATTAAATCAACCATCAACATGAATAGAACTCGCTATGCACAATTCGATATCGCCCTATTATGAGGAACCGATATTGGGGCCACTATGCATACAACCTAACTCTTTTGAGAAGCAAAGAGGCCGATCCATGTGTGCTTGTATGCATGAGTTGCACTTCAGACATGCATCCCTACATACAATCCATGGCGATGGAACCCTTTGCCTTGACGGAAGACCATGGATATCATTTATATGATCCACCATATCTCATTCAAATTCTAATTAATTATTATCAATCATATTCTTGTAGCCTACCCTAGAACGAAAGGATATTAGGCTTTTGGATCTAAGCCCAAGAATGATCCAAGATAGATCTAAATGGAGGCAAGAATCATATAGCCAGCACTACTTAATGGAGGAAAAGGCTTTGTTGTTGTTGTTTATTATGAATCATATTAATATAATTAATTCTTTCAAGAGAATTGAAACTCTATTAATAATAGAGTGTTTTTTAATTGGATCTAATTACATTAATCATATAAATTAATTATCATTCTAATTCAATCAACCAACAAACAATTAGGTTTTGCTTGATATTAATATAAAGTATGCACCCTCACAAGTACGTATTATTTTGTATTTTAATAATTAGAGGACAACTTGACTTACTTATATTATTCTCTCCTAAAAAATGGATCCAACCAATACACTCGAGTTATGCTAGGAGGGAGCATTTCCTTGACAAGGAATGCGTTAATTAAGAAACTAAGCCATCGTACCTGGACTCAATACCTTCACCATTCCGATTGAGAACAAAACAAAATAATACAAATGTATTTTTTTATGAAAAATTACCACTGTACTTTTGATTTTATCGATCAACTTTGATTATAGGCATTATACTATATTGTAATCACTCAAAAATATTAGGCATATTAAAACATTTTCCAGATCCTATATTTCTAAGGATATTAAGAAATCATGTTTTGCATGTAAAAGTTGTCCTACAACTATTGTAGGATAAACTAGGATTTCATGGAATATGTATTCAATGGCCATTGACGTTTAATCAATTATTTTCATAAATATCAAGCATCAATTTTAATCAAGACAAATTCATAATTTTCATGATTTTCATCGAATAATAAATATATTAAGCAAGAAGATTTGATGATCCAATCATCATTCGACCCATCTTCACTAAATATGAAATATCTAGGGCAAACAGAGCCGGTATCACATGAAATAAATTCAAGAAGTTTTCTGGTTTGATTATCTACTCAATTCAAGTGTTATTTCATGTTTAGTGATGACAAATAGTAAGCAAAAATTAATTTCTTACATATCGGTGAATAGATGCAAAAACAATTTCGTAGCGTGTCATGTACTTTTGGTACCAACAATTGCCTATGGTTTTTGAGACATATTTAATCATTCTAAATAAATTTCAATAACAAAAACTGACTAGATAGTGCACAAATAGGGGGTTTATATTTTAGCAAAAAACCATTTCGAAACTTTCATCTCATGCAAAACAACGAGTCCACACACATCCAAAATACAAAACCTTGTTCACCTAGGATTTTGGATCATATCCAATACCTTAACCAAGGCTCTGATACCACTTGCAGGCTATGGGAAAAAGTCTTAAGCACATCATGGAAGCGTGAAGATCACATCCACTATGATCGGGAGTGACTATACATACTAGTTTCTCGAGCAGTGGAAATTTAAAATTTTAAATAGATGAAACCACATGATTCGAGAACAATTCTCGAGTTATTTCATAAAGACCACAAAGAATATATAGGTATACTTGTTGAAGCGTGGTTGTGATCGATGTCTCTAAAGTAACAAACTTCCTATCTCAAGTCTAAACCGACGGAGGAGATGCTTATGAGTGCGTTGATGATACACGTGCTTTTTGCAATACAAGATGAAGATCCATCCAATAAATCTCCTGATTTCATCTCACGAAATATGAAGTCTTCTTCAAGTTCAAGGAGCACCTAGGAAGATAGAGATCCATGAGCGGTCGAAGTGCAAGCATGATAGCATAGCGACGACGATGAGTCTCTCTAGGCCAAGAGGTAGACGACCACTCTTGAGATAAAGAGAGAGAGAGAGAGGGTGTATGATGAGAATAGGAGGGAGGGAGAGCTTGCAAATTTTGTTGTGTAAAAGAAGAGCTCGAATTGCCTTCCTCTTTTATAATATTTTGGAAGTCCATGGATTGCAATTCATTTTCTACACAAAATCAGTGGATTAGATAGTTTTGTTCTTTCATTCAATGGCCATGACTTTATTCCATAAATTTGCAACAAAAAATAACTTAATTTAAATTAAATATAATAAGTAATCGTCAATATAATTTAATTCAATAAAATCAATATGCATAGAGGGATTATCCAGGAGACAAGGCTCCTTCCAAACAAGAAGGGGATGACCATCTTGAATTAGGACTCAAGGGTGGTCGTCTACCCTCTTTACATGGAAGGTGCATTCCTTTTCCATTTATGTGAGATTACATATTCACATAATTTTTCATTACTGGCAACAACTTTTATTGCCAATAAATTCACAAAAATAATTCCAAATTATTTAATGACAATTTCAATCATGCCATTGATAATTTTGAATCATATTCACATATTCAAAATAAAATGTAAATTGTATTTTCAATTAATTATCCAATGTGAATCCAGTTCACGTCAACATCTAATTCGTAAATACTATTTATAAAGAACTCTATCTAATATATTATAAATAACATTATAATATATATAATTAATATGGATAGTGACATCCACATTATTCATATCCTTGAAAATTTAATCATATTTACTTATCCAGGATCTCCATTTTCATGCATCTAAATAATATGGATCATATTAATATTATTCATGATAATTAAATCACATTTAATTATCAATTTCTCAATGCTTAGATAAATTATTCAACAATGGAATTACTCTTGAACTCTTTCAAGAATAATATGATTTCTCCAATGATACTTGGAGATAAGGATAGGGTGATTGTACGTTCCACATATAGTTACATGTATATTAAGATCATTTCTCAAATCCAGATTTCGGGGGACCTCACACAGATGTTTGATTAAATTGAAACTGTAAACCAATTCTTCTCATTGCATCAAATCGTATTCAGATCAATGTCCAACACTGGGACTAAGACTAGTTTACTTATCTAGTGAGAGGAATCACTAAACTCCAAACTTACTTCATCACTCCCTCGGAATGGAAGCGTCATGGTATACAATCATTTATGAGCACATCATCCTCTAGTATTCCTAATAATCGTACATCCTGCATGATACAAGACCTAGAATAAATCTGAAGTTTTAGATCACTTTAGACTGTCTTCTTCAAGGTTTTATCATTAAGTTTCTCATTCGATCATTGGGAGTTAGTATTGATCATATGCTTTCCAAAAGCATATATCATACCTATAAATTCTCGTCATGCATCCAAAGCAAGACAATCATGCATGGAATTGATTGGTCCTGATACCTCACGAGTGAGCTCATGTATTCCGATTTAATATTGAATATGTATGATCCCTTTGAGAGACTGTATTATTACTATGCCCTCAGATGCACACAAACTCGTTGGTGTACAGACCTTGATTAGATCATCAACCTATCAGTCTGCTTAATGTACATACTTAGACATATAGTAACACATCTGTCTCCAATTAGAGGATACGTGCCTATATTGTGATAGCTACGACATAGGTCTTGGTTATCTTGATCTCATTAACTCAACTCTTTGACCTAACTTATCTGAGACCTCTGAATCTCTATTTCTATGCAGATGACATGCATCACAATGTCGGTCAGATATCAACATTTAGAGAAGGATTACTATCTCCTTCTCAAGTTGGAGATCGTCTCCTAACAATCATTTGATGGTGCTTAGTGAGTCCTCAATCCAACTCTTTAGATGTCATCCAAGCACCAACATCTATGATTCAACCATCGAATCAACAACTGTATGGCCATTAAGATGGCCATGGTACATAACCCTAATTGTATTAGGGGGCCTTATAGTGCATTCATTCATTTAATATCACATAGGGAGTGAAAACTCCAATAACTTTTTATGATATATCAACGATTACAATAGCATTTGTTGTTGGAATGGTTCGCCTCGGGCTCACACGGCTAACATGTATACTATGCAAAGGGTACTTTGGTGTGTCAAGTTGTATGCCCCCACAAATGACCTGTTGATGTCGTGGTCATATAATCTTCTACCTGGTGCCCCAAGGGAGCATGCTCTTCCCTTGATAGTGCTACTACAACCACCCTCATCCCCTTGAAGTTAAAACAATATGGCATAAAACTGTAACTTCAGAAGTGTTGGAAGATTCAAGTGAAAGAGTTTACTTGACGAGGTCAAGATAAACAAAGAACTGAATTGTAACTATCATGATCATGCACACATCCTTTGACTGGAGATAGATATACACCTATATGCATGAGTGTGCACAATAGACAAACCAATAGGTTGAAGATCTAACTAAGGTCCATATACCGGTGAGTCGTTGTGCATATGAGGACATATAGGAGTTATTATCTCTCAAAGGAATTGTACAGGTTCATACTTGATGAACCAAGAGACATATCTAACGCATGAAATATTTTGGGATAATAAATAATTCCATGTATGATCATATTGTTTACGGTTCCAAGAGCTGCCATGTGTCGCTCCTAGAAAATTCAAAAATTAAATGTAAATAAAAATAAAAAAGAAATAACAAGATAAAAAAGTAGTAAACATGAAAGTTGTTTGTCTCGACGAGATCTACAACTTTTGTGAATGACCAAAAATCAAAAGAAGTCATATGTATAAAATGTAATTTTGGGGTACCTTATAGATATAAAATACTGCATTTTTATTTTTTGCAATTTTTGTCATTTTTAAATAAGATAAAATCACTATAAAAGTAGAAAAAATACAAAAGGAATATTTACAACTTAATCTATTTTTTGGATTTTTAATAATTAAGAAAAATAAAAAGATAAAATGAAGGGTATTTTAGCCAATATATACAAATGCATAATAGGGGCACAATACCCAAGTTTCATATATGATATCTGATTTTTTATGAAATTAATCTTGTTTTGAAGATATTTGAATGTATATTACTTTAAAAGTGAGTAGACCTAAATCGGACACTGTATGAGAGTGATATGTGCATTTTAAGGTTCTTAATCTCAAACTTGGATTTGGGTTTTATTGGTTAATTTTACAAGTTAGTATTTTTTTGATATTTTTCCTTTATAAGTGTTAGTAATATATACAATATAGAGTTGAATTTATTGGATTTGGAGTTAGTATAAAATAAATACAAATAGGTGAATTGAGCTAATATACAGGTGAATATGTACAAGTGATTTTTGGCGCCTTATTTAATGCACATATGAATGCTAAAATGCACATATTATTTACACATGCATGAATTCTAATTAAGCAATATAAGTTATGAAATGCATCTAATTACTCAGAAACAAAGCTCTATTTTCAACTTTTAGAGTGATGAATCACAGATTCATCAATGGCAATGCCATCTCCTTTGAGTTAGAGTTGGTCGTCGGAGGTTGATAATAATGGAAGATTTAGGGAATTCCTAACGCCTGGTCTTGGAGGGCATGCAGTGCCCGACAAGTTGGGTCCGATAGTTATTGTATCGGTGCCTCTTGCAGTACTCAGATATCAATCGACCAAATCAATCAATAATCATCAAAACCCACGGATGTGTATGTGTAAATAGATCATGCAGGTATGAGTGAGGAAATTTATTTAACTCTACATGAAATGTGTATAAGGCAAGTAGGTAGAGTATCATCCACAACAAATAGGGATAGATCATAAAAATGAAACCCAACTTAGAGAATCAAGCACTAATTTCTTAGTTCTACAACCTATTAGGTTTTTATGTATTTTTTGGTTTTTTAAATTTTTTATGATTTTTATTAGATTTTTATGAAATTAATTTTTATAGATTTTATTCTTTTTTAATTAATAAAATATGTAATAATAAATATTCAATATATAAGTGAGATATATATATTTAAAAAGAAGTATTTTTGAATTTTTTAAAATATAACTAATAAATTCAAAATGCATAAAAAAAAGTTTTGGGTTTTTTTATATTTTTTCTTTGTTTATGAGATTTTTAGTGTATTTTTAAGTTTTTATGGATTTTTAAAAAATAAAATACAAAAAATAAAATAAATAGAAAATATAGGAATTTCAAATGTACCTAATAAATATCAATCCGATCAAAAAGGGCCGAAAATTATTTTTCCTATATAGTAGACAAACAAATAAAATTTGAAGATTTAAGACATATTTGTCTAATTTTTCTAAGATTTTTATGATTTTTTAGTTTATCTGTATTTTACAAATTTTAGGTTTTTGTTTTGTATTTTTATGTACTTTTGATATATAATAAAATACAATAAAATACACCTACCCTACTTTTTAGTAATTTTTGGAGTTATATTTTAATATTTATGATTTTTCTAAGTTAAAATAGTAAAACTTGTTTTGTGTTTTCTTTAATATGTAAATGATAATATATACCTTAATAAAAATATACGTGGTACGATATAATACAAGGTATTTAAACTAACTTTCATATGATTTTTAGAGTTAATTTCTGACTAATACAATCAAAACAAAAACACAATTATAGGCAGCATAAGGACTAATCCGTAAATAAATAAACTCTTGTTATGCATATTTAACAAATAACCAAAGATCAAGGGCTAATCCATAATTTTCTCAATTAATTAAGCATTTAAAAAGCACGCGGGATGTGCATTTATGAAAATAGGCAAAGCTCCAAGGGCATCCACACAAATATCCCTTAATAAAATATAACTTTAATTTAAACTAGCAGGGACCAAATTACAATTTCCAAAAATATTTTCAGAATTTCCAAACAAGTACAATAAAAGCACATGACTAACCCTCACGTGAGACCACATGTGAGGTGACGTGGCTTGGAGTAAAAAGCAAATAACACAAACATCAGAGTTCAAGTTGCAAAATATCCAAAAGTTTTTGAACTATGATAAATATTTACATGGCTGAAATGTAAATAACAAAATTACAGAAGGGAATAGTACAAAATACCCTAATCCGCGTGTTGGGGAATAACCAGGATCATTTCACTTAGACACATGTCGCTTCTTCAATGGACGATACCCTTTTGTAGATGAAGGTCCGAGATTACATATCTGCTTGATCTGACGGTGGAGATAGCCTATCATTGGATGCTGGTTGTGCTACCTAGATAGGTGTTCATAATCAGACGATGGATACATCATCAGAAAGAATGGAAAAAGAACATATGCCCGATGACTTTCGATCTGAGCTCCTGCATAGCTCTAGCCTTCTCCTGAAGTGTTGATTGGCTAGAATCCTTCCTGAGACGACACTGAGCTCATTGACAATCAGGATGTTTCCCGAGACCGAAGGAATGGGTCCTAGAGTTAAAGAAGAAATCAGAACTGGATCTTCCTTTGTTTGAACTAGGGACCCCTCATATGGGGTCCTTTCAATCTATGTCTTGCACGGGTACTACAAGGGACTTTAATAGGAGCTTCCATGCCTAAAACTGGGCAAGGGGTGCACTGGATGAGATGGGTCAGAGGGTCTATGGTGAGGTGGTGGAGGCAGACCCGACAGACCCAATCTATGTAAGATCGGAGTGAAGGAAGTGATCTAAGAGATGTAGAAGTGGAGGGGAAGCTGATGGAGTGGAATAGATGGTAGAGCGGGTTTGATTGATCGGAGATAAGAGCCGGATCCTTGAGCTATGATGAAGTGATTTTTTAATTTTTAGATGATTTAAACGAAATCAAAACAAACTGGAATTGAAACTACACTACTGCTAACCTAAGGGATGAAAATAAAGCAAGAACATACATCTCACCAGAGTAAATGGCTGGGATCAGAGCTTCACTGGCAAGAGATCTCGTGAAGGGTGGATGTGCCTCCTCCTCCTTTGCCCGCGCCAAAGAACATGTGCTCAACCTTCTTGTCACCAAGGAAATGCTCCTGCGAGGTTCTAGGAGGTTAGAGAGGGAAGTGGAGGATCAAGGAGCAAAGGAGAAAATCAGAGGGTTATCTATAATGAGCAAAAAAGTGGAAAAGTAAGTTAGAGTTTCGGCACACTTGCTCAACAAAAATCGCATCTAGATGATCCGTGACCAAGAGCATGATCCTATCTTTGATTTTCAAAAGGAATCATGCCCAAAGAAGTAATAGTGCTCACGTGAATAATCGGCGAATACAAATGCCTGACCAAGTTTGACAAATAGCAGAGGGGGAGGGGGTGTTGACCTGGGGTCAACACTCCAAGGGCTACGATTGGGTTGGGCCACATAGGCACCACGCCAGCACAAGATGACAAAACATAAAAAGAAAATAAAAGAAAGTTCATATTAAAATATAAAATGATTTTATTTAAATATACTTAAAACATAAAATATGTTACATATTAATAAGAAATTTTAGGATTATTTTAAATTATTTTTATCACTTTATTTGTTTGGTTCTAATTTTTACATGTATAACATAGGTAAAAATACCTATATATACTCTATTTTATTTTCATTTTGTGATCTATGATTTATTATTATTTATTCATATTTTTATATTTACATATATTTAAATAGATATGTACATATTTTGCTTTTATTTTTCTGAACTTATTTATGTACTTGAATAAATATATATACTTATATTATAGGTACTTCATAGGTATATTTACTTATGTGTTTAAGTGCATTATTTATTTTACTGTATTTTTGATGATTTTATTTTAGTCGTATTATGTGTTGGACATGCGAGCCCACAACGAGCCATTACACAATAAATATTATTGCAAATATCATTCCCTGATCTGAAAAAAGAATAACTAATTTGCATAATAGGTCCCTTAGTACAGTTAGGGTTATGTACCATGGCCATCTTTATGATCACACAACTATTGATTCAATTACTGAATCATAGAGGCTGGTGCTTGGTTGAATATCTAAAGAGTTAGATTGAGGACTCATCAAGTACCATCAAATGATTGTTAAGATATGATCTCCAACCTGAGAAGGAGATGGCAATCCTTTCTCTTAAGACTACTATCGGACCGACCTCTTGATGCAGGTCCTTTGCATAGGAATAGAGATTCGAAGGTGTCAGCTTAGTTAGGCCAAAGAGTTGACATAACGAGATAGAGAAAACCAAAGAGCCGTGCCATATGCTATCACGATATAGACACACATCCTCTGAACGAAGATAGATGTGTTACTATATGTTTGGGTATGTACTTTTGGCATACCAATAGGTTGATTACCAAACCAAGGTCTATACACTGACATGCTGGTGTACATGCAAGGGCATAAGAGTAATACGATCTCTCAAAGGAATCATGACGATCCATTACTCTGGAAGAGATCTAAAACTTCGGGTTTATTCTGGGTCTTCAAGTATGCGTGATGTACAAGTATTAGGAATACCTGAGGGTGATGTGCTCATAAACGATTGCATAAACATGAGGCTTCCATTCCAAGGGAGTGATGAAAGAGGTCAGGATTTTAGTGTCTCCTCTCATAGAGAAGTAATATGATCCTAGACCAAATGCTAGACCTTGATCAAAATGTGATTCATATGCAAAAAGAAGATTAAATCTACAACCTTGATTTAATCAAGCATCTTTGGGAGGTCCGCAAGATCTAGATTTGGGACGTGATCTCAATATCCAAGTTACTATACACGCAACAATACAATCGCCCCATCTTTATCTCCAAGTATTCCCGGAGAAAGCGCATTATCCTTGAAAAAGTTCGGGATAATTTCACTATTGATTTGCGTATCCGAGCATTGAGAAAAATGGATATATAAATGTGATTTAATTATCATGAATGATATGAATTTGATTCATATTATAAGGAGAGTTATCCAAGATAAGTAAATGTGATTTAATTATCAAAAGATGTGAATAATGTGAATGTGATTCATATTATTTGGGCACATGAGAATAGAGATCCAAGATGATTAAATGTGATTTATCTACCATGGATATGAATAATGTGGATAGCACTATCCATATATATAATAAAGATATTATATATGTGATTTAAATTATATTAGAGAGAGACTATTGTGATTTATATTAATTAATTATTGATGTGAATTGGATTCACATTAGATGATTCATTGAAAATATAATTTACATTTTGTTTTGGGATGTGAATGTGATTTACATTTTTTCCAATGACATGATTGCAATTCATAAGATAATTATGATTATTTATGTGAAATAATTTACAACAATTATTACTGTGAATCTTGGAGATATCATTTGATAATGAGATCTCATGATATATTGAAGAGATAGACCAAGTCCACCTCAAGAGGGTGGACAGCCACCAATCTCCAAAGGAGAAGAGTGACCGTCCCCCCTTTTTAAGGGATGAGGTCTATCTCCTCATTATCTCCAAGGTTAATTAATAAATTTGATTTGAAATTAATTTATATTGATTTATAAATATATATTAATTTAAATTAAATTAGTTGTTGTTGTGTTTTTACAATAACGTCATGGCCATTGAAAGAACAATCTCATTTATTCATTGTGTGTTGTCCATAGATTGAGATACATGGACTCCCAAAGCCATATATTAGAAGAGGCACCCCTTTCTCTTCGAGTGACATCAACATACGCTCTCTCCCTATCCATCTCTACACATCATGTGTCTCCCTCTCTCTCTCATTGTGACCGTCCACCATGGAGGCATTGAGAGACTCGTCATCACCGCAACATCACCATTATGCTACCCGAGTACTTGTTCGTGGATATCTGTTTCCTTCGGTGCACCTCGCTCATGAATAAGACATCATATCTCGTGTGTTGAGATCAGGAGATTCACCGCTTGGATCAACAACATGGATTATGAGGAGCACACACTCATCAACGCGCTCGCAAGTGTCTCCTCCGTTGGATCGGACTTAAGATAGGAGATCTCTTCATTTAGAGACTCGATCGCAACCACGCTTCAAGAGGTAACCTTAATGCCTATTGTGGTTTAGATGAAATGATCCGAGAAACATTCTTGGATCATGTGGTTTCATCACGTTGAAAATTTTAAATTTTGATGCCTTGAGCACCTAGTACGACTAGTCGCTCCCAATCTCGTAGGATGCAATCCTCACGCTTCCGTGATGCTCTTAAGGATCTTTACGTATCCTTCTATTGGTATCAGATCCAGGTTGGAGGTTTTGGATTCGATCCATAAATTTAGGAAGACTTGGGTTCATTAGGGATAGAGAAAATTTTATCGCATTTAATTTTTGCAACCCTGTTTTGTGAATATCTTCGTCCCTATTTAAAATGTTTAAACACGGAATTGTCACTTGTATAATATTTCCATTAATTAAGGAAACCGTGGGATTTGAGTTTGTGTTATTTGGAATCCGGTAACTCAAGATATGATCATTTTAATGAACCTATATCCACTGTTTCGGGGATGGTGAATCATGACGTATATAATGAGTTATTAACTGTTTTGAAACACTTAGAAATGCATGTTAATCACATGGGTTCTGTTGTAAATCAAATTAGCAAACTTTGGAAACTTATTACTTGATTTATATTTAAATTGATTGAGATATGCTAATTTTAGTAAGTGAGGGTCACTGCTGGAATTTATAATCCTAATCAAGAACCTTGGGATTGTCATTTAATAGATTAGTGAAATTAATGGTTAATTTTCTGGAATAATTATGGATAAATAGTTGACAAATATTTGACGATAAATTTTCTCTTAATTACATTGCCTTAACCATTAATTGATTAGATATGATCTAGATCACAAATTGGTTACATCATACACTTTCCAACAAACATGTTGCTTGAATAGGTTTAAGAATTTGTTCAGCAAATTTTCTTATAATCAAAATTTTTTTATTATTACTATATGGTATGACTTCGGTTGAAAAATCGATTATCATCTCAAGTATAAAGTGATCTATTTGGCATTATGTTTTCCCGAGATGGATACGATGTCTAGTCGGGGAGCATTGGAGTAGCAGGTTGCACCGTGTGCGGTCTGTCCCACTCCCGTCGGTACTGGCCTTGACAATGGGTAGGGAAGGGATAATGCTTGAGAAATGATGATGTATTTTTCTAATTATTCAATTTGGAAATTATACATTTTTTGAGATAATACCAAATTTCAAGTAACAATAAAGAATGTTAGTTGGATATTAATTGGATCATTGATTTAATGTGATTAAATTAATTGTAATCCAGTTAAAATTAAAACACACTATTATTTAATTAGAGTTGTTATTTCCCTTGGAAGAATTAATCATAATGAATATGATTCATAATAATTAATTAGAATTTGAATATGATATGGCGTATCACATAAGTGACATCCATTATCTCCCGTCAAGGTGAAGGGTTCGGTTGCTAGAGATTGTATGGAGGAGAGCTTGTCCGAAGTGACAGCTTCTGCATACAACCGCAACTGGATCAAGATCTTTGCTTCTTGAAAGAGTAAGGCCGTATGTGTAGTGACCCCAATATCGAGTCCTCATATTCTTGGGATGATATTGGATTGCATATAGCGAGTTCTATCATGTTGACGGCTGGTTCAATTAACGATGAGTCAACATCATCTTAGGGGTGGTGGGCCCAGGTGTTAAAGACCGAATAGGGAATACAAGTTGGACTTGCAAGGAGGAATGAGTTCCCGCTTCTTTTTATCCAAGTTACATGTTCTCATATTATTGGGATGTGATAAAGATAAGAATGGAGATCCCAGATCATGCTTGAGATATAATGGTAAGTATATCTCTTACATTAAAAGTGATTAAGGGAATGAACTTTCAGTATTGACAAGGTAAGGAAACTTTGACTTAAAATTCCTAAATAAAAGTAATATATATATATATATATATATATATATATATATATATATTTATGCAAATTTCTTATTTCAAATAATCCTTCAATAGACCTACTCAATACTATACCCAATAATAACCAGTGAAATATCATGGATTGGATCCAAGATGAATATATTGTACTTGCAGTTGGACACATATTGTATGTGGTTGCAATGAGAAGGTTTCCTCATAATAATGAGGAATGCCAATTAAATATACAATAGGACTACAACCCTAGGGTTTGTATGTCTCTGTAGTCTTGATCTTTCATCGAATGTACTTTGGAAGTGACACATCGATGATGATAGTATTTATAAAATAATCCTTGTAAAAATCTAAGAAGATGTTCTGGCATACATATGTGCTCTTAAGATTAATCATGAATGACATGGTTCACTGCGTCATGCAGAATGGTAGCTCTATAAGAGATGATGTATTCAAAATATTTGAGTACCTACCTGAACCAAAGTCCTTTTGAGTTTAGATGGATGTAGATACGATGCGTGTCAATCTACTATCTATACTCTAGTCTTTCATGAAGCTTCATAATATTCATATTATATGAATTGAAGCATGTATAAATGTTGATATTCTCTTATATCGAAATCTTTTGAATTCAACATGAGAGATCCTTTATCTTAAGCAATGGTTGTTTATAGATGAAAGGAGCGTAGTGGAATCATGGGTTGGACCCAAGTAAGAAGGAAAGTGAAAGAGTTGACTGTATTTCTGTGACTTCCATATGACATCCAAAGAGTTGGATAAATGCCAATACTGCAATAAGCCGATGTATTGATAGTATGACTATCTGAATATCTAGGATCATTAGAGAAGGATCCGGATATTCATCGAATGAGATCAAAGTCTAATAATTATATCTCATTCTTCTAATAACACTTGCAATTGGTTGCATATGTATTATAAGGCTAGAAAATTTGATATTAAGGTTAAATAGTCAATCCAGATGGATATTAATGCAATTGTCAACAATCCCTATTGGATAGATAGACTTCATTTTTCAGTGAGAGAAACCTTAGTCTTAGAAAATGTCTCTGTGACCTAGATATTAGAATACACTCATTGTTTATTTCTAAATGTTTGGAATAAAGATGAATTCTGGATTTGACTTATCATAAAGAGTTATGATGGATATATTTTTGAATGTAATCTAACATCTAGAGGACTCTACTACATTAGAATATTAATGAATGGTTCATTAACATTTCTAATACTGGAAATTAAACCTTAGAAGATCAATAAGGGGATGAAGATCATTTCCCAATGATCTGGCACCAAACCTTGGACATAAGTCTGTTGATGAGATCAATAGACTAGCAAGACTTGAAACTTAAGAGTGTCTGAAATTTCAAATATTACATACCTGTGAATATTCTATTCAAAGTAAAATGTCTGATACACCCTTCTTTAGCAATGGTGTTAAATGCCAAGCTATTCAAAATCTCATACATATTAATGTATGTGGATCATTTGTATCATAATAAACATTGATGATATGTGATATCATTCGATGATTATTTGTGATATGAGATTTCTTCCCTTAACCTTAGAAATATTTGAAATGTTCAAAGATTTCACAATTTTGGTTTAGAACCAAAGTTTGAAGGATTATCTAACCTAGGTAGCAAGTACGTATTAGATGAATTCAAGGAATACCTTATGGAGAAAGGAATAACATTCCTATCTCACTCCTCTTAATAGACCTTAACTCAATAGAGCTGTAGGAAGATACAATTGGATCATGTGTGACATGATTTGATCAATGATAAATCTTAGAATAATTACCTTTTAGTTTTCAAGGTATATATATTATAGACTACAATACATATCCTTAATAAGATTCCATGCATCTAAACCTGAGAACCCTCATAAGCTATGGTTTGGAACCTAGCCTAGTGTTGGTCACTTGAGGATTTAAGGTTGCTTAGTCCTTAACTTTGTCATGGATGCAAGTAAGTTGATTGGAAACACAATCATCAAACTCCTTGCTTGAATAGGATTGGAAATTTGTCTAGCAAATTTCCTTATAATAAAAAATGTTTTGATTATTACTATATGGTATAATTTCAGTTGAAGAACCGATGATCATCTCAAGTACAAAGTGATTGACTCGGCATTATTTTTTCCTGAGGCAGATATGGTGTCTAGTCGGGGATCGCTGGGATAGCAGGTTGCACTGGATGCGATCCATCCCACTCCCGCTGGTACTGGCCATGACAGCGGGTAGGGAACGAATCATGCCAGAGAAATCATGATGTATTTTTCTAATTATTAAAATTCGAATTAATATGTATTTTGAGATAATACCATATATTCAAGTAAAATCAAGTTTGTTGATTGAATAGGATTGAAATCTAATTTAATATAATTAAGTTAATTATATCCAATTAAAAACACTCTATTATAATAGATGTGTTATTTCCCTTGGAATAATTAATTATGTGAATATGATTCATGATAATTAATTATTGAATATGATATGGAGGATCACATAAGTGACATCCCTGGTCTCCCGTCAAGGCGAAGGGTTTCTGTCGCCAGAGATTGTATGTAGAAGACGTCTGTCCGAAGTGACGGCTCCTTTATGCAAGCGCATCTGGATCAGGCTCTTTGCTTCTCGAAAGAGTAAGGTCGTATGCGTAGTGACCCCAATATCAGATCCTCATATTATTGGGGCGACATTGGATTATGCATAGCGAGTTCTATTCATGTTGACGGTTGGTTCAATTAACGACGGGTCAACATTACCTTAGGGGTGATGGGCCCGGGTGTTAAAGACCGAATTGGGAATGCAAGTTGGACTTGCAAGGCGGAATATGTTCCCGCTTCTTTTTATCCGAGTTGCATATTACATATTATTGGGATGTAACAAAGATAAGGAAGGAGATCCCATATCTTGCTGAGATATAATGGTAAGTATATCTCTTACATTGAAAGTGATTAAGGGAATGAACTTTCAGTGTTGACAAGGTAAGACAACTTTGATATAAAAATTACTAAATCAAAGTAAATTATATATTCATATATGTTTATGCAAATTTCTTATTTCAGATAATCCCTCTAATCCCACTCTATGTTATACTTAATAATAACCAGTAGAATATCATAGATTGGACCCATGATCTAGATATTGTACTTACAATTGGACACATAATGTATGTGGTTGCAATATGCAAGTTTCCTCATAATAATGAGGAATAATAATTAAATAGACAATAGGACTGAAACCCTAGGGTTTGTATGTCTGTATAAGTCTTGATCTCATCGAATGCACTTTTGAAGTGACATGTCGATAATGATCGTAATTATCAAATAATACTTGTAAAATCTAAGAAGATGTTCAATCATACATATGTGCTCTTGACATATAATCATGAATGACATGGTCATCTACATTATGCAGAATGGTGGCTCTAAAGGAGAAGATGTATTCAAATTGTTTGAGTACCTACCTGAACCTAAGTTTTACGAGTTTAGATGGATGTAGATACGATGAGTGTCATCATTCTATTATCTATATTCTAGTCATTCATGAAGCTTCAGAATATTTATATTGTATAAAGCGTGTATAAATGTTGAAATACTCTTATATTGAAAAATTTTGATTTCAACATAAGAGATCATTTGTCTTGAGCAATGGTTGCTTATAGATAAAGGGAGTGCAGTGGAAGCATGGGTTGGACCCAAGTGAGAAGTATAGTCAAAGAGTTAACTGTACTTCGGTGACTTCCATATGACATCGAAAGAGTTGGATGAATGCCAATACTGCAATAAGTTGATGTGTTGATAGTACGACTATCAAATCTATCTAGAATCCTTAAAGAAGGAATCAGATAGTACACCAAATTAATCTACATATAATAATTGAAATGGACTTACTTATTTGATAAGATAAAGTCTAATAATTGTATCTCAATCTTCTAATGACACTTGCTGGTTGCATATGTATTAGAAGATTACAAATTTGATCTTAAAGGTTTAATAGTCATCCACGTGGATATTGATGCAATTGTTGCAACAATCTCTATTAGATTGATAGGCTTCATAATTTCAGTGGGAGAGCCCTTAGTCTTAGAGAATGTCTCTATGACCTAGATATTAGAATACACTCATTGTTTGTTTCTAAATATAGGAAATAAACGTGAATTCTGTAATATACCTATCATAAAGAATTATGATGGAGATATTTCAGATAGTAATCTAAAATCTTGTGGACTCTACTAAATTAGAAAATTAATGAATGGTTCATTAACATTTCTAATACTGAAATTAAACCTTAAAAGATCAATAGGAGGATAAAGATCATTTGACAATGATCTGGCATCATGTTTTGGACATATGTCTGTTGATGAGATGAATGGACAAGTAATGAAACTTTAAAATGTCTAAAATTTCAAAACTTGCATACTTATGAATATTGTATTCAAAGTAAAATGTCCAATACACCCTTCTTTGGGAAAGGTGTAAGATGTCAAGGTATTCAGGATCTCATACATATTGATGTATGTGAATCATCTATATCATAGTAAACATTATGGATATGTGATATCTATTGATGATTATTTGTGATATCGGATTTCTTCTCTTCACTTAGAAACCTTTGAAATGTTCAAAGATTTCATAATTTTGGTTTAGAACCAAAGTTTGAAGGAAGATTAAATGAATTTGATCTAATCTAGGTAGTCAGTACCTATTAGATGAATTCAAGGAATACCTTATGGAGATGTGAATATCATTCCTATCTCAATCCTCCTAATGAACCTTAACTCAATAGTGTTGTAGAGAGATATAATTGATCATGTGTGACATGATTTGATCAATGATTAATCTTAGTATAATTATATCTTAGTTTCCAGGTATATAAATGTGGTAGAGACTACATTATATGTCCTTACAAGGTTCCATGCTAGAAAGCTGGAATCTAGCACCAGAGAGTGCTACTTCATTAGAAAAATAAAGGATGGTATTGGATACCTACTTTATGACCTTGAGATTCTTAAAAGATCTCATCTTTGAGAATATGATTCTTATAGGATGACTCTCTTGAGAATCAAGATCAAAATGAAGTAAAGGAGCTCATTAATCTTGAGAAGATAATGAGGCTCCTGAAATCGGAAACTAAATAGACAATTAAAGATGAAACATTAATACCTTTTCAAATAAGTTTGATGATGTATTCCATGTGTCAGTTGAATCTGACAATGATCTGTCTTCATGCGATGATGCTTTTGAAGATCATATCATGGAAAGATAGATGTTAGCAATAAAAGTCTAATGTAGACTTCATATACAAGTGTTGTATATAGACCCTCGAGGATCCACCTATAAGGGTTAGACCCATTATGGTGTAAATGTATCTTCAAGAGAAAGAGGGAACCTGATGAGAAGGTAGAGACCTTCAAAGCATGGTTTGTAGCCACGAGTTGCACACCAAAGAGAAGACATTGCTTGCGATGAGACTTGCTCTCCAGTGACCTTGCTTTAACCCATCAGAATATTGTTAACCATAGCTACACAAATGGACTATGACATCTTCATGATGTGAGTCAAGATTGCAATTCTCTATGAATACCTCTCTGAGGATATTCACATGAAGTAACCCCAGGGCTTCATGGTTGAGGAAAGCAAGGTGTGCTAGCTAAAGAACTCCATCTTTGGACTCCAATAAGTTTCTTGTAGTTAGAACATAAGATTTGATGAAATTATAAATGTTATGATTTCAGATAAAAATCTTGATGAACCATGTGAAGCTTAGTGGGAGTACCATTGTATTCATCGTGCTAAATGTAGATATCATATAAGGATAATAATAAGTGTTTTATAATTTGGTTGTTCCATACCTTGAGATATGATCTCAAGGATACCTCTTAGATCTTTGTTCTGAAGTCATTTAGAAGCAAAGAGAAGAGGGTATTGGGACTGTCGCATTGGTAGTACACTTTGGACTTATTCCATTTTTCTAGAAATTTCCAAGAAAAGCTTCCTTCCCTTAAGATGTGGTAATGATCTGTCTAAAGGGATAACACCTCAAAGAGTTGAGGAAGTGAATGCTAGAACTGCTTGCACTTGTACATCAGTTACGAGAAGCTGAAGTGTATGCTAGATGTGTACAAAAGCCATATGTCTTCCATATAGTGGGAGTAGTAAACTGTTACTAATCCTACTCTGGAAATAAAACACTTGATTGCAGTAATAACAATATCTTCAAAGATGATGAAACTTAGAGATAATGATCTCAAAGTCTTATCTTCAAAAGTTTAAGACCTTGTAGATAGTGATCTATAAGGGTCTTAAATGTAGATACCTTAGGAGATAGAGATCTCTAGGAATATAGGTATTCTGATAAGGATTATGGGCATAATGGTTATAATATTTATCAAGCTATAGTGTCAAGGACTCTATAATAATATTGAGTATTGGTTGCATAAGATGCAACATTCGCATTGGATGCGAGCATTGTAACTAGGAGATATGCAAGTACCGTAAAAGCATTTGGCGAGTCTCTCAGGAACAGAGTGATTGATCAGCTTACCTAGCTATTTTCTAAATAGCCTATGATTGTCACATGAGTGTGGGTTTAAATGATTAGCCCATTAATGGCTCTTTGGGCTAGTAGGAGATTGTTGGACATGCGAACCCACGGCGAGCCATTATGCAATAAATGTTATTGCGGATATCATTCCTTGATCTGAAATGAAGAATAAATAATTTACATAAAAGGTCCCTTAGTACAATTAGGGTTATGTACCATGGTCATCTTGATGATCATACAACTATTGATTCAATTATTGAATCATAGAGGCTGGTGCTTGGATGAATATCTAAAGAGTTAGATTGAGGACTCATCGAGCACCGTTAAATGATTATTAAGAGATGATCTCTAGCCTGAGAAGGAGATGGCAATCCTTTCTCTAAAGGCTGATATCTAACTGACCTCTTGATGCAGGTCCTCTGCATAGGAATAGAGATTCAGAGGTGTTAGATAAGTTAGGTCAAAGAGTTGACTTAACGAGATCGAGATAACCAAAGTCCTATGTCGTATGTTGTCATGATATAGGCACGCATCCTCTGATCGGAGACAGATGTGTTGCTATATGTCTGAGTATGTACATTTGGCAGACCAATAGGTTGATGACCTAATCAATGTCTATACACCGGTGCGCTGGTGTGCATATAAGGGCATATGAGTAATACGATCTCTCAAAGGGATCATACAGGATCATTACTGAACCGGAAGACATGAGCTCACTCATGAGATGTTGGGAAGATCAAATTCCGTGCACGGTCATCTCGCTTTGGAAGCTTGACTGAATTTGTAGGTTTGATATATACTTTTGGAATGTATATGATCAAGACCTAGGTATAATATATGCTTTTGGAAAGTATATGATCGATACCGACTCCCAATGATCGAATGAGAAACTTAAAATAAAACTTTGAAGTAGACAGTGTAAAATTGATCTTATACCTCGGGTTTATTCTTAGTCTTCCAGTATGCAGGATGTACAGGTATTGAGAATACCTGAGGGTGATGTGATCATAAACGGTTGTATAACCACAACGCTTCCATTCCTAGGGAGTGATGAAACAGGTCTAGATTTTAGTGACTCCTCTCAATAGAGAAGTAATCTAATCTTAGTCCAAATGTTGGGCATTGATCTAAATGTGATTCAGATGCAATGAGAAGATTAGATTTGTGGTCTTGAAATAATCAAGCATCTATGGGAGGCCTGAAATCTGGATTTGAGATGTGATCTCAATATCCAAGTCACTATACGTGGAACAATACAATCACCCTGTCCTTATCTCCAAGTATTCACGGAGAAAACACATTATCCTTGAAAGAGTTCACAGATAATTCTATTGTTGATATATGTATCCGAGCATTGAGAAAATGGATAATTAAATGTGATTTAATTATAAGGAGAGTTATCTTAGATAATTAAATGTGATTTGATTATCAAAGTTGTGAATAATGTGAATGTGATTCATATTATTTGGGCACAAGAGAAAAAGAGATCCAAGATGATTAAATGTGATTTAATTATCATGGATATGAATAATGTTGATAGCAATATCCAATTATTCTTAATATATTTTAAATGTGATTTATAATTAGAGGGAGATAATTATAATTTATATTTGTTGCTTAATTATTAATGTGTATTGGATACACATTGTGTAATTAATTGAAAATGTAAATTATATTTTGTTTTGGATTGTAAATGTGATTCAAATTTTCAATGGCAAGATTGCAATATTCTCAAGATTAATTATGAATTATTTTTGAAGAATAAAACACAACAAAAGTTGTTGGAATAAATAATGGAGATTTTCATGGAGATATGCAATCTCATGAAATCTCATGAGATTGCCCCACTTGGAAATAAGTGGTCGTCCACTATATTCCAATGGGATTGAGATCTCCATGGAATTTGTCTTCTTATTTGATTGATTTAATTTTAGAATTGATGCATATTTGATTTGTCAAATATATTTGATCTAAATTAAATCAAAGTTGTTGGCTTTTACCAACAACAATCTTGATCATTGGATTAGACATAAATCAATCTCATCCATTGATTTTATATGTCCCATGGATTGAGATCCATGGATCCCAAAACCCTATAAATAGAGAGGCATACCATGCTCTCTTGGGAGACATGCTATTGAAGCACATCTCTCTCTCTCTTCTCTCTACATGCCTATTCTCTCTTTCTCTCATGGTCGTCCACCATGGATGCCCTAGAGAGAGTCTCCATCGTCGCAACATCGTCGTTATATTGCCCGATCGTTTGCTCGTGGATCTCTGTCTCCTTCGGTGTGCCTCTCTCGTGAAGAAGACTTCCGATCTCGTGTGTCGAGATCAAGAGATCCGCCGCTTGGATCATCAACATGGATTGCGAGAAGGACGCGATTCATCCCCGCACTCGCAAGCGTCTCCTCCGTCGGATCGGACTTGAGACAGGAGGTCTCTTCGTTTAGAGACTCGATTGCAACCACGCTTCAAGAGGTAATCCTATTACTTGTTTGTGGTTTAGACGAAACGATCCGAGAAGTGTTCTTGGATCATGTGGTTTCGTCGCATGAAAAAAATTTTAAATTCTGTTGCATTGAGCAACTAGTGCGACTAGTCGCTCCTCATCGTATTTGATATGATGCTCACGCTTCCATGATGCACTTGAGGATCTAAACATATCCTTCAGCAATTAGGGTCTCCTTGCTAGAGAAGGTTGTTTTTGCCATTTCAAATGTGGGGAGTTGTAATTCACATTCACAGTACAAGTAAGATTCATAGTCATAAGAGTTTATGTACGAAGACTTACTTTGACCTGACAGTTGAGGTGAACTAAATAGAGAAATGTGGGACCTAAGGGCTGTTGAGTCTTAAATCATATTCCTAATAAGGTTCTAACAAAATAATAATCTAAAGGTCTGGCCGAACTCCATACTTTGATTTTATGAAGATTAGTGTAAAAATAATTTTTTTTGTATGTTCTTTCTTTTTAGTCACTTTTTCATTTCCTTTTACTTTTTAGTCACTTATTCTTCTAATAAGTGTTTGCTACGGGACTAGGAAAAGTAAATTATAAGGGGATGATGAATCAACAATTCATCATCTTTATTCATCTATTTTGACTTAAAATCCCTTATAAAATACATATAATTATAATTTAATTATCATTTCTTAAATCTAACAATATCTATTAGTAGTGTATTATTACCATTATAACCTAAAATAAATAAATAAAAGAAGAAAGGAAAAAAAGAAAAGAAAAGAAGGTTGTATATATGAAATAAATACAGACTGATCCTAATTCTAAGGGTAGATCAACTCTTGACCTAATCCGCAAGGAATAAAGTATGGGAGATATGATCCTTAATTTATAAATATCTCAGAAAACAAATTTCATAATGTATACATTCACCACTATTCATTATGCACATATTTCGTACCATTTTTATCCTTAAAACAATCTCAAATAAAAATATGTTCTTCATGAAATCTATACATAAAAATGTGTTTTAGATAATAAAAACATTTGCAAAAGAATCCATGTACATAATAAAAGGGACAACACTCCGAAAGAGCTGTAAAACCATAATTGAAAGATCAATATCTACTCCATATGAAGTCAAAATGAATCAAACTCACTTTCATTGTGTTTATAATAAAATATTTTTAAAATAAAAGCAAGCTTTATAAAATTTGTAGTTAAGATGTGAAATTCAACTTTTTGGAGTGTGATTAGACATGTATATATGTATGCATCTATTTATTTATTCAAGTCTTTATATTTTTGTACATATTGTAGTTCTATTATTTTGTGCATATTTTATATTATGTATATAAAATATAAAAAAATAACAAAAATTAAAAATATTCAAATATAATAATTGAATTTATTATATAGGTCTAATATACAAATAATGTGCATATCTCTATTTATTTATCCCATTTAGTTATACTTTTAAAATAAAATAAATTTAAATTTAAAACCTTTAACTTATTATGTAAATAAATAAAATATAGAATAACATGTATTTTTGTAAAAATAAATAATTAAAAATATACATGATTTTAATTATTAAAATATTTAAATTAATTTAATTAATTTCTTAAAATAACTAAAAATTAGTTCATTTAATTAAAAACATTTTTTATTTTATAAACTTTTAAATTTAAAGTTGTTTTCAAATTTATTGTAATTTATTTCTATTTATTTAGCTATTTTGTCATCTAGCCTATTTTGTCCCCATTCGGACTGTTCTCCTTTTTAGTTGGACACGGGTCAACTCCCCATTCCTCATCCTTCAACCCATTCCAGCGTCAACCAACCCGACTTCTTCATCGAATTAGTTAGACCCAGCCCATAATCCATTATACCTGATGCTTCCACTCGATTAGCCTTCTTTCATCCGTGATTCACGTCCGAACTTTTTCTCCCCCGACCCGACCACCGTTTGCTTGCTTCGTCCTGTTCAAATTCACTTCCCACTCATGTATAAAGTCTGGAGCTCTTTCTTCATTTCTAATCTTTGACCATTCCCGCTTCTCCAGTGAGCTCAATTAGCCCCTACGAGTGGTAATCCGTTGTAGTGAGGAGAGGAGAGTGTGTACTGTGTAGGCCTCTGATCCGGTCTAATCGCAGTTTCTCAGAATCTGATCAGCCTCTAGCACTGTCACGCCATTGAGACAATGACCAGAGGATCAGAGAACCGCAACCTAGGTACTCATTTCATCCACGTAACTTTAGTCTTCCAATTTTCTTTCAGTTCGTGTTAATTTTTATTTTGTAGCATTATCTCCATTGCAGCCTCTGATCACCACGATCGGAGGTCCATTACCTCTGTTATGATCCCCTTTCCACCGATCAACATCACCTCACCCTCATCGGCATCCATTTCTATGCATCTTCTTCCACCTCTAATCCTCTCAGATCTCAAATCTGAGCCTTTTGGATTCGTTCCTCCACCTGCGCCGAACCCGACCCATTCCAATCCATTTTGTGTTTCTCAGATCACCATTGGGTCGAGGACTTGGTGGAGCCTTAGAATAATTTGCAGGTGCTGGAGCATCTTCTTGGATCTCAGATCGATGTCATCAATGATCATTTACTGGACCTTCAGGAGCATCAACACCAGGTCTCTCCCCAGCAAGACCTGGAACTTGGATTGCTTCCCATTCAATGTGGAGCACTCCAGGAATCGATCAGACCACTCGCACCTGAGAAGTGATTCAGATTGAGGGAGATCGGTGAGATTGAAACTCGCTTAGAGACCTCTTCCATGTTCTTCAAAGTAGATCCAACACCCTCCGATAAGAAGATTAACCTCCCAGATCCATTCGAGACTGCACATTAGCACCCAAAAGAGAATCATTGATTAGTAGATATAAGGGTTTTGATCTGATCTACATGCTACCTCACGTGCTTTGCACGTGCATTAGTGTTTTTGCAAATCCTCCCTTGCATTTCCATTTATTGTTGATTAACCCCTAGTTTTACTCTAATTGTAATTCAGTCCTTTTGAACTGTATTCATGTACATATCCATGTGATTTCTAGTGTATTTGCACATTCTACCCTGATAACTTTCATCTGTTAGTAAATTGAGTACAAGTTTTTAGTATTTGATAATTAATCCCTATGTCTGCTGAGCACAAGTTCTTACACGTGATTTCCTAGAGATATTACACTTAAACCTTGCATTTCATTCCTGTGTTAGTAATTGAACTACAATTTCATATAAATTACATTTAGGTCCCAATTTTGCTGGATTTTATTTCATTTGTTAATTGCTTTGTTTAAATAACCAAATTTCTATAAAAATATCTAACAAATTAGATTAACTTTCTAACATCTTTTTAATCTTAGATAAAATTTTTTACAAAATTAATTTCATTTTCTATTATTAAAGATAAAAATATCATTTTTTTCTTTATTTGCTCGTTAAAAATTCATAAAAATTTAAAAAAAGACTTTGAAAAATTCTAAAAAATTGAATATACTGAAAAATATAAAACGTGTATAAAATCATAGAAAAATCACAAAAATACATTTTTTGTCTTTTAAAGCTTGATAAAAATTCTTTTGTATAAAATTAGTTTCTAGATTTAATTACTTTATTTTCTTATTTAAAATTACAAAATTATCTTATTTTACTTTAAAAAATATTTTCAATCTTATATCTTTAGAAAATTCATAAGGACCTAAAAAAACAACGCAAATAGTAAAAATACTTAAAACATAAAAGTGTCTTTTTCTATTTTTAAGCATTTTCACATATTTTTAAAAAATAAAAAAGGTTTTATTTCAATTTTGTATATATCATATTCATAATTTGATTTTCAAAATTTAAAATATATAAAATTTTGTAAAATTAAATGAATTAAAAGTAAGAAAATCAAAAAATAAAAAGTAATTTAAAATATTAAATTCATAAATATCATTAAAAAGACATAAAAACTAGAAAAAGATAATAATTTAAAATCTTCATTAATTAGCAATAATTAATATCCCCTATTTGTAGCCTCACTGAGTTCGATCGGAGATGATATACCCGGATAAATAAAAATCACATCTATTTCACATTCTTCAATAATTTTTGTTTAAATCAATTTTGGGTTGTAACGACACTTTCACTTACTCACATTATCTCTTAATTAAATAAAAACCCATAAAACCGTGATTCTACACTAGCCTTAGTGAGGAGTATGTGTTAGGGTGACATTTTGAGGCACGTGATCACCACATTTACGACCAATCTGAAGGATATGGAATAATCCTTAAGCGCATCACGAAAGCATGAGCGTCGTATCGAATACGACGAAGAACGACTAGTCGTACTAGTTGTTCGGTGCAGCGGAATTTAAAAAATTTCATGCGATGAAACCACATGATCCAAGAACGATTCTCGGATCATCTCATTTATAACCACAACAAGTATAATGCAATACCTCTTGAAGCGTGGTTGATCAAGTCTCTACGAAAAGAGACCTCCTATCTCAAGTCCGATCGTCGGAGAAGTAGCTTGCGAGCATGGGGATGAGTCGTGTTGTCCTCACAATCCAACGAGTTGATCCAAGCACAGTGATCTCCAGATCTCGTCGTACGAGATCGAACGTCTCCTTCGCAAGTGCAGCACTCCAGAAGACGGAGAACCGAAGAACGTCGAAGCAGCGGCACAGTACCGTAGGCGAAGACGATGATCTCCTCTAGGGTTTTGGTGGTCAGCCACCAAGTAGAGGGAGAGCGAGTTGGCGTGTGGAGTGAAAGAGAGAGAAAGTTGTACTTCCAAAAGCATGTACTAGAGAGCAAGGTATGCCTCTCTATTTATAGGGTTTTAGGATCTATGGATCTCAATCCATGGGACATATAAAATCAATGGATGGGATTAATTTATGTCAATCCAATGGCCAAGATTGTTGTTGGTAAAAACCAACAACTTGTGATTTACTTTAGATCAAATATATTTGACAAATCAAATATACATCTATCCTAAAATTAAACCAATCAAATAAGGGAGATTACCAACATGGAGATTGCCTCCATATGCAACATGGTGGACGACCACCAATTTCCATATTGGTTATGGTGGCCGTCCACTTGATTACAAGTGGGAGGGCAATCTCATGAGATTTCATGAGATTGCATATCTCCATGGTAATCTCCTTTATTAATCCAACAACTTTTGTTGAGTTTTATTCTCCAAAAATAATTCATAATTAATTTTGAGAATATTGCATTCTTACCATTGGAAAATTATGAATCACATTCACAACCCAAGACAAAATATAATTTACATTTTCAATTAATTAAACAATGTGTATCCAATACACATTAATAATTAATCAACAAATATAAATTATAATTATCTCTCTCTAATACATTATAAATCATATTTATAATATATTATGAATAATTAGGTATTACTATCCACATTATTCCTATCCACAATAATTAAATCACATTTAATTATATTGGATAATTTCCACATACATCAAGATAATTAAATCACACTTAATTATCAATTTCTTAATGCTTAGATCTTATGGAATTATTCTTGAATCCTTCAAGAATAATACTATTTCTCCTCAGATACTTGGAGATAAGGATAGGGTGATTGTATTGTTCCACGTATAGTGACTTGGATATTGAGATCTCATCTCAAATCCAGATCCCATGGACCTCTCATAGATGCTTGATTAAATCAAGGCCGTAAACCTAATCTTCTCATTGCATCTGAATCTCATTCAGATCAATGTCCAATACATGGACTAAGATTAGGTTACTTCTCTACTGAGAGGAGTCGCTAAAATCCAGACATATTTCATCACTCCCTCGGAATGGAAGCGTCATGGTTATACAATCGTTTATGATAAAATCACCCTCAGGTATTCCCAATACATGTACATCCTGCATAATGGAAGACCTATGATCATCCTAAAGATATATATCACTTTTACACTGTCATCTTCATGGTCTGATCACTAAGTTTCTCAATCTTAGTCATTGGGATTTGGTATAGATCATATGCTTTCACAAAGAATATATCTTTACCTTCAAATTCATGTCATGCTTCCAAAGCATGATGACCATGCATGGAATTTGATCAGTCCCATTACCTCATGAGTGAGCTCATGTCTCCCGGTTCATAAGTGAACCTGTATGATCCCTTTGAGAGATCGTATTACTCATATGACCTTACATGCACACCAGCTCGCCGGTGTATAGACCTTGGTTAGGTCAACAACCTATTGGTCTGTCAAATGTACATACTCAGACATATAGCAACACATCTATCTCTGGTCAGAGGATGTGTGCCTATGTTGTGATAGTATTCAACATAGGTTTTTGGTTATCTCGATCTCGTCAAGTCAACTCATTGACTCAACTAATCTGATACCTCCGAATCACTATTCCCATGTAGAGGACTTGCATCAAGAGGTCGATTAGATATCAGCCTAATGAGAAAGGATAGCCATCTCCTACTCAGGCTGGAGATCATCACTTAACAATTTTTTGATGATGCTTGATGAGTCCTCTATCTAACTCCTTAGATATCCATCCAAGCATCAGCCTCTATGATTCATTGAATGAGTCAACAGCTGTATGATTTTTAAGTTGGCCATGGTACATAACCCATATTGTATAGAGGGACCTAATAGTGTAGTGCATTCATTCAATCAATTTCAGAAAGGGAGTGAAACATAATCAATAACTTTTATTGATAAATCATTTATTACAATAACATTTATTGTAGGATGGTTCGCCTCGGGCTCACATTGCTAACAATCTCCCACTAGCCCTCAGAACCATTCAAGAACAATCCATAAACCCATACTCATTACATGTTGGTCGAAAACTTTCTGTGTTAGAGGTTTGGTAAGAGGATCAGCAACGTTGTCGGCAAAGGCCACCTTGGTGATGATGATGTCACCACGCTTTTGAATCTCTCGAATGATGTGGTATTTCCTTTCCACGTGCTTGCTCTTCTGATGCCATCTGGGTTCCTTCTCCTGGGCAATGGCTCCCGTGTTATCACAAAGTAGCGGGATGGGAGTATTAGAGGAAACTACGCCAAGCTCCTGAACGAACTTGCGCAACCACACTGCCTCCTTTGCAGCATCTGATGCGGCAATATACTCGGCTTCTATTGTTGAATCTGTTGTAGTGTCCTGCTTCTTGCTTCTCCAGCTCACAACACCACCATTCAATAGGAACACAAACCTTGATGTCGACTTTCGATCATAAATATCCGATTGGAAGTCAGAATCTGTATATCCCAAGACTTGGAGATCACCATCTCCATAGACCAAGATGTAATCTTGCGTCCGTCTCAGATATTTCAATATGTTCTTTACTGCATTCTAGTGTTGCTCTCCATAGAAGGATTGGTAACGACTTACCACTCCCAATGCATGGCAGATATCTGGCCTAGTACACATCATAGCATACATTAAGCTTCCTACAGCTGATGCATAAGGGCATCCAGCCATGTCTTTCTTTTCTTCAACAGTTTGAGGAGCCATTCCTTTAGACAGGTGGATACCATGTCTTAAGGGTAGGAATCCTTTCTTCGAACTATCCATACAGAATCGTTCAAGAATCTTCTTAATGTATCCATGTTGTGACAATCCCAATATCCTCTTTTCTCGGTTTCTGAACAACTTCAGACCCAAGATATAAGAGGCTTCTCCAAGATCTTTCATCTCAAAGGTATGGGATAGCCAAATTTTCACACTGTCATCATCCCTGTATCATTCTCAATGATAAGGATGTCATCTACGTAAAGCACAATGAACACAATGGCATTCCCACTAAGTTTCTTGTACACACAAGGTTCATCAGGATTCTGCACAAAATCATAACTCTTTATGGTTTCATCAAATCTGATGTTCCAGCTACGAGAAGCTTGCTTGAGCCCATAGATGGATTTTTTCAGCTTGCGTACTTTTCCATCCTCAGTTATGAAGCCCTAGGGCTGCTCCATATAGATATCCTCCTCGAGGTATCCATTGAGGAAAGCCGTCTTGATGTCCATCTACCAGATGTCGTAGTCAAGATAAGCAGCTATAGCCAGCAATGCCCTGATGGATTTAAGCATAGCCACAGGAGAGAATGTGTCATCGTAGTCGATGCCTTCTCTCTATGTGTAGCCCTTGGCTATGAGCCGTGCTTTGAAAGTCTCTACTTTCCCATCAGGTCCCCTCTTCCTCTTGAAGATCCAATTGCACCTAATGGGTTTTACCCCTTTAGGTGGTTTTTCTAGGGTCCATACACCATTCTTATGCATGGAGTCAATTTTTGACTTCATTGCTAGCATCCATCTATCCATGTCATGATTCGTGAGTGCTTCATTAAATGAAGTAGGATCATTGTCAGTCTCACTTGACACATGGAATCCATACCTTTCAGGTGGTGCAACTACCCTCGAACTCTTCGAAGAGGTATGGGTGTTTCATCTTTATTTACTTCTTCAGTTTCTGATTTAGGAAGCTCATAATCCTCAAGGGATTCTATGAGTTCCTCTACTTCATTTTTGTCTTGACCTTTAAGGAAATCATCCTCCAGAAATTTCACATCTCTAGAGATAAAAACCTTCTGGGTCTCAAGGTCATAGAGTTGGTATCCAATACCATCTTTAACGTACCCAATGAAGTAGCACTCACGAGTGCGAGATTCTAGCTTACTTGCGTCCACGTTCTTCACATGAACCAAGCAACCCCAAACCCTCAAGTGATTAACACTAGGTTTGGTTCCATACCAGAGCTCATGAGGAGTCTTAGGTTCAGATTTGCTAGGAATCTTATTCAGGATATATATTGCATCTCTACTGCATATCCCCAGAAACTAAGTGGTAAATGTGCTTTTCTCATCATTGAACGAACCATATCCATGATGGTCATGTTGCGTCTTTCAGCAACACCATTAAGTTGGGGAGTTCCAGGAGTAGTGATAGGAGACAATTCCATTCTCTTTAAGGTATTCCTTGAATTCATCTGAGAGGTACTCGCCACCTCGATCAGATTGAATTCATTTAATCTTCCTATCGATTTGGTTCTCAACCAAAGCCTTGAATTCTTTAAACTTTTCAAAGGTTTCAGATTTATTACGTAATAGGAAGACAAACCCATATCGCGAATGGTCATCAATAAACGTCAAATAATATCGATATCCATTTCGAGTCGCGGTACTGAAGGGACCACATACATCGGTATGTATTAGGTCGATAATACCTTCGTATCTTGTCACCTTGTTACGGAAAGGCATCCTAGTCATTTTACCTCGAATACAATGTTCACAGGTAGCTAAAGATTGAACCTGTGGAAAATCTAAAGGTCCATCCTTTATCAATCTATTGATCCTATCAAGAGATAAATGATCCAACCTTTGATGCCAAATCATATTTGAATGATTTTATTATCCCTGGATCTTTTAGGGTTTCTATTAGTGGTTGTAACATTCATGACATGCTCATTAATGCACAATTCATAGAGTCCATCAGAAGTCAAAATACCATCTACAATATATTTATCATAATAATTTATGACTAATTTATTACAGAAAATGAATGAATATCCACTTCTAACTAGCTTAGATACAGATATCAAATTCCTCCTGACTTCAGGTACATAAAGACACTCTTTAAGTACTAGGACTCTACCACTAGATAATGATAGTCGACAAGTCCCGACGGCGACTGCTGCAACACTTGCATCAAAACCCATCTGGATGACTATCTCCCCTTCTTCAAGTTTTCTAGTTTCTTGAAACAAATGCAACAAATTGCATACGTGAACAGAAGCACCAGAATCAACAACTCAAGTTCCTTCTCGTCCAACGAGAAAGTTGGTTTCAATGATAAAAGTAGATTTCATACCTGCAAGGGATTTACCTTTGTCTACCGACTTTAGGTAATTCAGGCAATTACGCCTCCAGTGTCCCGGCTTCTTGCAGTGGTGACAGACGTCGGTTTTCTTCGACGCCATTAAAGTGGACACATTGGAAGAAGAGCCAACACCTTGTCCCTTCTTCTTTCTCTTCTGGGCCGGGCCCTTTCGAGAACCATGCTTCCGACCGCGCTTCCCTCGGACCTGTGCAACCATTGCAGTGCCAGTGGGACCATCTTTCTTCATTACGCCTTCCGCAGACTTTAATGCAGCAAGAAGACCAGTGTTTGCCAATTCCAACTTGTTCATGTGGAATGAAACTACAAAATTATTGAAAGACTTGGGCAACGACAATAGAATGAAATCAGATTGCATGTCTGCATCCATGGTTGCCCCAAGAGTCTCCAGCTCCGACAAATACCCAAACATTTTGAGTACATGTTCGTGGACCAAAGTTCCTTCCTGTATCTTGCAGCGAACGAGTTCTTTCATAACATTGTATCGCTGGGTGCGGTTAATATCACCAAACATATCTTTCAGATTCTGCATTATCTCCTGGCAAGAACTCATTTCCACATGTTGTTTCTGAAGAACATTGGAGAGAGAACCCAAGATATAGCATCTAGCCAAGACATGATCTTCATCATACTTATCATTGTATGTTTTTTCTTCCTTAGACTTAGGGTTTTCAAGCTTATCTTCTGAGAGCACATACTTATGCGCTCAACTGAGAGAACAAGCTCCAAATTACGGAACCAATCCGAGTAATTTGATCCGGTCAATTGGTTGACCTCCAGAAGCCTGCTTAGTGGGTTCATGGACTTCATTTTCTGAAATTAAGAATGCACTATATTAGAACATATAATCATATATTCAATTTTATGCTATTTGATTAAGGCATTTTAAATCAAATTAGTCTTGCTCTGTCAACAATGAAAGTTTATTCCCTTAATCACTTCCAAAGTAAGAGATATACTTACCGCTATATCTCAAGCAAGAACTGGGATCTCCTCTTTATCTTTGTCATATCCCAATAATATGAGAACCTATGACTCCAATAAAGAGAAGTGGGAATACATTCCGCCTTGCAAGTCCAACTTGCATTTCCCAATTTGGTCTTTAATACCCGGGTCCACCACCCCTAAGGTGATGTTGACCCGCCACTAATTGAACCAACCGTCAACAGGAATACAACTCGCTATGCGCAATCCAATATCGCCCCAATAATATGAGGACCCGATATTGGGGTCACTACGCATACGTCCTTACTCTTTCGAGAAGCGACGAGCCCTATCCAAATGGATCATATGCAGGAGCTGTCACTTCAGACAGGCGTCTCCTACATATAATATCTGGCGACGAAACTCTTCGCCTTGACGGGAGACCATGGATGTCACTTGTGTGATCCTCCATCTCATATTCAAATTTTAATTAATTATTATGAATCAGATTCATGTAATTAATTCTTCCAAGGGAATCAATAACTCTATTCATAATAGAGTATTTTAATTGAACATAATTAATTCAATCATATTAAATTAATTATCAATCCAATTGAATCAATTAAACTTGATTGTTTTACTTGAATATATATTTGGTATTATCTCAAAGTACGTATTAATTTGTATTTTAATAATTAGAAAATACATCTTGATTTCTTCGGCATTATCAAGTCCCTACCCACTATCATGGCCAGTACCGACGAGAGTGGGACGGACCACATACGTTGCAACCCGCTACCCCAACGATCTCCGACTAGACACCATATCCGCCACGGGAAAGGATAATGCTAAATAGATCAATTTTTACTTGAGATGATCATCGGTTCTTCAATCGAAATTATACCATATAGTAATAATCAAAATAATTTTTGATTATAAGGAAATTTGCTAGAAAAATTCTCAATCCTATTCAAGCAAGGAGTTTGATGATTGTGATTCCAATTATGATCTAGATAAAATCTAATAAAATTATTGGTTGAGGCCAAGTCAATTAAGGAAATAATCATCTTCTAATATTTCTCAAATATTTTCCATAATTATTTCTCGAAATTAAAAATTAATTTCGTTAATTGACAACCACATGGTTCTTGATTAGGACTGTAATTTCTGCAGTGACCCCCTCTTACTAAAATTAGCATATCTCAATCAATTTAAATCCAAATTAGACAAAATCAATTTTCAAAGATTTCTAATTTGATTTAGGACAGAATCTAATTAATGTTTCACGTATTTTGAGTCAGATCAAAACAGTAATTAACTCATTAATCATGTTAATATTTGCAGTTCCCGCAACAGTGCATACATGTTCATTAAAACAACCATATCTCGAGCAAACGGAATCCAAATTACGTAAACTCAGATCCTATGATTTTCCTATTTAATGAGGAACAAAATACAAGTGATTAATTTGTATTTAAAGAATTTAAACAGGGCCGAATTTATTCACTAAACATAAGTGCGAAAAACAAATGCGATAAAAAACTTTCGCGACTTCTACTAACCCAAGTCGTACTAGGTTTGAGGATCGTATCCAAAACCTTCGACCTAAGGCTCTGATACCACTTGAAGGATATGGAATAATACTTAAGCACATCACAGAATCGTGAGCGTCGTATCGAATACGACGAAGAACGACTAGTCGTACTAGTTGTTCGGTGCAACAGAATTTAAAAATTTTCATGCGATGAAACCACATGATCCAAGAACAATTCTCGGATCATTTAATATATAACTACAACAAGTATAATGCAATACTTCTTGAAGCGTGGTTGATCAAGTCTTTACGAAAAGAGACCTCCTGTCTCAAGTCCGATCGTCGGAGAAGTAGCTTGCGAGTGCGGGGATGAGTCGCGTTGTCCTCGCATTCCAACGAATTGATCCAAGAACGGTGATTTCCTGATCTCGTCGTACGAGATCGAACGTCTCCTTCGCAAGTGCAGCACTCCAAGAAGATGGAGAACCGAAGAACGTCGAAGCGGCGACGTGGTGGCGTAGGCGACGATGATGATCTCCTCTAGGGTTTTGATGGTCGGCCGCCAAGTAGAGGGAGAGAGGGTTGGCGTGTGGAGAGAAAGAGAGAGAGAGAGAGAGAGTTGTGTTTCCAAAAGCATGTACTAGAGAGAAAGGTATGCCTCTCTATTTATAGGATTTTAGGATCCATGGATCTCAATCCATGGGACATATAAAATCAATGGATGAGATTGATTTATATCAATCCAATGACCAAGATTGTTGTTGGTAAAACCAACAACTTGGGATTAAATTTAGATCAAATATATTTGACAAATCAAATATACATCAATCCTAAAATTAAACCAATAAAATAAGGGAGATTACCAACATGGAGATTGCCTCCATATGCAACATGGTGGACGACCACCAATTTCCATATTGGTTATGGTGGCCGTCCACTTGATTACAAGTGGGAGGGCAATCTCATGAGATTTCAAGAGATTTCATATCTCCATGGTAATCTCCTTTATTAATCCAACAACATTTGTTGAGTTTTATTCTCCAAAAATAATTCATAATTAATTTTGAGAATATTGCATTCTTGCCATTGGAAAATTGTGAATCACATTCACAATCCAAGATAAAATATAATTTACATTTTCAATTAATTAAACAATGTGTATTCAATACACATTAATAATTAATCAACAAATATAAATTATAATTAGCTCTCTCTAATACATTATAAATCACATTTATAATATATTATGAATAATTGGATATTACTATCCACATTATTCCTATCCACAATAATTAAATCACATTTAATTATATTGGATAATTTCCACATACATCATGATAATTAAATCACATTTAATTATCAATTTCTTAATGCTAAGATCTTATGGAATTATTCTTGAATCCTTCAAGAATAATGCTATTTCTCCTCAGATACTTGGAGATAAGGACAGGGTGATTGTATTGTTCCACGTATAATGACTTGGATATTGAGATCTCATCTCAAATCCAGATCCCATGGACCTCTCATGGATGCTTGATTAAATCAAGGTCGTAAACCTAATCTTCATTGCATCTGAATATCATTCAGATCAATGTCCAATACATGGACTAAGATTAGGTTACTTCTCTACTGAAAGGAGTCACTAAAATCCAGATCTGTTTCATCACTCCCTCGAAATGGAAGCGTCATGGTTATGCAATCGTTTGCGATCAAATCACCCTCAGGTATTCCCAATACCTGTACATCCTGTATACTGGAAGACTTATGATCATCCTGAAGATATAGATCACTTTTACACTGTCATCTTCATGTTTTAGTCACTAAGTTTCTCAATCTTGGTCATTTGGATTTGGTATAGATCATATGCTTTCACAAAGCATATATTTTTACCTTCAAATTCATGTCATACTTCCAAAGCATGACGACCATGCATGGAATTTGATCAGTCCCAATACCTCATGAGTGAGCTCATGTCTCCTGGTTCATAAGTGAACGTGTATGATCCCTTTGAGAGATCGTATTACTCATATGCCCTTACATGCACACCAGCTCGTCGGTGTATAGACCTTGGTTAGGTCATCAACCTATTGGTCTGCCAAATGTACATACTCAGACATATAGAAACACATATGTCTCTGGTCAGAGGATGTGTGCCTATGTTGTGACAGTATTCAACATAGCTCATTGGTTATCTCGATCACCTCAAGTCAACTCATTGACTCAACTAATCTGATACCTTTGAATCAATATTCACATGCAGAGGATCTGCATCAAGAGGTCGATCAGATATCAGCCTAATGAGAAAGGATTGCCATCTTCTACTCAGGCTGGAGATCATCACTTAACAATCATTTGATGATGCTTGATGAGTCCTCTATCTAACTCCTTAGATATCCATCCAAGCATCATCCTCTATTATTCAATCAATGAGTCAACTGATGTATGATTATTAAGTTGGCCATGGTACATAACCCATATTGTACAGAGGGACCTAAAAGTGCATTCATTCAATCAATTTCAGAAAGGGAGTGAAACATAATCAATAACTTTTATTGATAAATCATTTATTACAATAACATTTATTGTAGGAATGGTTCGCCTCGGGCTCACATTGCTAACACAATCTTGTAATGTGGCAAAGCATGCAAGAAAGGAAGGCATTCCTAGAGAAAATGTGGTGTTCGTGAGTGTGGTTTGAAATCCCTGAATTGTGGGGATATCAATGTAGGAAGGCAAAACCTAGATCAATATCATGAATTTTTAGGATGATATTGCCCATGCAATAATGATCTTGAAACAAGTTGTGTTGGCATTGGGGATAATGGATGGTAGAAAAAAACTGATCATGAGGAGGATATACTAGATCATAAGGATGACGATGGAGAAGATGAAGGAAAGCATAAGAAATGGTCTAAAGTACGGTTGGGAATTATATACGAGTGCTAGTCAAAAATGCTATCCCAACCTTTCATCATAATGTAATTATGGGTTTTCATATGTCATGTAACCTAGATTCTTAATTTCTGAAAGATTTGTTGTTTAGCTTATTATCTTAATATGAGGTAGCATTGCAAGCACAAACTCGGTACTCGCTCAAGGATATTATCGGCTCTCCACATTGTGTTAGAGAAACTGGTAAAATCAAGATACATGCAAACAAGTTGCATGAATGATGTAAAAATTATATGAATTGTTTATTACTTTTAGTAAACCTCTTCGTAAAGATTTAAAATGTATAGGTTAACTTGATCATTCATGTATATTGCCATTATCATATTGTTAATAAAATAATTTAGGAAGGTTTTGGGATTGTTTAGAAGAGTAGTTGCGATCAGCAGATGGATTAACATTCTTCTTAGTATATATATAATTACAACTTATAGTGTTATAAATTTTTAATGGAGTTCTAAAATAATTTCATGTGTTTTAGCAAGTGGATGGCAGATACTTTATGGATTGGATACTCCCAACTTACGACAAGTGGCTATGAAGGTATTGTTCGCAAATTACATGTGCTAGATGGTGTGAGAGAAACTAGAGCACTTTTAACCTCATTTAATCAAAGAAAGGAAATTATTTGGGGATAGGAAAGTTGCATGATCTTATTTACATGCATTATAATCCAAATTGAAGACGAAGCTTGCAAGTAAGGGACATGATGAGCAAGAGTACATAGAACCTATTGAGCTCGCATATATTTTCAAGATTCAATTGTGGAAGATAAAGACATCTTGTAGAAGTAGATGAATAACAATGACGCCCTAACTTCTTAATGAGAGAAAGGAAGACGAAAAACACAAATTGTCTCACAATAGTGTTAGACATGTGAGCCTCGAGCGAATTATTTCTACAATAAATATTATTGTAATCTTTTTATATATCAATAGAAATTATTGATTCAATTCACTCCCTATCTGAAATTAAATGAATGAATGCATTTATAAGGTCCCTTAGTACAATAAGGATTATGTACCATGGCAATCTTAATAATTATACAACTATTAATTCAATGGTTAAATCATAGAGGCTGGTGCTTGGATGATATTTTAAGAGCTAGAGTGAGGACTCATCAAGCATCGTCAAATGATTGTTAAGAAAAGATCTCCATCCTGAGAAGGAAATGTCAATACCTCTCTAAAGGTTGATATCTAACCGACCTCTTGTTGCATGTCCTCTGCATAGGATTAGAGATTTGGAGGTGTCAGACAAGTTAGGTCAAAGAGTTGATTTAACAGATTGAGATAACCAAGACCTATCGCATATGTTATCACGACATCCTCTAACCGGTGATAGATGTATTGGTATATGTCTAAGTATGTACATTCGGTATACCATTATGTTGATGACCTAATCAAGGTCTATACACCGACGAGTTGGTGTGCATACACATGTATATGAGTAATACGATCTCTCAAAGGGATTATACATGTTTACTACTGAGCTGGAAGACATGATCTCACTCATGAGGTATTGGGATCAACCAAATTACATGCATGGTCGTCTTTCTTTGAAAGCATGACAGAATTTGTACATATAATATATGCTTTTAGAAAGCATATGATAGATATCAACTCCCAATGACTGAATGAGAATCTTAATGACAAAACTAGAGGTGCACGTGGATCGAATAAAATCCGTAATCCAATCCAATCCGATGCTATGGGATCGGATTAGTTTGATTTTATAGGATTGGAATTTTTTAAATCCATTCAAGTATGGATTTGATCAGATCTTTACTGAAATCTGATCTGAACCAATCTGATAATCCGTTAGTACACATAGACACACATACATACACATACATACATACAAAATTACAAACATACATACAATATCTATGTACGCCCATTTCTAATTTCTCTATGACCATAATCAATGTCATTCATCTCATTTTTTCACATATTAATCTTAGATACAAGTCCTCTTGCTACCACTCTTTTTTCTCTGTTGAAAGGCCAAATGTCAAATCTTCAAAATAACAAAGTATGACTATAATGGAAAAATTGTAAACCATGTTCGGTTATTCTCCTCCTAGTCTCCCCGCTCATTTCACTCTCGGCTACCAATATTCCTCTTAGTTCTTTCTCAATCCATTTCGATTGCCTCCTGCATAATGTTATCCCCCTTAGTACAACCCACCGACCCTTCCCTCATGATGTCGCCACTTGTCTCATACAATGCCATCTACCTCCCATGCGACAACATTTGTCTTCAGTATGTTGTCACTCTTCTGATATTCATTAAAAGAAATATAATTTTGAGATAGTTACCTAGTACATATGATCATTATTGTTGACCCATTTGCTTCTTATCTTTTACTTGCTCTAGGTTGAAACCTTATTATAGGGATGAAATTGGATAAGTTACATGATCATGTATCACACACTCATGTAAGAATAAGTAAACACTACTTCAATTCCTTTAATTTTTAAATTGATAAACAATTTTGATTCATATTTTTCATAAAATATGTATATTTTTAGTATAGTATAATCTTACAAATAAATTCTATTTCAAGTCTAATTTAAATGAGAGGTATATTTCTAAAGTGGTGGGCTATATATAAGTTGGTTTTTTTCTTGGATATTCAATCGAATGTGAATGTTATTTGGTTATTTCTTGTTATAATATATTATAGAGCTTTGAAGGGTGTTCTTGAAAGTGGTTTGGTTAATCATGGACTTCATCAATATCTGACTACAGAGATCACATTTTTTATTTATCTAAGTCGTTTATGTACCTTTATTTGGCAACTTGTACTATTCTTATTTGAATCATTTATTGAAAATTAATCATAAAAAAAACAAATGCATCATTTATAACAACAACCTTAAATTTCAAATTCAATACAACCATTTAGTTTGATTGCGTGGTCTTCAAATTTTTATAATGGATTACTTGAATCCTTCAACTTTCATTTGATTAGGTCTTTCTCTTTTATAAATCTATTCATCTTATCGATTTTAAGATATTATTCAAATGTCGAGGACTAGTGGGCTATAAAATACAAACGTGAGAGAGTAGATTATTGAGCAGGAAAATGCAAGTGAAAAAATCCGATCCAATATGTAATCTGATGGATTTGATCGGATTGGATTGAAGTATTTGATGGATCGGATCGGATTCAAAAAATAAAAAATCTGTTAAGATTAGATTCGGCACGGATTAAGCTAAAATCTGATCCAATATGATCCGCATGCACCCCTACAAAAAATCCTAAAGAAAACACTTTAAATATGATAAAAAAATGTCGGGTTTGTTCTAGGTCTTCTATTATGCATGATGTACGAGTATTAGGAATACTTGAGAGTGATGTGATAGTAATCGATTCTATAATTATGATACTTCCATTCTAAGGGAGTGATGAAACATGTTTGGATTTTAGTGACTCATCTCTAAAGATTAGTAATTTGATCTTAGTCCACATGTTGGACATTGATATGAATGTGATTCAGATGCAATGAGAAGATTAGATTTATAGTTTGATTTAATCGAACATCTTTGAGAGGTTACCTAGATATGGATATAAGATAATATCTCAATATCCAAGTCAATATACATGGAATATACAATCGCCATGCCCTTATCTCCAAGTATCCACGAAGAAGGCACATTGTTCTTGAAAGAGTTCAAGAATAATTCTATTGTTGATATTATACCTGAGCATTGTAAAATTGATGATTAGTGCATTGTTTTATTTCATTCCAACTCCGTTTGCCCTAGATATTCCATTATTAGTGGAGATTGGTCGGAAGATGACTAGATCATCACAAAAACATTTTTAAGGTGTTTATCATTCAATGTCAATCAAGAAAATTATGAATTTATCATGTTTAATTGATGTGTCACATATTTATGGAAATATTTGAATTACAAACATCAATCAGTATTGAATGAATGTTTCATGATAAAACCCTAGTTTAACCCACAATAGTTGTAAATCAACTTTTACATGCAAAAGCAAACATGCTTGGTTAATGTGACTAGAAATTTAGGATATTTAAAAATATTTTAAGATGCTTATAATTTTTGAGTGAATACTATATAGTATCATGTTGATCATCAAGAGCATATGACTGATAAAACCTCTTAGTACAATTTGTACCAAATGCATTGTCTTAAATTGATTCGGTGATGGTGTCTAGGTCGTGGATATGCTAATGGGTTAACTAGTTGGCACCATGCGTCGCATTTGCAATGAAAGTGCTCCCTATTAGCTTTATATACCCAACTTGTCCTAATCCGTTTCAAGGATGGGTAACATGAGAAGTGTCTGCATACTTTAAACAACTAACTGGAATACTACAATTGTACAATATGAGTGTGTATACTATACAATAATATCAAGAAAACCCTAATTATTTGTTGGTTGTATTGGATTGATAATTAATTCTATATGATTAAATTAACTAGATCCAATTAAAATAAACAGTTTATTATAAATAGACATATAATTTCCTTGGAAGAATTAATCATAAGAATATGATTCATAGTGATTAACTAAAAGTTGAATGAGATGCGGAGGATCATATAAATGACATCCATGGTCTTCTGTCAAGGTGAAGGGTTCTATCGCCATGGATTGTATGTTGGAGACGCCTATGCGAATCAAAGCTCCGATGTACAAGCGCACATGGATCAGGTTCTTTGCTTCTCAAAAGAGTAAGGTTGTATGCATAGTGACCCCAATATCATTCCTTATATAATTGAGGTGGTATTGGATTACACATAGCGGGCTCTATTCTTGTTTATGGTTGGTTCAATTAACAATGGGTTAACATCACCTTAGGGGTGGTGGGCTCAGGTATTAAAAACGGAATTGGGAAAAGTAAGATGGACTTGCAAGACGGAATGAATTCCCGCTTCTTTTTACCTAAGTTACATTTTTTCATATTATTGGGGTGTAAAAAAGGTAGAAGGGAGATCTCAGATCTTGCTAGAGATATAACGGTAAGTATATCTCTTGCTTTGAATGTTTAATAAGGAAATGAACTTTCAAAGTTTAGAAGGCAAGACAACTTTGATTTAAAAATCCTTAATAAAAGAATTTAAATTTGAATATAGAATTATTTACATGTTCTAATAAATGCATTCTTAATATTAGATATGAAATCCATGAACATGCTCAATAGGTTTCTGGAGGTCAACCAATTGACTAGACCAAATTATTCAGACTGGATCTGAAATTTGGAGCATGTTCTTTTTATGGAGCGCATCGGCTATGTACTCACCAAGAACAAGCACGCAAAACCTACATCATTGGAAGAACTAAAATACAATGAAAAATATGATGAAGATCATTCATTGGTTATGTGTTATATTCTGGGGTCTTTGTCCAATGTGCTTCAGAAGCAACATGTAGACATGGACACTGCCCAAGATAAAATGGTGAATCTAAAAAAGATGTTTGGTGATGTAAACCACACTCAACATTATAATATCATGCTGCAAGATGCAAAAAGAGACTTCGATTCGAGAGCATGTAATAAAAATTATTTGGTTATCACTTTGAACTGGATACCCTTGGGGCACAAATGGATTCACATATGCAATATGACTTCATTCTGCTGTCTTTGCCTAAGTCTTTCAAGAACTTTGTCGTATCGTACCACATAAATAAGTCGATCTTGAGGAGCATTGAGATGATATACTCATTGAAGTCCGATGAGGACATCTTGAAGAAAGAGAATACCACTGGCAGTGCAATGGTTGCACATGTCAAAGGGAAAAGTGGTCGAAAGAAATGGTGCTTGGAAGGGTATGGCCTAGAGGAAAAATAAGAAGAGTCAAGCAGTTGGCTCATCCTCTCATGCTTTTAAACTGATAGCATCGAAGAAGTCCAATGTTTGTCATCATTGCAAAAAGTGGGGGCACTAGAATTGTAACTACCCAAACTACCTCAAAATCACTGACAAAGGTAAAGCCTTAGCAGGTATAAAATCTACTTTTATCATTGGAACCAATTTTCTCATCGGATGAGAAGGTAGTTGGATCATTGATTCCGGTGCTTCATTTCATGTATGTAATTTGTTGCATCTGTTTCAAGAAACTAGAAAACTCGATGAAGGGGAGATAGTCATCCACATGGGATCTGCTGCAAGTATTGCAGCAATCACTATCAGGACATGCAGACTATCATTATCTAGTGGGAGAGTCCTTGTACTTAAAGAATGTCTTTATGTTCCATATGGTAGAAGGAACTTATTATCTGTATCTAAGTTAGACAGAATGGATATTCGTTCTTATTCTATGAGGAACTTGTCATAAGTTATTATGATAAATATATTGCAGTTGGTTTTCTAACTTCTGGTGGACTGTATGAATTGTGCATGGATGAATCTGTCATGAATGTAACACCCACTAAAAAAACCCTAAAAGAACTAGAGAGGACAAAAATCATTCTAATATGATTTAACATCAAAGGCTTGGTCATTTATCTGTTGATAGGATCAATAGATTGATAAAGGATGAACCCTTATATTTTCTACAGGTCTAAACTTTACCTACCCGTGAACATTGCATTCGAGGTAAAATGACTAGATCACCCTCCCGAAACAAGGGTACATGATGTGAGGGTATTCTTGACCTAATACATACAGATGTATGTGGTCCCATTAGTATTGCGACACGAATTGGACATCGATATTATTTGATATTTATTGATGACCATTCACGATACAGTTTATCTTCCTATTAAGTCATAAATATGAAACCTTTGAAAAGTGTAAAGAACTCATGGCTTTTGTTGGGAACCAAATCGATAGGAAGATTGAAGAGATTCGACCTGACCGAGGTGGTGGATACCTCGATGATGAATTCAAGGAATGGCTTAAAGAGAGGAATTGTATCCATTCTCACTCCTCTCGAAACTCCCAAACTAAATGTTGTTGTTGAAAGATGCAATAGGATCATCACGGACATGATCCATTCAATGATGAGTAACACACATTTACCTCTTAGTTTCTGGGGATATGCAGTAGAGACTGTAATATATATATATATATATATATATATATATCCTTAACAAGACTCCTAGCAAATCTGTACCCAAAATCCCTCATGAGCTTTGGTTTAGAACCAAGCCCAGTGTTACACACTCGAGGATTTGGGGTTGTTTGGTTGATGAATATCTGATTCATCACTCTAAAAGTTGAAGAAAGAGATTTGTTTCCAAGTCATTAACTGTATTTATTTATTTAAGTTGCATATTTATCATTCATGCATATGTAAATAAGATTCATATTTTAGCATGCATAATTGCATTAAATAAAAAACCCAAAAATATTGTACATTATCACCTGTATAATACCACAACTTCCACTATTTCTAATTATTTTTTACTAACTCAAAATAAAATATAATTAACTTTATTGTGTACATATTACTAACATTAATCATGGAAAAATACCAAAAAATTACTAACTTGTATAATTGCTCAATAAAACACAAACACTATTTCTAAGATAAAAAGTCGTAAATGTCGATATCTTTCGCACACTGTCTCTGATGAACCCCTACTAACTTTTGAATTAATGTACATTCAATTATCCACAAAACAAGACCAAATTCAAAAGAATCAAAGTTCATACGTGAAACTTGGGTTTTAAAACCTCGTTATATATTATACATATTGACTGATTTAACCTTATTATTATACGTATAAAAACTTGGGTTTTAAAACCTCATTGTATATTATACATATTGACTTATTTATTTCTTTTTAATTTATTTGATTTGATTTATATTTTAATAAAATATGCAAAAACACAGATCAAGATTGAAGCAAAAATCAAAGAAAATAAATCAATTTATCTATGTATATATGCCCTTTTTATTTTATTTATTTTTTATTAAAAATACCAAAAAATTACATTAAGTGGTAACTATTTTTCTATTTTATCTGAATTTATTTTGATTTTTAACTTATTTAAACATTACAAAAATGCAAAATACAAAAATACATGTATTTTATATCTATAGAGTAACCTCAAAATATGTTTTACATAGATGATTTCTTTTGATTTTGGTCCTTTCAAAAAAGTTGTAGATCTCGTCGAGATGAACAACTTTCATAAGGACAACCTTTTGATTTGGCACCATCTTCTATTTTATTGATTTTTTCTTTCTTTTTTTGAATTTTCTAGAAGTGATACGTGGCAGCTCCTGAAGTCATCACGTATCTCCCCTTTTTACCCACTTTTCTTTTTAATTATTTTACTTTATTTTGATTTATTTACTTCATTTTATTTATGTATTTATTTTATTTTTAGCCACCTTGTGGCTCAAGCTCATCCTTGGATTTGAGTTGGTCCAACGACCTAAACCACTTCTCCCTTCCTCTACATCCACTGGCCGCCTTGCGCACGTCACCTCGCCCAACCAGCGCTCTGTCTTCTCCGCCGTGAACCTACCACATCTACCCATTATTCTTCCCTCTCGACCCCAATCTACTCGATGCTCTCCATCACCCAAACTGCCTTTACACTCCACCTCACCCTCATTCCGTTCGCCTTCGGAGCATGCCACCGAGCAATCTCCGCCTTGCCACTGATCATCCCCATCCATCACCACCAGCAGCCTCGCTCTCCACACTGTCGCTTGCACTCCATCGCCTCGCTAAATCATTCCTCCATTTCATGCCACCAATGCAGCTCATTTGCACCTCGACCACACCAGCTTCCATTGCCTTTAACCACCCTCAAAGCTCTGTGCCACCTCGACTTCTGTACGTCCGCCTCTCCCTCCTCGTGCCACATGGGGACATCTGCCTTCGAGCCGGAGCTCCACTGACCATTGTCCACCCTCTTCTCCTTGGCCTACAATAAGGGCCTCGACCTTCGCACGAGCTCCAGCTACCATTGGATAAGGACCAAGCCTTGATCCAACCCACTCACCACGTCACCACTCTGATCCTCGGCCCATGCCTTGAGGTTTGAATGGGCCTAAACCACAAGAACCAGCTATGGGCTACCTCAGTCCTCCGAACCTTTCCCATGCACCTGCCCTGCACATGTGGTGTGGGGTATTTTGCAATGAGGACCGTGCAGTTCTCCATAATTGCATAGGGGTCCTCGCTCCAGAAGCATGTGCAAGGCACGTGCTCGCCAAAGACTTTTGCACACCAGCCCTAGTGAGTCTTGTTAATTTCACGTTAGTCCTGTCAGCATATTTTTTATTCATTTTCCCCATATTGCATATCAAACCCTATGTTTGCACTTTATTTTGAGTGTCATTTTATCATCATATTTTTATATCAAAAATTGCATATTGTAGAACAATTAATCCTTTATCTTGTTGATGATTGATTTACTTTTTATGAGCAGTGATTGATTTATTAATATTTATTGTGAATAAATTTGTCATATTTTGCCTGGTCTACTTTGGAAAATTCATAATAATTCAATCATTGCTCAAAAAATTCTCAAAAATTCACATTTAAAAAATTAGTTATTCTAACCGATGCCCAAAAATTGTCTAATTTGCATTCATACTTTTCTTAGAATGAATCAAGTTGTAATTTTGGTAATTAATTTTTAACAGTCTGTAAACCCACTATTTGAGAAGTTAGTTTTATTTCTAGATAAATTTTAATTAAACTTATCGAGGGTAATCTTATTTATGATAGACTAGATTTGCTATTTATTAAAATTAATTAACTGAAAATCACTATGCTTGCATGTTTAATTCATCATAATTTTAAATTACATTAGAAAATTCCCAGAAACTCACAGTAGATTAATTTCACCATTTTTAACTTACTTTGAACTTTTCATAATTTTTGCTAATTATTTGCACAAAGAATTGCAGAAAACTCTTAAAAAGTGTCTATTTTTCATGCATGTTTTTATGTTCTAAAAATACAAAAAATGTGTTATGGATTCGTCATGGCATAAATAGCTAAATCTTCTGGAATTTCGAGCTTGATAGTACAATAATTTGGATTTTCTAACATAGGGTAATTTGACCATAAAATTTGCCATTTTGCATTTGCTTTCCATATTCATTTACATAAAAAATACCAAAAATATTCTTCTAAAAAATCTAGCATCTTTATCATCTTTTGCATCCTTAGGTAGATTTGACCTTAAATCTACCTAAGGAGACAGTGGCCTCCCTAAATTCGACCTCGAGCTTGCCGAGTAAAATAAACCTGACTGTTATCATTTGAATTAATACTTTAATTAAGTGGTTGTTTTGATTAATCTGAATTTGCTCGCCTGCAATGAACATCATGTTAATTTCACGTAATTAGCAAGGGCATTTTTCATGTTCATCATTGGTCCATGTGAAGAATGTGGATGTAAGTAAGCTAGAATCTCACACGAGAGAGTGCTACTTTATTGGGTATGTAAAGGATGATATGGGATACAAACTTTACGACCCTTTGGCACAAAAGTTTTTCATCTCTGGAGATGTAAAATTCTTAGAGGATGACTTTCTTAAGAGTCAAGACAAAGGTGAAGTAAGGAACTCATTGAGTCCCTTGAGGATAAGGAGTTTGAGGGTTATTATACCACCTGTAAATATCTTAGTAGCCACACTGTCCTTTTTATATTTAATAAATAGTTATGTAAATTTTATTTAGTTTAAATATTTCTGTAACATTTGCAAGCAGGCCCTTGAAGTGACCGTTCTGTAATTCTTATGTTGCATCGAGGTTCTGTGCTAGGTCACCTCAAGTGATCGTGCGTGCGAGGAATTGGGTATTTTGCATCCATACCCCTGTAGGTTTGGGTATTTGTATTTAGTCCTATAATGTTTATAATTAGTGTTAACTTTCTGGAATAATTGCAAGAATGGTCCTGATTTTTAATTAATTATGTTTATACCCCTGCCAAGAGTTTACTAAATGTAAAATTAGATGGTTAAATTGCATTCGTGCCCTTAGATTTTAGTTCAATGGTTATTAAGTGCATTTAAACTTTAGCTAAATTGCAAATAGGTCCCTACTAGTTCCAAAAATATATTTTGTGTATATTTATTATTAAAAGTGGTACTTTATTTCCAAAAATCGTAGGAAACTAACTAAGGTGCCTGTTATATATCTTTATAACATATCATTTTTGCATGACATTTTAAGTTATTTTCCTATTTATTAAAAATACAGAACATGCATTTTTCTACCGTTTGCATCTTAAAATCTAAAAAAAATATAAAACTATATTTAAAAATGCCAAAAAAATTAGTATGTTTATATTACTATATATTATACCTATAGACCAAAAATAAAAAATATAAAAAGAAAACTTTAAATACAAAACCCTAAAATTAGTAAAAAAATCATTAAAATCCAAAAAAATACTATTTTATTTTTTATTTTACTTTTCAGTATATAATATATATAATAAATACTTTGGGAAATTTCAAAAATATTATATGTTTTAAAACCCCAAAACATTTAGCCTATTTATTTTCTCCCACTTAAGCGCTGATCAATATCGTTGGAGGCGCTACAAGGGTCACTTGAATCTATTCAACAGCTATGGAGGGATTCGACTTGCTTCGAATCCGATGGATACGAAAGAACCTAGCAATGAATGATAATCAAACGATGCCTTGGTGTTCATGAAGAACACCCAAGAACACTACATTGGGGCTCCTTCATCCACTGATTCCTCATAGCTCCGGTAACCTCTGACGCTGATGAGAAGCTCAATAGCTTCCTGGGTGTTTGATGAACTGAATATCTCAATCAATCCGGGACAGGTAAAAATAATCACTCTCTAGTCATTGCGACCCAAATAGAGAGATATCGGTCAATCAAGAAAAATATAAGAGTAGACCACCAAATAAAAAGATAAAGCAATAAATCAAAGATAGCGGTCTTGGCTATGAGATTAGCTTGGTGTAGCACCCATGGTCGGACTCAGGGAGCATGAGTTGGCCTCGCGGCCTACGAAGTAGTCTAAAAATAAAATAAAACAAAAACAAATATTTTTGGTGGTTTTTAATTATTTTTATTTTTTTGTATATTTTAATTATAAAGGAAAATAGAAAAGGGCAAAATCAAGCACACACAACAATTTATTTAATCACTATAAAATGCTCCAAAAATTCAAACAAAAATATTCTTATGTTTTTTAAGTTTTTTACTATTTTTGGTGAATTTTTTAGATTTTCCAATTTTTAAATAATTTTCTAAAAATCAAAGAAGGCAAAAACAGGAAGTTGTTGTCCAGTCAGGCTTGGAAGATCAATTTAAAATATCAAATAGATCTGTAGAAGCCTGAAGGTAATTTTTATGACAAATATAAACAACAAAGAAAATTCAAAAAAAAGAGTTTGTATTTTTTTGATTTTTCTATAATTTTTTAGTATTTTTATGATTTTTTAGGTTTTTAATTTTTAAGATTTTTATAAGTCCAAAAATAAAAAAATTGCACAAAAAATAAAACACAACAAAACTAACAAAACCTATTTTTTTAGAATTTTTAAAACCATTTTAATATTTTTTATCATTTTCTAAACTGGACAGAAGAAGAAACAACAGTTTTTTATTTTTTAAAAATACTAAAAAGCCTCAAAAATTAGGGAAATTTTTGCATAGTGGCAGGGGCCACGTGTCTAAATTTCACGCTATTTGGGTTAAAATCGTTATTTTATTTAAATAAAAGAAAAGCACACAGTGCACAGGGACATAAATGCAATAAAAAATATTTCCGGGGGCCAATCAGTAACACATAGAGAAAATATAAGGGCCTCATGCAAAATGTCCTCCAAAACACGCGCAGCGCACGTGTACTAGGCACGGAAGGACCTATTTGCAATTCCTATTTTAAAACATTCAAACAATAACATGCAAGAACTACAGGATAGATTATGCAAAAATGCCAGGTCCTCACGTGTCGATGTGCGTGGTCCATACATACAGGGACTAATATGCAAATAAAGTAAACATGAAGGTCCTCTATGCAATTTTTACAAAATAAAAATAACTGACTAAAATATTTACAGGGTTAACTAGTAAATCTCAAAAAGACAAGGGCCTAAGGGATATTTACCCCTTTATTATTAGACAGTTGAGGAAACACCACGTGGATGATCGACGACTCTAGATGGGGGGAGCCTCTTCATCTGGATAAACGGCTTAGATCAAGCCCTAAATGAATCGGGCGATCGATGCAGCTCCTCAGATGAACGGCTGGGATAACGTCTGGAGCTAAGAGCTGATCCAACGGCGGAAAAGGATGCTCCAAGAACTCGACACCGGCGAACTTCGCCGGCCCAATGCACGCGGTGGAGACCTCCTCCTGAGCTGCTGAAATGTGGAAAAGCTTCGCCTCGATGGTCCGCAGCTACTAGATGCCTCCGATGAGGGCGGGGGCCACCGGAGAGGCCTGGCGATGTCGGAGGAGCAAAGCTCCTGGACTCGAACGTCGCGACCCTCAGATGGATTGTAATCACCTACAAAACAGCCTAGGAAGCTTCCTGGGTCGAGGGCAAACTGCCTCGACCCGGTTAGGGGTGAAAAGGTGGTCGGGTTCGTCGGAATGGAAGACCTCCGATGAGGCGACGGCGGAGGACGTCGAGTCTTGGCTCCGGGGCAAGCCAAGGTGGATGTGTGGGTGCAGAAGGTGGAGAGGGGTCTCACGAGTGTGATGGTCGGGTCGGATGAGCGGAACGATGATCGGAGAGGATGGAATCAGTCGGAGATGGCGGCGAAGCGAATTGGGCGAAAGTTGAAATTAAAGAAAACTAGGCAGAATCGGGTCTACCTGATGAATTGGGCGAAAGTTGAAATTAAAGAAGATCTGATATCCAAGACTCGTCAACAGGGAACTCTGGGGCTGACTCGAACTCCAACTGGAAGGCCAACGGGAACTCAAGTGGTCTCTGGGTCCGAACCTCTGCTATCGCTGTCATTTCCTCTGTCAATGGTGCAGCATCATCCAAATCCTCGGACTGGTGTGTAGAAGCTGAATCACTATGTAAAGTGACACACCGCACTGGTACAACATCGTCCACATGTGTTGTCCCGACCATGGCATCTCGCGAAGAAGATCTCTGTGAAAGTAACCTCGAGATGGTATCCAGGAAGTGTATGTCGGCACTGCGGTGTGAACCGCCACATGTGGTAATCACCAGTGCTATCTGCTCCGCGGTCATCCCCCGCATGGAGATCTCTATCAAGTCTGTAAGTGGAAGTCCGTGCTCTGGAAATCTCCTCAAGAGGTCAAGAAACCTCGGCCATGCCTCGTGCAATGGCTCCTGGGGGTCAACTGAAAAATCCATGATCAAAGACCGCATAAACACTGCTCTACGTGGAGGAAAGTATCTCTGTAAGAACTCTCGGCGTAGCTCTCCCCACGTCTCGAATGTCCTCCCCAATCGTCGGTGCCATCTCATGGCTCTGTCGTGAAGCGTAAATGGGAAGGTCCTGCTCATCAGCTCATCTGCAGTGACATCTGAATATCTCTGTGCTCTACAAAACTCCTCGAAAGCTGACAGGTGAAGATACGGCTCCTCGTGCGCCTCTCCTGAAAATGTCGGCAGTCGCTGAACGTAATCCAAATCCAACACGAATGGACCTAATGTAGAAGCTGACTGAGCTCCATGTACTATCTGCTCCTCCATCCTTCTGGAATAGGATCTGTCTGCTGATCTCCACTGCTCTCTCGGGTCACCAACGGAGTGCGCTCTCAACTCAGCAACGGCATCGTCCGGGTCTCGCATCTGCTCTGTCTGATCTCCTCGGACGTCTAGCACAGCATGCCCAGAGTGATGAGATGAAAGGGAGGGAGGGAGCGGGAGGTTGGTCGGAGTTCCGACCTCCCTAGAAGGTGGACTGGAGTGATGGTCAGAAGACGAAGAAGAAGCCGTAAGAGTCGGCTCAAAGTGAGGGGGATCCATCATCCAGGGGTCAAGGAGAAGAGAATGAAGTGAAGGGAGGAGAGGGTGGGGAAATAGAAGAAGAAAGGATCGAAGGGATCTGGCAGTCAAACAAGATGAGCAAGCAAACCCCCAATTCACCTACGCACACAAAGCTGAAGACCGAAGGGATCGGTCAATTATCTTGTCGATTTTATTTTAGGTGATAATCCAGTCTATCAGAGCGATTACGTGAGGTAAATAGGTATCCAAATCTCTCTCAACCGACTGTCCCGTACTGAAAGCCGGTAATCAGTCAAGAAAAGATCGGAGGCTCTATCCTAATGTGCGGATCACTCTCTCGCTCATCCAAACCAGACAAGGAGGGGGTTACTCTCCCCAAGACAGATTTTTCGGTGAAGTGTCTTTTAGGTCAAGTAAGATTAGCAGTCCCGATTTTATTGTTTTTGTTTTTAGGTATTTTTCAATAAAAAGAAACGCCTAACGAATTTTTCGGTTCTCCTGGTTATTAAGTCCAAAAGCGGGGGGAGAAGTCGAAAAAGCCGATGCACGTGAATTCAATGATGTATGCAAAGTCAGAAATGCGTACCTGCCGCTAGCACTCTACATGCAAAATGATCCGCGCATAAAATAAAAGGCAGAAAAGTAAACTAAGCTATATGATGCACGGTAAAAACCGAGTCCTAAACAGGCAATTTCTATTGATCGTGAAGAACATTAGTTAGCCAACCGAATCGAGTCCGGAGTCCGATCTTGGGAGTCACTCGGTGCCCGCCACAACGGGTCCTGCCAGCGCTGTATGTGACTCCTAACGGCACGTGGTCTCAAATCCAATTAAACTAACTTTTTCAGTTAATTTTAATAAGGTCCAATTACGTTCTATAGGAACAGATATTCTATTAAGTGTTGGGCCTTAGAGATCCTACGTCACAATCAACAAAAATCCTAAGTCTAGGGGCTCGAATAAAACCGCGAAAAATCCGGAAAATGACAGTAAGAAAAGAAAAAGAAAACCGCGATAAAAACCGGTAAAAACCGAGGGTCCTAATGGGTCCCCCGAGCACGTCGGTGCTCGGCGAAACAGACCCGCTACGGTCTAAGTCTAAGAGTGTCTGAATGTCCTGTATTATTACAAATAATAATGAATGAATAAAATAAAAACTACCCTAATGCCTCACACCACTCAACTCTCTCCTCTCGCTCTCTCCTGCGGCTTCGTAGAGAAGGAAGCCGCCTCCGAGTCTCGCGGCTGCACCGGCTCCTCGAAAGTCGCCTCCGCGCTCCTCGGGCCCTCGCAAGAAAACAGGAAGAGTGGTCAGACCAATAAAATAATCAAATGATAAATGAAAATAAAAACAAGGGTATATGTGCAAAAATGAAAATAAAATAACCACACAAATAAAATAAAAATAAAAAGAAAAGAAAAGCAAAATAAAACAAAATAAAACAAAAAGAAAGTAAATACAAAAGCTGCGAAAAGCCGCGAGCTCCGAAGAGCCGCGAAAAACCGCGAAAACAAAAATGAAAATAAAAACACTACTAAGCCGTGCTCCCCGGCAACGGCGCCATTCTGATAACCATTCTGATGACTAAGGGTAAAGGTAAAGAAATGGTCGTTGTGACCTCAGTCAAGCGAACTAAGTATATCAAGAAAAATAGACCACTACAAGAAATAAAATCAATCGAAAATGCGAAAGCGGTCTCGCTATGATATTAACCTGGTATAGCTCCCAGGGTCGAACACAAGGAGCACGGATTGGCTAGAAGCCTACGAAGTAGTGAAAATAAAATAAAATAAAAGAAAAGTGATTTTTAGTGGTTTTTATGAATTTTTATATTTTTTTGGATTTTCAAAAGATAAAGAAAATAAAAGAAAGTAAAATCAAGCACACTTGCACAATTTATTAAACACACCAAAAAGCAAGCAAAAATTCAAGAAAAATTGTTTTTATGTTTTTTAAGTTTTTAAGTGTTTTTGGTGATTTTTTTGGGATTTTTATAATGGGTAAATTATTTTCTAAAAATCAAACAGTGCTAAATAAAAGAGGTACTGTCCAGCAAGGCTTGAAACTCAAAAATAAAATATCTAAGAGTCTCACTAAGCCTTGGAGGTAATTTTCCTGTATACTAGATAGAATAAGGAAAATTTAGGCACCCTAATTATTGTTTTTGGATTTTTAATTTAATTTTTATAATTTTTATGGGTTTTTAGGGGTTTTTCAATTTTTAAGGTTTTTAAGCAATGAAAAATAGCCAAAATGGCCTGGAAAATCAAACAGCAAGCAAACAACCAAACCTAATTTTTTTAGAATTTTTGGTGGGGTTTTTATATTTTTTTGGTATTTTTAAACCTAAACAGTAACTAAAAAAGCTGTTTTTGAATTTTTAGAAATACTAAATGAAAATAAAAATGTCCTAAAAAATCACAGAAATTCCTACACCATGGCAGGAGCCATGTATCAAAATCTCATTGGATTTGGAGGTGGTTTGCTATTTATTCAAAAATAAAGAAAACCAACAGTGCACAGGGACCTTTCTGCAATTAGTAGAAAGTTCTGGGTCCCTGGAATAACAACCCTAGAAAGTAGAGGGATAGGAATGCAAATAACCCTCCAGGCCACGCACGATACACGTGACTCAGGCCTGGAAGGACCAAATTGCAATTCCTATTTATAAAAATATGAAACGTAACAGGGCAAAAACGCAGGGCCAAATATGCAAAAACACCAAACAATCACGTGTCGATGCACGTGTCCACAACAGGCAGGGGCATAAATGCAATTTTCATAAAGTAGAAGGTCCACAATGCAAAGTTCACAAAAATAAAAGAACTAAACTACTTATTTACAGGATTAAAAACTAAACGCATAAAGTAGAGGGGCCTGCAGATAATTTACCCCTTTTATTAATGTCGAGGGCCGGATAGGCGACGCGTGGCAGGTTGGACGGATGTGATGACGCTCCGCGAACCGAAGTAAACCCTCGAGCCGATCCGATGGTTGTAGTGCTCCCACATGGCAGATCCAACAGCTCTGATGCGTTGTGGGGCTGCGAAGGACTCCGGGCTCGGATCGGATGGTCGAGGTGCAGCCACGTGGCTTAACCTCGCCGATCAACGGTGATGATCGACCCCAAGAAGATCTGATGGTCCGGGCTGCTCCACTGGATGAACGGGCGAGATAAGAACTGGAGCTCGCGGGGTGATCTGACGGCGTCGAAGGATGGTGGAAGAACTGGCGGTCGGCGAGCTTCGCCGGCCTCCTGCGTGTGCTGTAGTCCTCGTCGACCACTCCGGAGGTGCGGGAAAGCTTCCTCGTGAAGCTCCGCACCCGATGCAATGCTCCGCTGGAAGAGAGGAGCTCAGGAGAGCTCCGGCGACGTCGAGTAGCTGGAGCTGCTGTGCTCTGAAACTTCGACCTCCAGATGAGGTCGATTCGCCTGAAGACCTGCACAGAAAGAAAGCTGGGTCGAGGGCAAAGTGCCTCGACCGGTCAGAGCGTGCGAAAGGTGAACGGTGGTGTGAAGTGGAGGGCCTCCGGCGAGCGGCGGAGGGGGGAGACCTGTAACCCTGCTCCGGGACGAGCCAGGGGGAATGGAGGGGCGGAGCAGGTGGAGAGGAGTTAGGCGAAGGTGGTGGTGGTGTCGGATGGGCTGATGCGTGGACGGAGACGGCAGATGGAAGTGGCGGAGCTACGCTACTGCAAAATCGAAAAAAGTGAAAACTAAGCTAATCTACTGGCTAACTACGCTACCTGATGGCTGATGTCGACTGGGCTGGAGCCAAGGAGGCTCCCGGTCGTTGCCTCAAGGGGTCGTCGAGCTCCCCGAGGCTCAGGCGCGCTCGCGGTGGCGCACGGCGGAGGGTACCACCGGATCAATGATTTCCGGCTGCCCAGGCCTCGCTTCCACTCCTCCGTCCACGGCTGTCACTCAGGGATGAAGGAGGAGCTCCTTGGCGCTGAGGGGAAAATCAGAGATAACGTGATTAGGTCGCCGGTGACGACCTTAAATATGGTGGAGGACCCGAGAAGAAGATGGTCGGGCAGGCTAGTCGGGTGTCGGATCCTCCAAACCCTCCCCGGGCGAGGGTCCTGGATGTCCATGGAGTAATCGGGGCCCGGGGTTAAGGAAGAAGGCGGTCGGATCGAGCGGGGGTAATTGGAAGAAGTCGGGCGGGTCGAGCGGATCCGCGACTCTGTGGTCCAGGGGGGGAGTTGACCGGGGGTCAACAATCCCCCGTGGACCAATCAGAGCCCGCCAATTATTGAATTCTTATTTGATTTTTTTGGGGCTTTTAATGGCCGAATTTTTAAAAACTCAAAACATGAAAAATGTTTGTTTTAATTTTTTCTATTTTTTTGTGATTTTTAATTAATTTTTGGAAATGAAAATAAGGTATTTACATATTAGCTATACATAGGTATATATACACTATATTGATTTTTGATTTTTGATTTTTAATTAATTATTTTTATACATTTTATTCCCATTTTATATTTTATTTATTTATAGGATAAAATGAGGAATAAAAGGCTATTTTTATTTTATTTTTATTACTTATATACATGGGTTAATTAATTATTTATATACAACTATATACATGGTATATGTACAAAGTATTTTTGTCTTTTTAATTTTGTAATTTTTATTTGATTTTTGTTTTGCTTCTTTTTATTTATTTTATGTACAATATATACATAGAATATTTACAAAAAGTTTTTAGAAATAAATAAATTTATTTACAAGGTGAAATAGATAAAGAGAGGTGGTCTATGTACATGGTGTAAGGGTATTTTTGGATTTTTGATTTTTATATTTTTGGTTTGTTTTTAATAGTTCCTAAATATATACAAAATATATACAAGTATATTTTTGGTTGAGGAAAATATTATTTTATTTATTTACATAAATATTTACACATGAGCCCCTATCTCTCTCTACTTGTGGCTTTTATGCGGTCAGGCCCATGCTGAGCCCTCCCTTGGGTTAGGTTGCTCAATATTTATTCTAAATATTTCCCTCTTTTTCTTTTTCTTTTTCTTCTTTATTCTTTTATTTTTGCACAAAAACATGCTAATTATCTATATTTACAAACATGCATGCTTTTGCTAACTTTTCCTATTTACACATATCTACATGCATTCGCATAGGTTTTTGTAGCTAAAATATAAGAATAAAGAGTGATGAATGGGTATTCATCACCGAGCTCTGGGTTGTAGCCTTGAAGGGACGTCGAGGCCGGATTGATAGCTGGAGGCTCTCTCTCCTCACTTCGACACCTCCCTCGTGCAGCTGTCACTCTGGGGAGTAAGGTGGAGTTCCTGGGACGAAAGGGCACAGCCAAGGATGAGTGAAAAGGTGCGGCAAAGGTGGATTATGTACTGCTAGGGGTCCGAGATAAAGCAGGTCGGGCGAGTCGGTCGGAGCTCGATCCCTAGGTAGATGATCGGGCGAGGGTCTCGGGTATGTCTAATGTAATTAGGACCCTGGGTTTATACGAATGGAGGTCGGGTTAGATGGGGGAAAATGGGAGAAGTCGGGTCGGTCACGAGATCCGCAGGGGAAGAGGTCCACGGGGGAGAGTTGATCGGGGGTCAACAATCTCCCGTGGACCAATGGGAGGCCTCCATTGGAAATTATTTTGAAAATTAAAAATAAAATAGTAAATGTGACTATTTCAAAAAACTTAAAACATGAAAAATGTTTATTTATTTTTAAATTATTTTTTTGTGATTTTTATTTTTTTTTTGAAAAATAATTTATGTATTTACAAAATATTCTTATTATATACAGGTATATACATATGTATTTTTTATTTTTTATTTTTAATTATTTATTTTTATACAATTTATTCCAATTTTATATTTTATTTATTTATAGAATAAAATTTGGAATAAAAGGGTATTTTTATTTGATTTTTATTATTTATTTACATAGGTTAAATAAATAGATATATATACATATTTACATGGTATATATACAAGGTTGATTTTTATTTTTATTTTGTGTCTTTTTATTTTATTTTTATTTTTATGATTTTTATTTTATTTATTTACATTATGGAATATGGAATATATACATATTTTTATGGGATTTTAATTAGTTATTTATAAGGAGAAATAAATAGATAAGTTATTTCTATATACATGGTTTATGTACAATGATGAAGGGAATTTTATTTATTTTTATTTTTCTTTTTTTTCACATGTTTATTTTAGTTTTATATTTACAAATATGTACAAATAAATAAACACTCATTTTTATTTTTATTAAGAGGAAAATAATTTTATTTATATACAGGTATATGTACACACTATTGAGCTTCCCTATCTCTCTATACTTTGATTCTTTTGCGGTCAGCCCCATGCTGAGCCCTCCCTTGGGATTAGATCGCTCAATATTTATTCTAAATATCTCCCTCTTTTTCTTTTATTTCTTTATTCTTTTAATTATGCACAAAAACAAGCTAATTATGCATATTTACACCATGCATGCAAGATGGTATTTTATTCTATTTACACATATCTATATGTGTTTTGCATAGGTTTTGTAGCTAAAATAAAAGAATAAAGAGTAATGAATGGGTATTCATCAGTGTCCCCCACACCTGCAGGTGGGGTCTGATCAGATCCAAGTCCCCTCGAATGGGATCTGGAGGCTTCGACGCTTCGCAACAACGTAGAGCTACTTTTAAGCTTTGAATCCTCGCTCCAGAGGGTTACGTGAGACCTACACCTGCACAAAAACTTCCCCATCTCGAGGACCAAAATATGAAGCTGCATATCAAGGGGATGAGATGGGCAATGAAGCTCTTGCGATGGAGGTGGTAGGGCGTCGATTATCCTGATCCTTACAGGATCAATGGTGAAAAGATGGGGCTATAGTGGAGACCACAATGGGGATGGAGGTGGAGGTGTAATGGCAGGTCGAGGACAAGTGGATCACTGTGATTTCGAGCTGGAGGTAGAGCCCTAGCGGACAAAAGATCAAGAATTAAACTAACCTACTGTTTAATTTCTTAAATTAAATGCTATACTACGATGCAGGAAGGAAATGCAAGAGGAAAACATAGGAAAAGCAGCTCATACCTTAGACTTTCAGGGAGCAGAAGAAGCATCACTTGGGAAGACCTCGGTGAGCTTGGATCACCACCTCCGACTGCTCCTTGTCCATGCCAACACTTCGGCGAGGTGTTTGATATCACCAGGCTCCTCAAGCACTAAGAAGATAGGGGTTACAAAGGGTAGAGAGGGATCAAAATTTGCAAAAAGAGATTATGGATTTATTTATAGAATAAGAAATGAGAAATCTCATAAGGGCTACACAGATTGATCGCACGCTCGAACGATGATGGAAAGGAGTGGGCGAGATGGAGGGTCATGCTGTTGGCATTTTCGATCTAGACAGAGCTTCCTCGATCAGAAAATAAACACCAAAAACATGGATAAGAGGCGGTGGTAGGTGGAAAACATGACTTTGACAAGGGTCAGAGGGGGTGGAGGTACTGTTGACCAGCAGGTCAATAAAAGGAGAGCTCGGGTTGGTCCACATGGACCAACCAAAAACTTCCAGGGGAGAAATCCATTATTAAATCAGAAATAAATAACAAATGAATTTATTAAATAAAATTCAAAAATAAAAAAAGTTTCGTATTTTATGTACAATTTATGGGTATTTTTATTTATTTTACAAGTTTATTTATTAGATGTTAATATTTACATGTATATACATTTTACATGTATATAAGGTATTTTATTTTTATTTTGTATATGGTATTTTATTATTACATACATATATTTTATATATTTATAATATATTTAAATATATATATATTTACATATTTTTATTTTATATTTTTTATTTTATTTATGTACTTAAATAAATATTAATGTATACAATATATGTTTAATATGACTATATAATTTAATACATTATTTATTTTGATACATTTTAGTGCTTTTATTTTGTGTTTATATTTTTAATATGTTTCAAATAATATTTACAAGTATATAAAAACATTAAAAACCTAACAATATAAAAATGAATAGATTGAATAAAATATACATGTATTTTGGACAATGGGGACCCACAAAAGTTGACTTTCACAATTTAGCTCTATTTTAAATGATACATCCTTCATTACATAAAATAATTTAATTTTATGAATAGTAAAGGTGAGTTTGGTCAATTTTGAGTTTTTATGGAGGATTTATTAGTCTATGAACTTTTGTTTGTGGCTTTTTCTTCTGTGTGTCTAGTCACATTGTGGGTTATTTTTATTTGCAATTATTTTTATAATTTTCTATACATTTTTATGTACAATGTTCATGTAGAACATTTTTTATTTGAGGTGTATAAAATGAAAAATAAAATAGGGTACCAATGGCTATTTATTGAAGATTGAAATTAGGGTTTGTATGTATTTTCTGTAAAATTTAATTGCCCTATCTCCCCCTACTTTATTCCTGGCTACTAAGTCAATATTGACCTGGTCTTGGGGTCTAGAGTCATTCACTATCTTTGATATTTCATTTCATTTTCTTTTCTTTCCTTTACTCTTTTATTTTGGAGTTAAAGACATGCATTGATACAATATTTACATATCAATTTATAAGTGTTATGTCTTGTATTTTAACACTATTTACATGCATTTATCTAGGGATTCAAGTCCAAAATAAAATAATAAAGATTGTGAAATGGAGATTCATCAAGGACTCATCAATCACCATCAAATGATTATTAAGAAAGGGTCTTCAACCTGAGATGGAAATGGAAATCCTTCTGTAAAGGTTGATATCTGATCGACCTCTTGATGCATGTCCTCTGCATATAAATAGAGATTCAGAGGTGTTAGATAAGTTAGGTTAAAGAGTTGATTTAATGAGATAGGGATAACCAAGACCTATGTTGTATGCTGTCACGATATCGACACGTATCCACTGACCGGAGACAGATGTATTGCTACATGTCTAAGTATGTACATTAGGCACACCATTAGGTTGATGACCTAATCAAGGTCTATACACCAGCGAGCCAGTGTGCATATAAGGGAATATGATTAATATGACATCTCAAAGGGATCGTACATGTTCACTACTGAACCGGAAGACATGAGCTCACTCATGAGATATTGGGGCCAACCAAATTCCATGCATGATCGCCTTGCTTTGGATGCATGATAGAATTTGTAGGTATGGTATATGCTTTTGGAATGCATGTGATCGATACCAACTCCCAATGATCGAATGAGAATCTTAATGATAAAATCCTAAAGAAGATCGTTACAAAAACATAGGGTTTGTTCTATGTCTTCCAGTACACATGATGTACGGATATTAGAAATACTCAAGGGTGATGCAAAAGTAATTAATTTTTATAACCATAACACTTCCATTCCACGAGAGTGATGAAACATGTTTGGATTTTAATGGCTCCTCTTTGAAGATTAGTCATATGATCTGAATGTGATTCAGATGCAATGAGAAGACTAGATTTACGGTTTGATTTAATAAAACATCTTTGAGAGGTAACCTAGATCTGGATATGAGATAAGAAATCAATATCCAAGTCACTATACATGGAATGTACGATCTCCCTGTCCTTATCTCTAAATATACACGGTGAAGGCACATTATTCTTGAAAGAGTTCAAAAATAATTCCATTATTGACAATATATCTGAGAATTGTAAAATTGATAATTAAATATGATTTAATTATAATAAATAATGTGAATGTGATTCATATTATTTAGACACATGAGGAGAGTCATTTAAGTTAACTAAATGAGATTTAATTATCAAAGATATGATTAATGTGGATATCACTATCCACAATAATCCTAGATGTTATAAATCTGATTTATAATATCATGAAGAGACTTAATTGTAACTTTTAACTACAAATTAAATGTTAATGTGAATTGGATTCACATTATAACAATTAATTGTAAATGTGATTTATATTTTATATTGGTTGGTTGAATATGATTCATACATGTTAATGACATGATTGAAATTGTCACAAAATAATTTGGAATTATTTTAGTTAAAATTTAAGCAATAATAGTTGTCGCATATGTGGAATAATTGACGAAACATGAGATCTCATCAATATTGGAAAGGAGAGAGATCCATTCCATATAAGAGTAGACAGTCACATGGAGTCTCTCTCTATGGTGTTCATCCCCCCTTATTATGGAAGGAGGCTCTACTCCTTTCCATATTATTCGATATAAATTAATTTAATTGAATTTGAATCGTTCAATATTATTAAACATATTTTTTCTTTTTAAATTAGTTAATTATTGTTGCGAATTTTATGCATCAAAATCATCTCCATTGATTTCAATTAGAAGTGCATATCCACTATCCAATTTGTTATAAAATAAGGCTAGTCGTAGCTCTTTCTCTAACACAAGTTGAAAACAACAGATCTCTCTCCCTCTCTCTTCTTCTCATACACGTCCACGAGGCTCTCTCTCTCTCATCCCCGGTGGCTATCCACTTGGTTGTTCTTGATAGCATCGTCATCATTACGCTGCCGGTGTGCTGCGGGATCGACTGCTTGTGGATCTTAACCTTCTTCGATGCCTCATGCTCGTGAGTAAGACTACGGATTTCATGAGATGAAATCAGGAGGTTCCACACTCGGATCATCAACTCATATTGTGGGAAACATGTGTTTCATCCATGCTCCCGCAAGTGCTCTTGCATTGATCGGACTTGAGACATGAAATCTCTTCGTTTAGATACACATGATCACAAATACGCTTCAAGAGGTAATCCTTTTATTCGTTTGTGATCTTGATGAAACAATATGAGAAAGGTTCTCATGTCATGTGGTTTCATCTTTGTTAAAACTTTTTAATTCATGTTTCCCATTATAACTAGTATGACTAGTTGTTCTGGATCGCATGTGATGCGATCTATATGCTTCCGTAATGTGCTAAGGCTTAAACCCTAGCCTTTAAATAAGAGGAATATGTCAAAGAATGCATGGCCTCATCATGATGACATCCAAACACTACATAAGGATTGGAAAGTGGAGATAAAGATGACTCCTCCAAATCAAAATTAAAATCATTACCAGGTGGAAGAGGGGATGATAATGTAGTTGAAAAGGCTTATGGCAGAGTGGTGTATTTAGCTGAGTATGAAGAACATACTAGTGGTTGAGGAGGGGTGGAAGCATAGATTTGAAGAAGAATTACAAGTTGGGAAAGAATATATGGGACAAGACACCAACATACCAAGCAATGATATTTTGAGTCCCCCTCGAAGTCCATATCTTCAAAACCAAATGATCGCTATCCATATTGTGTGTACATGTACCCATACCTATAACCATAAAACCCTATCAGTTATACAACGATGAAAGATTCGATATATTCAATGGGATACTTGGGTATTGAAGTTGATGAAGAATGAGTATTGGGCGGAGCCCTTCTAGGTTGGCCCAAGGTCCAGAAAATCTTTCGAAGTTTGGCTCAAGCATAAGATCGGACCAAAACTAATTGGTTAGGTTTGGTTTGGCCAAAATAAACCTCTTACACATCTAATAACAACACGTAATGATCTCCCAAATTCCTCATTCAATAACAATACTATTAATGCAAACTGTTTTAATACATTAGAGAAAAAGTCAAGCTCAAATATTCTCATATAATCTCTTATTAAGGGTTTAGGAAAGTATAATACACACTTATTGTTTGTTATAGGAAACATCTCATAAACTAGTGGTTTATTTGGATTAACATAGTATGTTCACATTAACCAAGCATTGTAAAAGAATGAAGGACAAATTGCTCATAATATTTTTCCAAGAGAACAGTAAAAGCTATATCACTTAACGTATATTTTATATATCACTTAACGTATATTTTATATCATTTTTCAACATTGTACATTGTATTAGGATAGCGGGTTGGGATCGAAAAATCGCATAGGCTTATGTTTCGACCTAGGCTTGAACCAGTTCAATTTTGGGTTTGAGTGGGTGATGAAACCGTGTTTTATGCTTTTATTTCACTGAAATTAACCCCTATCTTAGACTAGGTATCAACAGAAACCGGAAAACCCTTGTAATTATCAGAGTCATTGAATAAATTAAAAACACAAAAAATGGCATAACTAAAATTCGTGGTGTTTTTACCCTTAAAATACTCTCAAAATATTTTTGAGCTTTATTTGACCTCTTCTCCTTTTTTGGTCAACATGAAACTTGTAGATCTCATCGAGATCTACAACTTTTATGTTTTGAGTTTTTCCAAACTCCGTCAATTTCCCCTTCATTTCTTTAATTCTTTATCGCAATAAACTGATTGGGCCACGTGGCGACCTCTGATTGCGCCACGCGGCCCGTCTCCCTGTGCGCCACACGCCTCCACTTTCCACTGTTAGATTGCCTACCACCTCTTCAATCTCGGTCGCTCATTCCCGCCCCTTTCCTAACCATTGGATCGAACTTCAGACTTCATCATATCCATTCGCTTCTGCCTCATTCTCCACTCACCACGTGTCGACTCTATTGACCGCTCGATGCACTTCTGATCTTCAATCACGACCGCATGCATTCCTCGCATCTTCATCCCTTCAATCAAGCATTGGATTCCATCACAACCATCCATGAGAGCATCTCTACCCTTTCACCACATGGTGAGTCATATGCCCTTCGATCGAATAGCCCTAGATCTAATCCAAACTGCCCAAACGCGCCTCCACCAGGGCTGTTGGATCTCACGATCCAACGGTCCATGCCTCGTCTTCCACCTCCTGCAACCTCCGCCCGAGCTCTACGCCTCACTGACCACCTTCCCCCTTCTAATTTTAGCTGCTCCATCTCACTCCATCTCCACGACCTAACACCAGATCCACGTAGCCCTCACATCCCCTACCCTCGCACAACACCTAGCCACGTTTTCCCTCCTCTCCTCCGGTCAGCATCTACCCACGAAACCCACGACTTCATCACATGTAACCCGACCTCTCCACCTTCGAATACCCCTCCTTCGGCCACTGTCACAATCATCCACCGCTACAGGGGCCACTGCCTAGTTAGTCTCCGCCTCCTGCGATAGACGAGGAGCGGATCGACGAGCCACAATAGCAGTCGGCTCCGATATGGACCCATGGCCTTCGTCGGCCATGTCCGGGCTCCTTTGGGCGCCCCAAGCTCGCTGGAGTAGCTGCCCAACATGTGCGATGATCGGAGCATCTCCAGGTGAAGGATATGGAATAATCCTCAAGCGCATCACGAAAGCATGAGCGTCGTATCGAATACGACAATGAACGACTAGTCGTACTAGTTGTTCGGTGCAACGGAATTTAAAAAATTTTCGTGTGATGAAACCACATGATTCAAGAATGATTCTCGAATCATTTCATCTATAACCACAACAAGTATAATGCAATACTATAATGCAATACCTCTTGAAGCGTGGATGATCAAGTCCCTACAAAAAGAGACCTCCTGTCTCAAGTCCGATCGTCGGAGAAGTAGCTTGCGAGCGCGGGGATGAGTCGCGTGATCCTCGTAGTCGAACGAGTTGATCCAAGCACGGGGAACTCCTGATCTCTTCGTACGAGATCGAATGTCTTCTTTGCGAGGGTAGCACTCCAAGAAGATGGAGAATCGAAGAACGTCGAAGCGGCGGCGCGGTGGCGTAGGCGACGACGACTGTCTCCCTTAGGGTTTGGTGGACGGCCACCAAGGAGAGGGAGAGAGGGCCGGCGTATGGGGAGAGAGAGAGAGATGTGCTTCCAAAAGCATGTACAAGAGAGCATGGTATGCCTCTCTATTTATAGGGTTTTAGGATCCGTGGATCTCAATCCATGGGACATATAAAATCAAGGGATGAGATTGATTTATGTCAATCCAATGGCCAATATTATTATTAGTAAAAACCAAAAACTTATGATTTAATTTAGATTAAATATATTTGACAAATCAAATATACATCAATCCTAAAATTAAATCAATCAAATAAGGAACCAATGACATGGCGATTACATCTCCCATGTCAACATGGTGGACGGCCACCAATTCCATATAGGACTTGGTAGCCGTCCACATGTTGCCATGTGGAGGCAATCTCATGAGATTTCATGAGATTGCATATCTCCATGTATTTCTCATTTATTTAATCTCAACAACTTTTGTTGTGATTTATTCTCCAAAAATAATTCATAATTAATTTTGAGAATATTGCAATCTTGCCATTGGAAAATTGTGAATCACATTCACAACCCAACACAAAATATAATTTACATTTTCAATTAGTTAAACAATGTGTATCCAATACACATTAATAATTAATCAACAAATATAAATTATAATTAGCTCTCTCTTATAAATTATAAATCACATTTATAATATATTATGAATAATTGGATATTACTATCCACATTATTCTTATCCATAATAAATAAATCACATTCAATTACATTGGATAATTTCCACACACATTAAGATAATTAAATCACATTCAATTATCAATTTCTCAATGCTTAGATCTATGGAATTACTCTTGAATCCTTCAAGAATAATGCTATTTCTCCTCAGATACTTAGAGATAAGGACAGGGCGATCGTATTGTTCTACGTATAGTGACTTGGATATTGAGATCACATCTCAATTCTAGATCCCATGGACCTCTCATAGACGCTTGATTAAATCAAGACCGTAAACCTAATCTTCTCATTGCATATGAATATCATTCAGATCAATGTCCAATACATGGACTAAGATTAGGTCACTTCTCTATTGAGAGGAGTCACTAAAATCCAGACCTGTTTCATCACTCCCTCGGAATGGAAGCGTCATGGTTATACAATCGTTTATGATCAAATCACCCTTAGGTATTCCCAATACCTGTACATCCTTCATACTGGAAGACCTATGATCATCCTGAAGATATAGATCACTTTTACATTGTCATCTTCAGGGATTGATCACTAAGTTTCTCAATCTTGGTCCTTGGGATTTGGTACATATCATATGCTTTCTCAAATCATATATCTTACCTTCAAATTCATGTCATGCTTCCAAAGCATGACGACCATGCATGGAATTTGATCAGTTCCCAATACCTCATGAGTGAGCTCATGTCTCCTTGTTCACAAGTGAACATGTATGATCCCTTTGAGAGGTCGTATTACTCATATATCCTTACATGCACACCAGCTCGCCGGTGTATAGACCTTGGTTAGTTCATCTTGGTCTGCCAAATGTACATACTCAGACATATAGCAACACATCTGTCTCTGGTCAGAGGATGTGTGCCTATGTTGTGACAGTATTTAACATAGGTCTTTAGATATCTCGTCAAGTCAACTCATTGACTCAAGTAATTTGATACCTCTGAATCACTATTCCCATGCAGAGGACCTGCATCAAGAGGTCGATCAGATATCAGCCTAATGAGAAAAGGATTGTCATCTCCTACTCAGGATGGTGATCATCACTTGACAATCATTTGATGATGCCTGATGAGTCCTCTATCTAACTCCTTAGATATCCATCCAAGCATCAGCCTCTATGAATGAATCAACAGCTGTCTGATTATTAAGTTGGCCATGGTACATAACCCTTATTGTACAGAGGGACCTTATAGTGCATTCATTCAATCAATTTCAGAAGTGAAACATAATCAATAACTTTTATTGATAAATCATTTATTACAATAACATTTATTGTAGGAATGGTTCGCCTTGGTATCACATTGCTAACAATCTCCCACTAGCCCTCAGAACCATTCAGGAACAATCCTTAAACCCATACTCATTACATGCTGGTCGAAAACCTTCTGTGTCAGAGGTTTGGTAAGAGGATCAGCAACGTTTTCGGTAGAGGCCACCTTGGTGATGATGATGTCACCACGCTTTTGAATCTCCGGAATGATGTGGTATTTCCTTTCTACGTGCTTGCTCTTCTGATGCCATCTGAGTTCCTTCGCCTGGGCATTGCCTCCCGTGTTATCACAGAGTAGCGGGATGGGAGTATCAAAGGAAACTACATCAAGCTCCAGGATGAACTTGCGCAACCACACCGCCTCCTTTACAGCATTTGATGCGTTAATGTACTCGGCTTCTGTTGTTGAATCTGTTGTAGTGTCCTGCTTCTTGCTTCTCCAGCTCACAGCACCACCATTCAACAGGATCTGATGTCGATTTTCGATCATCAATATCCGATTAGAAGTCAGAATATGTATATCCCAAGACTTGGAGATCACCATCTCCATAAACCAAGATGTAATCTTGCGTACGTCTTAGATATTTAAATATGTTCTTTACTGCATTCCAATGTTCCTCTCCATAGCAAGATTGGTAACGACTTCCCACTCCCACTACATGGCAGATGTCTGGCCTAGTACACATCATGGCATACATTAAGCTTCCTACAACTGATGCATAAGGGCATCCAGCCGTGGCTTTCTTTTCCTCAATAGTTTGAGGAGCCATTCCTTTAGATAGGTGGATACCATGTCTTAAGGGTAGGAATCCATTCTTGGAACTATCCATACGGAATCGTTCAAGAATCTTCTTAATGTATCCATGTTGTGACAATCCCAATATCCTCTTCTCTCGGTTTCTGAACAACTTCAGACCTAAGATGTAAGAGGCTTCTCCAAGATCTTTCATCTCAAAGGTATGGGATAGCCAAATCTTCACACTGGTCATCATCCATGTATCATTCCCAATGATAAGGATGTCATCTACGTAAAGCACGATGAACACAATGGCGCTCTTGTACACACAAGGTTCATCAGGATTCTGCATAAAATCATAACTCTTTATGGTTTCATCAAATCTGATGTTCCAGCTACGAGAAGCTTGCTTGAGCCCGTAGATGGATTTCTTCAGCTTGCATACTTTTCCATCCTCAGTTAAGAAGCCCTGGGGCTGCTCCATGTAGATATCCTCCTCGAGGTATCCATTGAAGAAAGCCGTCTTGACATCCATCTTTCAGATGTCGTAGTCAAGATATGCAACTATATCTAGTAGTGTCCTGATGGATTTAAGCATAGTCACGGGAGAGAATGTCTCATCGTAGTCGATGCCTTCTCTTTGTGTGTAGCCCTTGGCTACGAGTTGTGCCTTGAAAGTCTCTACTTTCCCATCAGGTCCCCTCTTTCTCTTGAAGATCCATTTACACCCAATGGGTTTTGCCCCTTTAGGTGGATCCTCTAGGGTCCATACACCATTCTTATGCATGGAGTCAATTTCTGACTTCATTGCCAGCATCCATCTATCCATGTCATGATCCGTGAGTGCTTTATCAAATGAAGTAGGATCATTGTCAGTCTCACTTGACACATGAAATCCATACCTTTCAGGTGGTGCAATCACCCTCGAACTCCTTCGAAGAGGTATGGGTATTTCATCTTTATTTACTTCTTCAGTTTCTGGTCTAGGAAGCTCAGAATCCTCAGGGGATTCTATGAGTTCCTCTACTTCACTTTTATCTTGACTTTTAAGGAAATCATTCTCCAGAAATTTCACATATCTAGAGACAAAAACCTTCTGCATCTCAGGGTCATAGAGTTGGTATCCAATACCATCTTTAACGTACCCAATGAAGTAACACTCACGAGTGCGAGATTCTAGCTTACTTGCGTCCACGTTCTTCGCATGAAACAAGCAACCCCAAACCCTCAAGTGATTAACACTAGGTTTGGTTCCATACCAGAGCTCATGAGGAGTCTTAGGTACAGATTTGCTAGGAATCTTATTCAGGATATATACTACAGCCTCTACTGCATATCCCTAGAAACTAAGTGGTAAATGTGCTTTGCTCATCATTGAACGGACCATATCCATGATGGCCCTGTTGCGTCTTTCAGCAACACCATTAAGTTGGGGAATTCCAGGAGTAGTGAGATTGGAGACAATTCCATTCTCTTTAAGGTATTCCTTGAATTCATCTGAGAGGTACTCGCCACCTCGATCAGATTGAATTCGTTTAATCTTCCTACCGGTTTGGTTCTCAATCAAAGCCTTGAATTCTTTGAACTTTTCAAAGGTTTCAGATTTATGACGTAATAGGAAGACAAACTCGTATCGCGAATGGTCATCAATAAACTTCAAATAATATCGATATCCATTTCGAGTCGCGGTACTGAAGGGACCGCATACATCGGTATGTATTAGGTCAATAATACCTTCGCATCTTGTAACCTTGTTACAGAAAGGCATCCTGATCATTTTACCTCGAATTCAATGTTCACAGGTAGGTAAGGATTGAACCTGCAGAAAATCTAAAGGTCCATCCTTTATCAATCTATTGATCCTATCAACAGATAATGGACCAAGCCTTTGATGCCAAATTATATATGAATGATTTTTATTCTCCCTGGATCTTTTAGAGTGTTTATTAGTGGTTGTAACATTCATGATATGCTCATTAATGCACAATTCATAGAGTCCACCAGAAGTCAAAATACCATCTGCAATATATTTATCATAATGATTTATGACTAATTTATTACAGAAAAGGAACGAATATCCACTTCTAACTAGCTTAGATACAGATATCAAATTCCTCCTGACTTCAGGTACATAAAGACTCTCTTTAAGTAATAGGACTCTACCATTAGATAATGATAGCCGACAAGTCCCGACGACGACTGTTGCAACACTTGCATCATATCCCATCTGGATGACTATCTCCCCTTCTTCAAGTTTTCTAGTTTCCCGAAACAAATGCAACAAATTGCATACATGAACAGAAGCACCAGAATCAACAACCCAACTTCCTTCTCTTCCAACGAGAAAACTTATTTCAATGAGAAAAGTAGATTTCATACCTGTTGGGGCTTTACCTTTGTTTACCGACTTCAGGTAATCTGGGAAATTACGCCTCCACTTCATCGGCTTCTTGCAGTGGTGACAGATGTCGGTTTTCTTCGATGCTATTAGAGTGGATGCATTGAAAGATGAGCCAACATCTTGTCCCTTCTTCTTTCTCTTCTGGGACGGTCCCTTCCGAGACCCTTACTTCTGACCGCGCTTCCCACTGACCTGTGCAACCATTGCAGTGCTAGTGGGACCATCTTTCTTCATTACGTCTTCCGCGGACTTTAATGCAGCAAGAAGCCCAGTGTTTGTCAATTCCAGCTTGTTCATGTAGAATGAAACCACAAAGTTATTAAAAGATTTGGGCAAAGACAGCAGAATGAAATCAGATTGCATGTCTGCATCCATGGTTGCCCCAAGAGTCTCCAGCTCCGACAAGTACCCAAACATTTTGAGTACATGTTCACGGACCTAAGTTCCTTCCTGCATCTTGTAGCAAATGAGTTCTTTCATAACGTTGTATCGCTGGGTGCGGTTAATGTCACCAAACATATCTTTCAGATTCTGCATTATCTCCTAGCAAGTACTCATCTCCACATGTTGTTTCTTAAGAACATTGGAGAGAGAACCCAAGATATAGCATCTAGCCAAGACATGATCTTCATCATACTTGTCATTGTATGCTTTTTCTTCCTTTGATTTAGGGTTTTCAAGCTTGTTTTCTGAGAGTACATAACTTATGCGCTCAGCCGAGAGTACAAGCTCCAAATTATGGATCCAATCCGAGTAATTTGGTCTGGTCAATTGGTTGACCTCCAGAAGCCTGCTTAGTGGTTTCATGAACTTCATTTTCTGAAATTAAGAATGTACTATATTAGAACATATAATCATATATTCAATTTATGATATTTGATTAAGGCATTTTAAATTAAATTAGTCTTGCTGTGTCAACTATGAAAGTTTATTCCCTTAATCACTTTCAAAGTAAGAGATATACTTACAGCTATATCTCAAGCAAGAACCGGGATCTCCTCTTTATCTTCGTCATATCCCAATAATATGAGAACCTATGACTCCAATAAAGAGAAACGGGAACACATTCCGCCTTGCAAGTCCAACTTGCATTTCTCAATTCGATCTTTAATACCCGGGCCCACCACCCCTAAGGTGATGTTGACCCGTCATTTATTGAACCAACCGTCAACAGGAATACAACTCGCTATGCACAACCCAATATCGCCCCAATAATATAAGGACCCGATATTGGGGTCACTACGCATACGTCCTTACTCTTTCGAGAAGTTACGAGCCCGATCAAAATGGATCATATGCAGGAGCTGTCACTTTAGACAGGCGTATCCCACATCTAATATCTGGTGACGAAACTCTTCGCCTTGACGGGAGACCATGGATGTCACTTGTGTGATCCTCCATCTCATATGCAAATTTTAATTAATTATTATGAATCATATTCATGTAAATAATTCTTCCAAGGGAATTAATAACTCTATTCATAATAGAGTGTTTCAATTGGACATAATTAATTCAATCATATTAAATTAATTATCAATCCAATTCAATCAACAAACTTGATTGTTTTACTTGAATATATATATGGTATAATTCTCAAAGTACGTATTAATTCGTATTTTAATAATTAGAAAATATACCTTGATTTCTTCTGCATTATCAAGTCCCTACCCGTTGTCATTGCCAATACCGACGAGAGTGGGACGAACCACATACGTTGCAATCTGCTACCCCAGCGATCTCCGACTAAACACCATATTCGCCTCGGGAAAGGATAATGCCAAATAGATCAATTTGTACTAGAGATGATCATCGGTTCTTCAGCTGAAATTATACCATATAGTAATAATCAAAACATTTTTTATTATAAGGAAATTTGTTATACAAATTCTCAATCCTATTCAAGCAAGGAGTTTGATGATTGTGTTTCCAATTATGATCTAGATCAAATCTAAACAATTTATTGGTTGAGTCCAAGTAAATGAAGGAAATAATCGTCATCCAATATTTCTCAAATATTTTCAATAATTATTTTTTGAAATTAACAGTTAATTTCATTAATTGACAATCACATGGTTCTTGATTAGGACTGTAATTTCAGCAGTGACCCCTTCTTACTAAAATTAACATATCTCAATCATTTTAAATCCAAATTAGACAAAATCAATTTTCAAAGAGTGCTAATTTGATTTAGGATAGAACCTAAGTGATATTTCTCGCATTTCGAGGCAGATCAAAACAGTAATTAACTCATTAATCATGTTAAAATTTGCAGTTCCCACAACAATGCATACATGTTCATTAAAACAACCATATCTCGAGCAAACGGAATCCAAATTACATAAACTCAGATCATATGGTTTACTTATTTAATGGGGAACAAAAACAAAGTGATCAATTCATGTTAAATAATTAAATAGGGACGAATTTATTCACTAAACAGAAGTGTGAAAATCAAATGCGACAAAAACTTTCGAGACCTCTACGAACCCAAGTCGTCCTAGGTTTGCGGATCGTATCCAAAACCTTAAACCTAAAGATCTGATACCACTTGAAGGATATGGAATAATACTCAAGCTCATCACGGAAGTATGAGTGTCGTATTGAATACGACGAAGAACGACTAGTCGTGCTAGTGGTTCGGTGCGGCGGAATTTAAAAAATTTTCATGCGATGAAATCACATGATCCAAGAACGATTCTCGAATCGTTTCATCTATAACCACAACGAGTATAATGCAATACCTCTTGAAGCGTGGTTGATCAAGTCCTTACAAAAAGAGACCTCCTGTCTCAAGTCCGATCGTCGGAGAAGTAGCTTGCGAGCGCGAGGATGAGTCGCGTGATCCTCGCAATCCAACGAGTTGATCCAAGCACGGGAAACTCCTGATCTCATCGTACGAGATCGAACGTCTTCTTTATGAGAGTAGCACTCCAAGAAGATGGAGAACTGAAGAACATCGAAGCGGTGGTGCGGTGGCGTAGGCGACGACGACTATCACCTTTAGGGTTTGGTGGATGACCACCAAGGAGAGGGAGAGAGGGTTGGCGTGTGGGGAGGAAAGAGAGAGAGATGTGCTTCCAAAAGCATGTACAAGAGAGCATGGTATGCCTCTCTATTTATAGGGATTTAGGATCCATGGATCTCAATCCATGGGACATATAAAATCAATGGATGAGATTGATTTATGTCAATCCAATGACCAAGATTGTTGTTGGTAAAAACTAACAACTTATGATTTAATTGAGAACAAATATATTTGACAAATCAAATATACATCAATCCTAAAATTAAATCAATCAAATAAGGAATCAATGACATGGAGATTACATCTCGCATGTCAACATGGTGGATGGCCACCAATTCCATATAGGACTTGGAAACCGTCCACATGTTGCCATGTGGAGGCAATCTCATGAGATTTCATGAAATTGCATATCTCCATATATTTCTCCTTTATTTAATCTCAACAACTTTTGTTGTGATTTATTCTCCAAAAATAATTCATACTTAATTTTGAGAATATTGCAATCTTGCCATTGAAAAATTGTAAATCACATTCACAACCCAAAACAAAATATAATTTACATTTTCAATTAATTAAACAATGTGTATCCAATACACATTAATAATTAATCAACAAATATAAATTATAATTAGCTCTCTCTTATACATTATAAATCACATTTATAATATATTATGAATAATTAGATATTACTATCTATATTATTCTTATCCATAATAATTATATCGCATTCAATTACACTGGATAATTTCCACAGAGATTGAGATAATTAAATCACATTCAATTATCAATTTCTCAATGCTTAGATCTATGTAATTACTCTTGAATCCTTCAAGAATAATGCTATTTCTCCTCAGATACTTGGAGATAAGGACAGGGTGATTGTATTGTTCCACGTATAGTGATTGGATATTGAGATCACATTTCAATTCCAGATCCCATGGACCTCTCATTGATGCTTGATTAAATCAAGGCCGTAAACCTAATCTTCTCATTGCATCTGAATCTCATTCAGATCAATGTCCAATACATGGACTAAGATTAGATCACTTGTCTATTGAGAGGAGTCACTAAAATCCAGACATATTTCATCACTCCCTCGGAATGGAAGCGACATGGTTATACAATCGTTTATGATCAAATCACCCTTAGGTATTCCCAATACATGTACATCCTGCATACTGAAAAATCTATGATCGTCCTGAAGATATAGATCACTTTTACAATGTCATCTTCAGGGATTGATCACTAAGTTTCTCAATCTTGGTCCTTGGGATTTGGTACAGATCATATGCTTTCTCAAAGCATATATCTTACCTTCAAATTCATGTCATGATTCGAAGCATGACGACCATGCATGGAATTTGATCAGCTCCCAATACCTCATGAGTGAGCTCATGTCTCCTTGTTCACAAGTGAACCTGTATGATCCCTTTGAGAGATCGTATTACTCATATGTCCTTACATGCACACCAGCTCGCCGGTGTATAGACCTTGGTTAGGTCATCAACCTATTGGTCTGCCAAATGTACATACTCAGACATATAGCAACACATCTGTTTCTAGTTAGAGGATGTGTGCCTATGTTGTGACAGTATTCAACATAGGTCTTTGGTTATCTCGGTCTCGTCAAGTCAAGTCATTGACTCAACTAATCCGATACCTCTGAATCACTATTCCCATGCAGAGGACCTGCATCAAGAGGTCGATCAGATATCAGCCTAATGAGAAAAGGATTGTCATCTCCTACTCACGCTGGTGATCAACACTTGACAATTATTTGATGATGCATGATGAGTCCTCTATCTAACTCCTTAGATATCCATCCAAGCATTAACCTCTATGAATGAATCAACAGCTGTATGATTATCAAGTTGGCCATGGTACGTAACCCTTATTGTACAGAGGGACCTTATAGTGCATTCATTCAATCAATTTCAGAAAGGGAGTGAAACATAATCAATAACTTTTATTGATAAATCATTTATTGCAATAACATTTATTGTAGGAATGATTCGCCTAGGGCTCACATTGCTAACACCAGGTGCTCAGCCCAAGCTCCGCTCCGCCCTCTAGCTCCATTCCAATCCCAGGAAACTTAGCTTCTTAGTTTTCTTTTTGTTTTCTCTGAGTTTTCTAGTTTAGATCTGACACCTTCACCGTCACCTGATCATCCCACGAGATCCACCCAGCATCAGTCATCTTCACCAGCTCCTCCGACCACTCTCCTCATCCGTCAGACCCTCCACCATCCCAAGCTTTCTCCTCCGCCGGAGGCGGAGGAGGACCCACCATGGGCTCCGCATCTTCGCCCCTCAGCCCTCCGTTCACCTCAGTACGCGCGCATGCCTCGGCTATCACCTAACCACTCCTGCAGGTATGAAGACTTCATTGGGTCGGACCTCGAGCGGAGCCATATTCTAGAGCTCCGCCTCCGGTGAACACTCGTCGACAGCGAACGCCAGACCCTCCTTCAGCTTTTTCATCGCCAGGCATCTAGCGTTCTTCCCCAAACTTCACCGAGCACGGAGAGGTGCGGTGGATATCCAGGCCTCACGCCGGAGCTCCAAACGTGTCGCCCATCTACAAGGAAGGAGGAGCTGCATGCACCGTTGGATCTCACCCTCCGACGGAGATCTAACAGTTCAGGAGCAGCCACGTCGTCCTCCCGGAGTGCGAAGGCTCGATGGGACCGAGCCTCGCCCGAGGCTTCCTCGAGCCACCACGTGGCCCGAGCCACATGCTACGGTCGTTCGACCCTGCGCCGAGCCTCGCCCCCACCCGAGCCTGGACTCACGTGCCTCATGCACGTGGGGCTGGGCTTTTAGCATCGGCGCGCTCGCGAATTTGTCATATTGCATCCAAGCCGTTCCAGTCCCGTGCCGACCACGTGCATCGGGGGTATTTTGCATTTGTACCCTTGCAGATTTTAATAACTACAAAAATACCCATATGCATTTGGGTTATTTACAGGGAAGGTCCCTAACTTTCTTTTATTTGCATTTTAGTCCGTCCCGGGACATGTTTGCTATTTATTTTTTTATGTTTTGTTGAATTTATGCCCCTAGCTTTACTCTTGCATATCTTGAGCATCCTAGATCCAATTGAGTCGATTCAATATCATTTTGAAGCTCTTTTCATTATCTTATTGATGGCATGTTTGTATTTTAAATTTGACACTATGAGTATTGATGTATTATCTTATTGGCTAAGTGTCTTTATTTCAATGCTTCTCATGCTTGTTTTTTACATAAATGAAAATAGTTTCAATTATTTAACCCTGATTCGACCTTTGATTAAATGGCTCAAGTGTTCCTGTAATTCGGGCATATTTTTATGCATTTCTTCGCATCTCTTTGCATGATTAAAAATCAAGTAAAAAATGCACATTTCATGATGCATGTTGTGGTCTCGTCTTCATATGTATTCTCGACCTACGTTTATCCAACACTTATTAAATCAATTTAAGTCCAAATATCACAAGAGTGGCATGTGTCCCTGAGTTCGACCTTGGTTACTTACCAAGTAAAATATAAATACAACCAATTGATTTCCTTGACATATTAAATCAAATGGTTTTTGATGAACCGAATTCAGCCCGACTGCAATGACCACTGAGTGTTAATTACACACTATTAAAGGGCTGATTTTCAGGGTCGTCAAATGGCGCTGTTGCTGGGGACATGGCTCATGTTTTGTCTTGTTTGGATTTTTGTTTATTTAATTAAGTTTTTCTTTTACGTAGGTCAAGTTGTCCATTTGTCTTGCATTATAAATTTTTTCTTTTTGATTGATATCTAACCTTTGCTTTTGTGACAGGGCCCTTGATGTTCAAGGAGGCGAGGAGCAGGTGCTTCCCCGCTGCGAGGAGCTGCAAAAGCATCCTTGGAGCAAGTTGAAAAAAAGAAAAAATTGTTATTTTGCATATCATTTTATCTCATGTAATAATTGTCTTTATAGCGGTCGTCGATCGAAGACTCGTGCTTGTAGATGAACGATTATATGTGGTTGTGTGGGGATCGTTCCCACTTGAATGTCGACCTAGTACCAGGCACACGGCTCTTCGAGATTCTTTCATCATTTCATTTTTTACGTGCTTGCTCGTAGGTAGGACACACGTTAAACAAATACATACATAGTATCGCTTCACTTAGCCAAAATTTCAAGATGTTCTTCCCCGCTAATAGAAGCATGTTAGGTGCGGATTTCAATCGACTTGCATATATCATTTTGGTTTTCAAAACAGTCCAAGTTTTCACGTTTTTTTGCTAAGGCACTGCATGTTTTCTCGCTTAGCCTAGATCATGATTTTTATCGATTACATGGTTTTTCTCGATTTCCCCTCCTAGCTTGATCACCTAGGTTAATGGAAAATGGGAATGAGCGGTAGACGATGATTGCTTGGTTTATGTGCTCATCTTAATTCAGTGATAACCTTAAGCAAAAAAATTAGGACTGTTAGTTGCAAGTCAACCTAAAATGGAGTAAAATATTATTTTGGGAGAGCAACACCCTCGGTTACGTAGTTGGTTTTACTTAACATTTTTTCGCGTAAAAGAAGAATGTTTTAATCACCAATAAAATCGACATGATAATAAACCAACATTTGTTGGTTTCACGTGTGAGTTGGTGAAACAAAAGGGTGTTGCATGCTTGTTTAAGCCATAGATTTTTCGACACCCTCCCCAGAGCCTTAGAAACTCCATTGATCTCTGAAGATTCATCCACTCATTTATATATACATCCATCTTCTTCGTTCACCTCGGGTCTCTCCTCACATCGAATCTCAATCTTTATACTTAGGCTACTCTCAGCCTAAGTATAGGGGGGACCCAAGTCCCCGTAATTTTCTCTACTCATCTTTCCTTGCCTCAATACTTAGGTTATTTCTAACCTAAGTACCGGGGGAGCCTTCCTTAGTTCCCGTATATTTCTCTATATTTAAATGGACCTATGGATTTGTATCATCTAGTGCTTTGAGGACATAGCAAATTTTAAGTATAGGGGGGTATACCGCATATACAGTATATGTACTTTAGCTAAAATCTAAAAAAATGAAAATTTTAAAACTTTTTAGGCTAAAGTAATATCCTTTGAACTAAGTTGACAAAATTATTTTCAAGGCTTTCTATATTATGTTACAGTATTTTTATAGAAAAATATTTTTGAAAATGATTTGAAAAATGAGTTTCTCTTGTTTTAAAAAATCTTTTGAAAATGTTTTGAAAATCTTTATATGTGTGACTTGGTATTGAAAGTTCGTTTTTATTTTAAAGGGAAGTTGAGTTTAACCCGTGTTCTAACCTCTATTAAAATTCCATAAAAATTGAGAAAAAAAATCAAAATCCTTTAAGAGTCATTAGTGACTACTAAGCCCTAATAAGTAGCCGCGTTCAGTGAGGGTTCGCCCTTAGCAGAGTAGGTGCTTTAGAGGACATCGCGTAAGGCTCCGTCCTCAAGCAACGGGCTCCGACCTGTACTTACACCTATACTGGCTGAACGTAGATGCCTATGTGAAGTCATTGTCTTGGAACTAATTTTGTTGTCATGAACTTCTAAGGTGTCATAGAGTGGACTTTATTGTCAAAGACATCGAGCATTGGTTGAGTATCTGATCATTTTGGGAAGCCGTTCTTATCCTCTACTAGAACAACTGTTTTATTGTGAGACTCAAAATATAAAATGTCCGAACCTACGTCAAAGTGATCAAATTCTCAAGGACATACCCTGCCCTAAGACAATCGAATAAGCTGCCGACAACTGTGACCAGAAGAGGCAACTGAATAAAACCATTCAACTTTACCTAATCAGACCTCTCCCAAGGAACCACAGACTCAAAAAATGACCCTAGGAGAGACACCTAAGAAGCTGACTGTTGAGCCGAGCAAAGTTGTCTTCACCAAGAAATTTTCACAAACAAGAGGGAAATATATTATTGCATATCGAAATTGTTCACACTCCCTAATGGAGATCTCATTTGTCTCAACCGAGACTAAGGTGACCCCCCCCCCCTATAGCTTGCTCCTCGACCCCTGTAGAAGTCTCCCACCAATCGGATTAGGTCATTTTGGATTTTATTGATCCTTTTTGTGATCCGTTACTTGAGCCATCACAACAAAAGCCGACTGGCCTACTGAACATAAAAAATTAAATGTTTGGCCACTGCATGGTCCCATATGTTTTCCGTTATATGTACCAACGAATCTTCTTCAGAGGATTTGAGGAAGATGATCAGCAAGTTGTATTCCACGATCTAGGAGGGTGGTTGAAATGATGAACACAAAGGCAGAAGGTGGTGTCTTAGACAGAACAACGAAGGTTTTGGAATGCGTGATTATACAACCTTCACAACCTTCGGTGGTTGTTCTCCTATGATGTAAAATGAGAATGGGTTCTTTGATTTTTTATGATGGCATCCTCTTCCTTGCATTAGCGAGACGCACCCCAAGCTATTCGCCTTAACCATCCCTCTTGGCGAACCATGCTTCGCTAGTTTCCTAAAGGAGATAGACCCATGCTTGAAATATATTTTCCATTTTCAGGCTTATCTCCTTTCGAGAGTGGATGTATCATAAGAAGTATGTCTTCTTCAACAATATGATCATATGTGCTATTGCAAATCCAAACTCTGAGTAGTAAATTTTCCATATGAAATCTATGTTACAAACAAACAAATTTGTATTGTTAGTACATAATGATAACTGAATAAACCTATGTGAACTTCATGTATAAATATGAAAATATAGGTTACAAAGTGATCTGATGTCATGATGACCTAAAAACTATGTAAGCTATATCACCGGTAAAATAGTATGTCTTACACTAGAAATAACTGTTAAACACAGCTATATTGATCGGAAAACATAGATATACAAAATTCAACATCATGAAACTTTCTTAACATAGATATACAAAATTCAACATCATGAAACTTTCTTACTCAAAGCCCTGAACATGCACTGGGACCGCCCCTTTTTATTACATCAAAGAGAGGTCATTACAGAGATGCCCTTGAAGGGTAATTTACATGAAAACAAAAGGGAATCTACGAATAGGTATATGGAAAAGAATCTACAAGAAATATCCATTGATAACAAATGTCTGTTCTTCAGCATATACCGTCCTTGTGTTCTTCAGCAGATACCATCCTTCCGATTCTTGAGCAGGTAACAAAAACAAGTTCCAAAAGTAAAGTGAAGCTCCACTGATGCACTTCATTGGCTCTTCCAACAAAATAGCCTTAAGCAAGGGTTGAAAACAGCCATCAGTATAGACCTCCACAGAACCGTTCAAGAGTAAGTACAGCAGTTCCTCCGGGAACCATACTCCAAACAAAGTAACATCATTGCTGCAATTAACAAGTCTTTCCAATAAAAACTGGCCATGCAAACAGGGAAGCAGTGCTTGAACATCAATGTGGCGTGAACTTCCAGAAATGATTACCAAAGAAGAAGCCGGATATTTTGTTAATCGGTCTCCAGTTTTCTCAAGCCCAAAGTATCAACAGTTCTAAAAATACTCGAGATAAAATTGATCTCCATCCAATATTCCATCCCACATCATGACAATTTCAGCAAAACAAATGATCCAAAGAGAGAATGATAGCTCCAAACCATGCGGAACGGATCAAACAAAGGAACTTAGTTTGTTTGAGCATTTCAAACTTGATGCGCACAGCCACCAGAAATTTCACCAAAGCTCCAACCAGGCATCTTACAAGTCCCAAAAAAAAGAAGAAATAGAACCAGAGAATGGAAGATTCACATTCAAGTAAAGCCAGACTTCACATCCAAGGACACCATATATGAGCAGGCTAATGGCTAATTGCAGAAGCCAAAGTTCTCCTGCATATAGAAAAAATCCTCTATCAGGCTAACCAATAAATCAAACATTATAAAGATTTATCTAATTAGTGCCTAAATGTGTATAACCTAATAAGATAAAATCTTAAAGAATGTTACTGTTATAATAGTTTCTCAGCTATCATGATCAAATCTTTAAAGAAACACCTTTACATGTGCAACTTTCAAGTGACTGAGATTTAACATGAAATCTGTTTCAAAAAAATGCTGTGCACTGGCTACAACATAGTGTGATCCAATAGATAAAAACCTTTAGAAGCTCTGATGCAAAATGATAAACTCAGTGTCACACCTAATTACAATCGATTTAGATAGAAAAAGAGTTTTATTTCGATGGGGTTAAATCAATGTGTTACCTAATATTCAAAACCTTTGTCAACAGGCTGGTTTTGGCAAGTACTGTACAGGGACATGGAGGCTGAGAGTGCTGCTGAAGGCTACTTTCTTCATGTCGCTTTTGCAGAGGAGGCTAGCTGCCAAGGAGTTGTGTGCCGAGTAGAGACCAACAATAGATGATACCTGTGTGATCTGTACCTCTGCTGCAGAGTATGTTGACCATTTGTTCTCCAGTTGTCCCTTTACTCAGAAAGCTCAAATTGACGAGGGTTTATCCTAGGTGGATGCATCCTCTTTACATAGCTTCTGAAGATAATTCAGGCAAGGATAAGAGGGACATGTAATGCAGGGTTGCATTGAGAAGAGCAGATACGCGCAAGGCCTTCGCAGTTGTGTGGCTTATCTAGCTGGAGAGAAATGATGCTGTGTTCAAAAAACGTAGATATAACAAGGAAAATGTGAATGTGGGTTTGTGTTGGTTGTGTTCCATGTGGGCAAGTGAAGCATGTATTGAGAGTCTCATGTGTAGCTTGCTGTTCTTCAATGTTCATTGAAGATATCTGAAGGACGGCCACTGCTTTCTTGTAACCATCCTATCGGTTTAAAGATAATGATCAAATGCTATGCAGCAGTTGCTTCAATCAATCACCTACTACAAATAATGCATTACAAAACCATATCGATCCATGCAGAGGTTGTATCTATGAGCGATAGAAAAAAAAACTCTATGCAATTGTTAAAAAACTCCAACTATGCAATTTTAAAAAAACTTTAGCTATGCAATGGTTAACTCAAGATAATAGAAAAACTCTAACTATGCAATGGTTAACTTTGTGATACCTGATAAATCAATCTTTTACAAAAACGAAAGATGCATCTATGATTTATAAAGTAAGTTGACCAATAAGATGGCTATAACTCTCGTGTAACCATCCTTTGGTTTTTCAGAAAAAATGCACAAAATATTTAAAAATGTACCAACAAAATAGTCAGTTCACTTTTACATATAATAAGATCAGATTTTTTAAAAAGTCGCATCAGTATATGCAATGGTTAAATCAGCAAGTTTGCAAACATACACTATGAAAAATATATAAATGCATGCTGCTAAAATATTTTCTTTAAAAATGCTTAAATCAATGATTCACCTAATAAGAGATCACTGGTTAAACCCACGATTCACCTAATATGATCATATCTGATGCAGCGTGACCCCAAATTATGGGGCCACATTTATTTAATTAGATAATTATCAATTTTATTTACGTTTTTTTGGGTCTAATTGAATAATTGAGATCGCTTGTGATCTCAACGTTGATTTCGTAGAGTTTAATTATAATTATTGGTCAATTAAATAATTAGAGTCCAATTAAGTTAGTTAGAGGTCAATTAGGATTAAATTAGTTGTAATTTGATTATTTACTATTTTTGTAAACCCTCTCTCCTATATAAAGAGAGGGTAGTCCATCAGTTTTAGACAGTCAATGATGAAATGAAAAGTTGAGATTTTATCTCGTATCTCCCTCTTATCTCTCTTCTCCCTCCACGCGATCTCCGCGATTCTTCTTCTTCCATCCCTCGTTACCGACGAGTCTTTCTCTTCTCAACCCCTCTCTCTCTTCCACCAAAAAAATATATTATAATTTTTATCGTCGACGCCGATTTCGATTTGCATCATTTGGTATCAGAGCATGGATATCGAATCGTTCTCACGATTCGACGGTCCTGTCGCATATTGGAGAATGAAGCTCGATCAAGCCACCCTATCACGAGGATCACATGCGCATTCGCGTCAACAAAAATACAAGAAGCGCCTCCGGAAGAGCATCAAGGTTCAACAATGGATAGACTCATGGTACAACGTTGATATTTTTATGGTACAAGTTGACGATGAACAAGATCTTGTCGTCGACGATGATCTGTGCGCTATTCAGATCGTCGTGGATGGAAAAAACGCCAACAACGCTGCTGTCCAGGCCCTTTTAGAAGGGAAAGGCGACGAAACGGTGGCTGACCAGCACGTCCCAGCACCAAATCCGTCGCCAGAAGCAACCCCGCGGCCTCCTCCAACCACCCCGGCGCCGCCCCAGCCCCCTCGGGAGCAAACCGCGCCAACCCTCGCAGCACCGGCAGCTCCAACACCCGCCATCACCCCTACCCCGCAGCCCCAGCCCCATCAACTCCGGCGCCTCGTTTCCCCGCGCCCGCACCCGCAGCCCCATCGCCTTCCTCCCCACACTACCACCACGCCACGCCACCCCGAACCAACTCGCCTGCCGCCTGCCCTCTCCTGGCACCATCTTCCCTCCCCTCGACCCCTGCTCTTTCTCCCCCAACGCTATCTCCTCTCCGCCCTGAACCGCACCCCCACACCACGCCGACCAAACCCACCCCATTCCGCACCCCCCAGCACCCCGGCGATGACCAGCTCCTCGCCGCCCCGATTCCATATCACGCCACCCTCTCGCCCGAACCAGCCACCGACGCCACCAACAACCCCCTGCAGTCCCGCCCTTCGCGGAACCTACGACACGGCGCAACCCCACCATCCAGGCCACGCGCACAGTCACCCGCGCGAGATGGCGCGCCGCCGTGCGGCCTTGGGAGGGAAACCGAGGCCACGGGTTCGGCGCCGCCCTTGGGATCCCCGACTCAGATGTCGGTGCCGCCTTTTGTTGAGGAAGAAGGATGCCCTAACGAGAATTGGGGGAACCGAATCCCTGAGATTGAGGGATTGGAAAAATTGCAAAGAAAAATGCCCCAAAATCCATATTTGCAGAAAGGTCCAAAGCCATAGAATTGTGAGGCAAAATGAAGGGGTACGAAAATTGCACCCCTACCCCTGATGGCGAAAATTTTTAAAGAGAAGGGCTGAAAATCAGGATTATGGGGACTTTCCTTATTCAAATAGGACTAGGTTCTTGGGTTTTTCCTATATAAGGACCCCATGGCTCTACTTTGTGGACACATCTCCCCTTCTCCTCTCTTTGTGCCATTGCTTCATTATGGTTGATTCAAGGGCCATATTCTCCATGCCGCATCAAATTTTTGAGCACCATGGGAAAGAGTCAACGGTCGCGACACCGCCGCCATACGCCCCGCACATGTTTTTCAACCACGGCAGCCGCGCCTCTCCCGCCTGCACGTGGATTCCGCCATTCACGCCCCACATGTTTTTCCAGAAGATAATTAAAGCCGCCGAGCCTGCAGTTCACGCAATTCGTCAGGAGCCGAATTTTTGAAAGCGGTGGAGAGTTGATGCAGCGTGACCCCAAATTATGGGGCCACATTTATTTAATTAGATAATTATCAATTTTATTTACGTTTTTTTGGGTCTAATTGAATAATTGAGATCGCTTGTGATCTCAACGTTGATTTCGTAGAGTTTAATTATAATTATTGGTCAATTAAATAATTAGAGTCCAATTAAGTTAGTTAGAGGTCAATTAGGATTAAATTAGTTGTAATTTGATTATTTACTATTTTTGTAAACCCTCTCTCCTATATAAAGAGAGGGTAGTCCATCAGTTTTAGACAGTCAATGATGAAATGAAAAGTTGAGATTTTATCTCGTATCTCCCTCTTATCTCTCTTCTCCCTCCACGCGATCTCCGCGATTCTTCTTCTTCCATCCCTCGTTACCGACGAGTCTTTCTCTTCTCAACCCCTCTCTCTCTTCCACCAAAAAAATATATTATAATTTTTATCGTCGACGCCGATTTCGATTTGCATCAATATCTTGAAAATAAAATCCCGCTGCCTATTCGGTGGTTAAGTTAGTAAGAAGCCTAATATGATTCAAATCTTTGAAAGGAAAAAAACGCCTCAAACTATGTCGTGGTTCAATCAATATCTTATCCAATAATAACAAAATCTATATAATTCTTTATTGCGATGGCTAATATAATGTGTTGCTGGTATAATGAAATCTTTGTAAAAAGAGGCCTCTATCTATGCATAGGTTTAATGGTATGTTACCCAATATGATTAAAGATTTTAAAACTCACGTTTGCAAATTGTGCCACCTACTACGAAAATATCACTAAAATGTCTCTACATATGAAGTTGTTAACTCATTGAGTTACCTAATATAGTCAGTTATGCATAAGCTCTATCAATGCAACGATCAAACAATTCTTTTTTGAAAGGAAAAAGGGCCGCCACTATATCGGTGTGTGTCCAAAAAACTTCACCACTATTGGTTCACATAATATAATCAAATTGTAACAACTTTATTTATAAAGTTTTAAATCCTTATTTCACATAGTATGACCGAATTCTTACAATCACAGATTACTATATATGCCATGGTGAAGTCAATGTCAGACTTGATATAGTCACATCCTAAGGAGGGAAAGGAGGCCTCTACATATGCAGGGCTAATATAAGTGTCTAATTGAATATGATCAAACCTGGAACAAGTCCATCTATGCAACGGCTACTTCAATGTGTCACCTGCATTGATCAAAGCATAAAAAAACCAACATTTATCTTTGCATAGGTAGTAATGGTTAACTTAAAGTGCCTTCTAATAAATCAAATGTTTAGAAAAAAGAATGAGGCATATAGTTAGTATTAATGTGTCTTCCAATATATGGTCAAGATCTTTGAAATGTCTACCTTTTCCATGGAGGATTCATTATATAGTACAAGGGTTTATATTCTGAACTCCTATCTCAATAAAATATACATCTAATTATGTAGAAGTAGAGGTGTTCATCACCTAGTATGGTCAGACCTTAAAAGGGAAAAACCTATACTTATAGATTGGCAATTTAAGTTTGTTAGAATTAATGTTTCACCTGAAGATCAAGGGATGATTACATCAGTGTGACACTCGTATGATTTTTTTTTTGAAAAAAAAATCTAATCATGATTCCGCTAAAATCAAAATAGTTAAAACTCTACCTGTGCAATAATTTGACTTTTGCACTTGATGTGATTTAGAAAGAAATCCACTTTACAGTTGCAAATTCATTATGATACAAACATCAACGAAATATAAAAAACTCTACTTATGAAATGCTAAAAAATCAATGTTTCAGCATATAAAACCAAATTGTAATGAACTCTACTTATGCAATGATTAAATTAGTGTTTCACCCAATATGATCAATTTTTTTAAGTAGAAGGCTTCTACTTAGATATCAAAGTGAGACCTGAAGTGATTAAATCATTTATAAAAGAGGCCTTCATCAAAGCACCGATTAGAACAATGTGTGAATTCATATTATCAAAATCCTTAGAACTCTACATACACAGAGGCGAGTTCAATCATATAGTACATATTTAAAAAACCTCTATTGAGCAATATGGTCAGATTAAGCCAGAAAAAGAGGTTTATACTTTGACGAGTTTAACACTGAGTTTCCCTCTTTTCAAAATATTGTTGGCAGAGCTGGGGACGATATGGCGACATTGAAGGTACATGCGCCACAAAAAGGTTAGTTTATTTGTGTGGATTATGTGGAGGAGCTTGGTCACCAAAGGTGCACGTAACGTGGATACAATAGACAGATGCTCCCTGCATGATCAGTGCCTCTGCTTCAGAGGATGCTGACCATTTGTCCTTTAGCTGTCCCTTTTCTCATAGAGTTAGGATAAACGTGGGTTTACCCTTGGTGAATGAATTCACTTTTAATAATTCCGGAGATGCTCCAACAAGTTAGGAGAGACTAACATTGCATGGGTTGTATATAGGAGGAGAGCGGATAGGAGTAAGGCCTCCAAAGTTCTGTAGTTTTTCTAGCTGGAGTGAAACGATGTACTCTAAGGATGTAGATGTTATTAGGAAAAATTGATTATTTGCACGGATTGTGTTCCATGTGGGACAATTGAGGTCAATATAGAGAGTCCCCAGTGTGGCTTATTGTTCTTTAATGTTTATTGAAGATATTCGAAGGATGGCTACTGTGCTCTCCAGTAACCATCCTTTGTCTGTTCAAAAAAAGATTAAAAAAAACTTTGAAAATTATATCTATGCAATGATTAGTTCAATATAGCAAAAATATGATCAACCTCTACAAAAAAGGCATCGGTATATGCATAGGTTAATCTGTGAGTTAGCGCACAAAGTCTGATATGAAAAAGGCTTCACATGCATATTGCTTCAAAAAATCAGTGTTGCATAAAAAGTAAGATCAAATCGTGAAAATCATATTTGTACACAAGCATTGGTTAAATCAATCTTTCACCAAATATGATTATATATAGAAAGTGAAATGCCACTACCTACTAAATGGTTATGTCAAGGAGAGACCTAATAAGATTCAAATCTTAAGGATAGACCTATGCGATGGTAGAATACCATATCAATATCTCATAGTATATGATCAAAACCGTTAACAACTCACTTATGCAGTGGTTGATTCAATGTGTCGCAAAATATGATCAAAGCATAAAAAAACGGTATCTACAAGTGCAAAGGTTATATCTATGTGACATTCAATATGATCAAACACTCCAACTATGCAAAGGTAAATTTGAAGTGTTATCTGATAAATCAGATGTTTAAGAAAAGAAAAAAAAAGATAGATCTACCTATGCAGTGATCAAATCGGTGTATCTTTCAGTATATGGTCAAAATCTTTAAAACCTTGGTCATGAGTGATGATTACCTAAGAATATTTGGGAAAAATCTACTTATGCAGTGGTGAGTTCAGTGAATTATCTAATGCGATCGAGTATTGGAGAAGCCGGGTACCTACATGGTGCTCAAGTCCATGTGTCGCCTAAGATGGTCAAATCTTCATAAACTGTATATATAGTGGTTAAATCGTCAAATGGAAACCTAATAATATCCACTAATTTAGTCAGTTCTGTCACCTAATGTGGTCAAACCTGGTGAAGAAGCTGGAATTACCTTCTCTAGAAGCCAATTTAGCCTTTGTCTTGGACTCGGGTGTCGTAGGGGGTTGATTAGTCCCCACCAAATTCCACAGGTCTATATCTTCTTCCCGAGCCATAACCACTACCAAATTCCGTCTGTCACGACTGGAAGTCAAGCAGGTGACAGGCGAACATCGTCCGGATTCATCACGAAATGGGATCCTTTCCAACCGAAACTTCGTTGAGTATCTCCAAGAAACCAGCATACCGCGGGGCTCACCATGTGCGCTTAGGAGCGCCTTTTCCTCCATATGCCATCCCAATCCCCAAACATCGGAGCCTGTATTGATGGTGTAGTTCAAATCGCCGGTGCGGGCATCCCAGAACTTGATGCGCTTATCCCCATCCCCTCCCCCGGTCACCAGGCCGTACCTGTCAAAGGGGCACCAAGTAAGGGCCTTGACAGCTCCACGGTGCCCCTCGAGCAGATGGCAGCGCTGGTTGTGCCGGACATCCCATGTGCTAACAACACCCTCCTCGTCACCGCTCGCCAGCTGTATGCCGTCACCTGCAAAACTCAACCCGCAGACTGTAGCCTCATGGCCAGAGATCCGGTACTGCTGGGAAACCGGCACTCGCATGTCATTCACATCGATCAGGCCGTCTGCTCCCCCGTGGTGAGGCAGTGAAGATCTCTCCAGGACATAGAGGAGACGTAATCCGTGTGGACCCCGCCGTCCACCGTTCGCAAGAGGCGGCCAGCCTGGGCGTCCCAAAGCTGGACCTCGGAGTCGGACAGGGCGACAGCAATTCGAGAAGAATGCGGTGCCCAGGAAACGCAGGTGATCGGGGCCTTGTTGCTGGGGACCTGGAAGAGTTGGGAGCAGACGCAGGAATTGCGGATGACGAACAGCGCGTGGAGGAGCGCGGTGGCGATGGCGTCGTCGTGTCCCCAGTCGAGAAGGGTGAGGTGAGGGTCGTTGAGAATGCCTTCCGCCTCGAGGGTGCCCTTGTAGACGAAGTGGTGAGGGCTGTTGGGGTAATCCACAGGGCGGGGAATACGACGGGGAGGGGCGCTAGGGTTGTAGGAGAGCCTCCTCGCGTTTGTGAGCCCGAGTGCGTCCGCGAGGGCCCTCCGGTAACGGCTGGAGTTGATGTTCCCCTCGGAAGGAAAATCCGAGTCTATGATCGGCTCCGTCAGCACCGGAAAGAACCGATCCCCCATCGATCTCGTTCTTTAGGTCACCCTGGAACGAAGAAGAACAAGAATGAATGAATGAATGCGATCGAACCAGGAACAGTATGCACAGGCGAGAGAGGGGGAGATCGTCGGCGGTATCCGGAACAGCGAGAAGAAGGCAGCAGCTGAACAAGTGCGAGAGAGAGAGCAATGGCGGGCGCGGGCTTCCTTCCGTCTCAACAAACACCAGAGTGAGCGCGAGAGAGAAGAAGCGGAATGACGGCGCGCGCCCCAGGTGGGAGATATTTATAGTATTGTCCCTAACTTACTCTAAAATTTCGTTTTCGTTGGAAGGACGGTTTATGCGCAATTTTTTTAGTACATTACTTGTTGTATTTTAACATCGTAGTAGATCATCTCGCTGATCGCATACGCCTCGTGGGCTATCCCGGGCTCTTGCGATCATCTCGCAAGAGCTCCAGCACTCCTCTGCCCTTGGAAGATGAGCAGATCCAGCTGCTGGAGACATTGGTTGCACACTTGCCGTAGAGGAGGAATACAAATCCAAGCGCCACGAGGTTGTTGTTCAGGCTTATAAGAATTGCCAACATATTAAGAGCGTTAGACGGGTCAAGAGAGAAACTAGAAAGGAAGTTGGGATTGCAATTGAATCAGGTTGCATTGGACGATCTGTTGATGTCGAGCTACTCCTATGCATTGGAGACGCTCAACGATGTAGGTTGTGTCGAGTGATTGGTGGGTTACTTCATGGAGTCGTAGAGGGAGGGCAGGGATGATGTGGTGGAGGAGGGAGGAGAAGGGAGTTAGCCAGCTGGATCGAATGGTCCATGATCAGAGTTGGAAGGTTGATCGATGGGTACTTATCCGAGATCGCGTCAGATGTGAATCTTGAGGTTGAGGGCTTCTGCGCGCTCCCAGCACGTGAGGGTGTTCGATGACGGGCTTTACCATGCTGTCGACGGGGGGAAAGGAAGAGGTTGGTATTGGGGAGGCAGCTATGGGGGAGAGGAGGAGGTCGGGGTAAGGGAGGTAGCGAGGGAGAGGAGGTGGTCGAGGTCGGGGAGGCTGTGGGAGAGAAGAGCAACAACGATGAACGTGGGGAGGAGGGGAGCTGGGGAGATGCCATACGTGTTAATAAAATATCGTTATTTTATTTTTTTGGTTTTTAATGTCAGCATTTCAATGGCATCTTTGGTAAAAAAAATTTAAACAAAGAGGGTTATATGGAGCTCATTTTAACGGAATACGGTTAACTTTAACGTGTAAATTGGTGGGAGTTAACCATAGGGTTTGTGGAATAAGGGTTAGTAAATTTACGGGGTTGAGGGAGGAATATCGATATTTCAAAAGTCATAGAATTAATTTAAAAAGATTATAGGCTCTGCCAGGTAAAATCCCATAATAATAAGTATTTATATATAATGTTTTTTTTAACTTGGAGGTCTATATGGAAGTGGTAGATGATATACAATTTTTATGTTGAGCAAATTTTATATTTAACTTTATTTACTATTTTATTTTGATTTTACAATATTTATTCTATTTCTTTTTATTTCCAGTGGGTCAGCTGTCTCATTCTGATGGAGCCATGTGCCCAGCTCTTCAATTGTCCCCGCGTGCATCTTGGACCATTGGATCTTTAGATCATATGGTCCTAGCCATTTCATCCCTGCTCTATTGTGGTCCGCTTGATTACATCGATCAAGCGGTTCCTATGTCTCCACTCGCACCCCTTTGGTGGCCATTGGATCACCTCATCCAACGGTTATTCTTCGTCTTCTTCCTCTAGTGGTTAGCTTGTGAAGAGTTGTGTCTCTTTGCCGACCATCCTTTACCTATTTTCTCCAACCAGCACAAGTGGCATCTCCCCTTGATTTTAGTTCCTCCTTGTTTGCCTCACTTCCCTCTCTCACGCCCTAACTTCCATCTCTAACATCCACATCACGCCCTTCAGCTGCAGGCAATTGACACCACTCTCTCAACCGCATGTATGTCAAACAAAAACTCATCTCGTCCTCCCTTCACTGGTGATCCACCTTTACACGTGAGTTTACCATAGCCCTTCTCATCCTCCAGTGACAACGATAGGCTAGATCGGGGGTCACGATGAGGCCACCCTCCAGTGTTTATCCATGGATGATGAGCCATGTACACAACCATGATTGTTGTTGTCGAAGCTTCTCTATTGGTTGCATTAGTCAAGCGAAGACCTGTGGCTTCGTTGAGATTCTAGCCCAAGTAAATTCCTTCTTTTACGGTTGTCTTCAACCTTCATGTAATTCTCTTAATTTATTTTATTTTGATTTCTTCAATTTATCTATGCATGTGTACCTATGATCCCACACTCCTGCTGATGTACACCATCACCAGTCCACCAAGATCTCCATCGACACTTCCACCTCGCCTCTTCTCTTCTACATCATCTTCACCGCGTCATTCCCTTTCTCCTCTTGCAAGGAGGAGGACCCCAACTAGGGATCCATTTCCAACACATCATCATCCCTCTATGTTGGACTTATAAGCCATTGGCAACCCATTAATGCAATAGAACTTAATGTATATATCATTAATTTGTCAACATATACACCAGATATAAATAAAAAATACTATATAAATAATGTATATTTATTATATTTAATTCCAAAAATAAAGAATAAAGGTATAAAAAAAGGAAATGAAACACCATAGGTGATGAGTGACCCTAGACCCCAAGACCCAATCATCATGATGACTTGGTTGATAAGGAATAAAGTAGGGGAAGATACGACAGACGAATTGTACAATCTATATACAAAAACTCTAATTTTTAATTCATCTATAATTACATTTTAGGACCTATTTTATTTTTTATTATTGCGCCTCAAATCAGTATACCTCGTACATGAACATTGTAGATAAAAATACACAAAGAAATACAAAATTGAGTTCATTGAAAAGTAATGCACCATGTGCCCGGGACAGACAAAATAAAAATTCCTAGACTTGTATCTTCTCTATACAGTATCAAAATAGATCAAAATTATCTTTAATTGTATGTAACTTTTAATAAGCTTTTAATGAATGTGGTTTCATTTAATTTTGAAGTTAAGATGTAAAATTTAGGTTTGGGGCTCATACTGTGCAATGTACCTATATATATATATATATCATTCAATATATGTATTCCTTATATTTTTCAAATTCTTTTATTTTTATAAAATTGTATATATTCTTTGAAACATATATAAATAATTAAAATAAAATAAAACCATCAAAATAAAATTAAAGTAAATATTACACTTCATACATAAGTAAAATATACATGTATATACCTATAATATATATAATTAATTAAATATACATGCAAAATCAGAAAAATATAATAAAAATACGTAAGATGTATAAAATTAAATAAAAAATATATAAAATACTTGTATAAAATAATAAAATATGTATTAAAAATTAGAAATAAAATACCAAAAGATATTTACTTATACATGTATTTTACATGTAAATATTAACTTATAATAAAAAGCTTCATAAAAATAAAAAAATCATAATAAAATATCACGTAAAATAAGAAATAATTTCATATTTTTACCAAAAATAATAAAATCATTTGTTAATTTTTATCGAATTAATAAAATATTTTGGCCTTAGATTTTTCTAGTCAGTCCACGTGAACCAACCAGAGGGCTGCCTTTGTTGACCTGGGTCAACTCTTCGACCCATGCCACCAACCCTATCAGACTGAGAAGACCTTCCTCTTATCCCCTTTTTCCTAGACGATCCATCACTCCTTTCCATTCGATTTTTCATGTAATCTCTGCCTTATTCCATCATGATCAATGCCTAAGTCCTTAATCCCTTGTACATACCCCCTATCTATTAGAAACACTAGGTCAATAAATCTCCTTTCTCTGGCTATAAATAAACCACCCGGACCACCTTTTTGAGTTTGATCCCTCTATTGCCCATCTAACCCCAATCCTTAGTGTGTGAGAGCTTCCCGGTGAGAGTAGGAGTTCCTTTGAGGTGTCAGCGTGGAGAAAGGAGGCGGCGAGGAGGTCCACCACCGCTACGTTTAGCAGCTCCGGCGAGGGTTCGCTGCTCCCTGGAATAGCTATGGAACTGGCTGATTTTCTTTGCTTTTATCTCGCATTATTTATCCTTGGTTTATTGTTAGCAGTACTTTTATTAATTTCATCAGTAGGGCAGCATAATTTCAAAGATCTTTGTTAACCTAGAGCTCGGGCTCTAGGTCAAAATCACTGTGATTCTGGCCTGTTCTGACCTCCATCTCATTCCTCTATACATACTCCATCTCCCAACCCACACTCCCTCCTGATTCTTCAAGAATCCAGCTCAATCAGTGTTCCTCCTTACCCATCCGTTAGAACACCTTCGCCCCTTCGCCCCATTGTTTGTAACAGCTTCAAAATAGGTCGAGGATGCTTCCCTCGATCCCTCAAATCTTTTCGTGCAAGTCCGAGGCAAAGAAGAAGCACTTGGGAGTGGAATAGAGGCTAGAACAGAAGCCTCAGGTGCATGAAGAAGAAAATCCTTCCAGATTCCCATCATTAGGACCTGGACCCTCTTGATGCCTCCTACAGATGCGGCTGCGCCCCGTGGAGTTGTTGGGTTGATCAGACCTGAAGAAGCATGTCATAGCATGGAGTTCTCGTCGATGAAAGGAAGAATAGGGAAGTGTTCTTCCCTATTCTTGCAGATGCCTCCAGAGTTGTCAGATAAAGCGCTCGACCCAAATCTAATCTGGGTCATGGATTTAAATTGAAATGAAGCTCTACCAGCACCATTTGTTGTGTGTAAACAGATTAGCGTGGATCATTGGAAGTCGCACAACCCTGGGTAATTTCATAGACTCCTATGTTTTTTTATCTTATTCGTTTTAGTCTTGTAAATAGGAGTCTTGTAAATATGAGTCATAGTATAAAAAGATGTGAATAAATTACATAATGGACCATGAGCTTCTTGTATATTACTTTTAAGTCCTTGCTAGGTCATCTCACGTGGTCCCCCATGTGAGGTGCCATGTTTTCTTACATGTATACTGTTTGGGATTCTTGTTGATATTTTGTCCAATAAAATGTGATATAAATGTAAATAGTTTGGTGAATTGCATGTTTAGACCTAGACTTTGAGTTTTTACATTAATGCCCCTATCAACATGATATATATTTATAATTGTGGAGATTTTGCACATGTGCCCTCCGAGATCTCTGTAGGGATTATAAATGCATGTAAACTTACTTTTAATTACAAATAGGTCCCCGCACCTGTCACATGTTTATATTTCTGTTTCTTTTTATTTAAAATAACCTAGTTTGATTTTATTTTAGGAAAATGGTATAGATGCCTAAAATGATGATCTTTCACGCCATGATTTTTATTTTTCACTTATGGCATTTTATGATATACTAAAATCAAACAATGGTTATTTATTTCTGTCTAATTTCCTATTTTTAAATCTCAAAATAATTCAGCCTATTTAAAAAGCTCTAGTTTTTCCTTATTTCTGATTCTTAAAATACAAAAAATATGCAAAAATCCCCTAAAATTCTTAAAAGCAAAAAAATATTGGGAAAATATAAAATAATTTATTTAGGCCTTTTTAAATATGTGTAGCCATATTTATAAATAGTATACCCTATACGTCGTATATATACTTATATATTATAATATAGTTTATATTTTTATTAATTATTATAAACTTTTTGTAATATTTATAGTAGGACGCGTATACTCCTTTTAATTACACTTAAGTCCTTTACCATGTCACCTCACATGCCCATACACGTGAGGTGGTGGGCTTTTTGCAGGGACCCCCCAAGGTTTTGAGTTATTATTTAGTCCCTAAAATTTGTATTCAAGTTCAAAACTTTTGTGATATTTTTATGTGTGCTTGTCGTTTTTTGTAAATTGCATTTATACCCCTACCATCATTATATGATTTAAATATTCTGGGAAAATTATGCAGATGCCCCTAAACTTTGGATTTTTATTTTGGATGGAATTTTTACTTAATTACAATTACGTTTAGGTCCCTACTAGTGTTGTAATTTTATTTCTTGTATTTGCTACATTAAAAATAACATTTTGCACTTAAAAATTTTAGGAAATTTATTTTTAGTGTGTGCTATAGTAAAAAAATCACATATATGTTTCACGTGACCATTTAAAGTATTTTCCTATATTTAAAAAATCCAAAATATTTTACTTATTCCTTATTTACATTTAAAAATCTCAAAAGAAAACAATAAAATTTGCAAAATCGGAAAAATTTTATAAAAAAACTTAAAAAAATCTTGAAAATTTAAAAAAAGTAAGTTTCCTTTATTTATATCTCACTTATTACATATATAATATATTAAAATTAGCTTTGGATATTTTTGAGCTATTTAGCTATTTTTTAATTCCAAAACATTCTGGGAACATATGATTACTCATTGTTTTGTTGTTTTATTCAATTAAAAAACAAAATTAAAAGAAAAATAGTAAAAATATAGAAAAAGATAAAAGACACAAAAAGATATCATTTTGGTTATTTTGAGATTTTAGAGCTATATTTATATATGCCAGTCTATATACTATGTATAGTTATATTTATTAATGTTACTACTATTATGATTATAATTATTAAAAATACCAAAAATATTTTTATACCCTAAAAAAATAAAAGGACTACACTTAGGGTATTTTCTTTATTTTTCAACATTATGATATATCCTATTTATCTATTATAGTATCTATGTTATATATATATACCTTATATCTCAATTATCTATATAAATTAAAAAGAACTTACAAATCTAGAAATATAAAAGTGATAAAACTAAAAACAACTATATATATTAAAAATTTATAAAAAAAGTTACCATTAAAAACCCACAAAAAATAAAAAAAATCCTATCAAAACACAAAAAAATTCATTGTCTTTTTTGCCAATTTTTGTTGTTTATTCCTCTTTCTCCATGTGTTCGACCTCTACATACTTCACCTATACACATCTTTGTAGTGTTATAATAAATTTTAACTCCACACTTTTATTTCTACATTGCTTGATTTATATTAATGGGTTAATTGTTGTTGCAATTCAAGGTTCTTATAGGTTTCCTCAGTGTCTGTGTTCCCGCCTTGGGTGGAACATAAGACCTGCATAATCATGGTTCAACAACATGTTCATCAATTTTCCCCACCTCCTTCACTCATTCAGGAGGTGAATGGTGTCTAAAGTAATGATCAGCAGCTGACCTGTCTTCAGGGACATCCACATGGTCAGAACCATGCCAGCGACCATTTCACCAACAACAAAGAGGGCAGACATACCAACCCAACTTGACCCATCACTAGTAGCCTCAGTAGTAAGGTTACACCTGGAGGCAGAACAACTACCAACAACAATCTAGATACTATCACCAGCAATACCAGCAATCGACTGCTCCTTCTCATCAACACTCCTCCCAACAGTACCCACAATACCCTTGTCTTCCTCCACCTCAATATTCTTAGGGATACCGACAACAACCTCCTCCTTACCAACAGAGTCAGAGGTCTCATCAAGATGAGTTTTCCGAGGTTTCCCTGGTTAACCCTGCACATTACTGTCTATCCCAGCTAATCAAGAACATGGATGAGATTAGCCAGAAGTTCGATGACCTGACGACCATGAAGACTGCCTTTCAAACCCAGGTTGAAGCAAATCCAAATAACTTCCATCACAAGGAGCATGTAGTTTGCAGTGTTCAACCCAAATCAGGTAAAAATGATATTGTTTTATCTAATGTTGTAACACTCAAGAGTGGTAGGACACTCAAGCCATATGCAATTGCTAAGGGAAAAAACCATCTGATGGTGAATCTTCACCCTATCCAACTGATGGGGCCAGAAATATTTTTCATGATGTAGCACCAACAAAAATCCAAAAAATGAAGAAAATTCAAAAATACAAAAAGATGACATCAACCAAGGTGAACATGTGCCCATGAAGGAGAAGCCAACTATAGCTGTAGCCGATCCAGCACCGGCCAAAGGAGCTGAGACTTCACCATTTTTTGGTCCACAACATGTAGAAGATTGTTCACATTTTTTGCCATCTACCTATAAATCAAGATATTAACACAATTTTAACAGATACAGTTTCTTCTGATGTAAATATTCCTTTTCTGTAATATATAAAGAAAAATAGTAAAAAATTTGAAAATTTTGTGCATGCTCCTAAATTTGGGAGCGATATTTTCTGCGACATTCACATGGATTAGCATCCCGTCAATAGCTCTGATTACATCTTGAAAATGGGTACAAGTTTCCATACCGTCTTACCCCTATTAAAAAGGTGTTGCGTAGACATGAGATATCATTTGCCAAGGGATTACCTTTAAATATGGTTAGAAGTTGCTATTATGGAATATAATATTCCGGACCGTGCAATCTTCCATCACATGTGGATAGAATGATCTCTGAGAGATATGATCCATGTAAGGATATCGTTGAGATGCTTTGAAATGGTATCACCTGAGTGTTTGGAAATGTTCACAAAGCATCGATTCTTTGCGTTGTAACTTAGGTAATACAATAATATGTAGAGTGACTCCTCGGCCTTTAGGTGCCTTGAACCCATTAGGCCCGCCCTTTCCTTTAGGGAGGCACATAGATGTAATATGGTGTCAGGATACATCTGAAAAACCTCCTACGATCTACCGACGTGACCATGCATCATCTCTTGGATCCTTATATGCCTAGTACGCATGGAGGTGTGCTTCAACATGGGGGGATGTAACCTCCACGCGTGTTTTCCCCATCCTCTTTGTCCTCTAAGATTGCACACAGATATATCAAGTTCAATATGACCAAGTTGTACCTCATTGTGACAATAATCGTCATGCAATCCATTTCCTAGAGAGAGCTCCTCAAAATATGGCTAAAAAGCATAATACGTGCAACATCACCAAAAAAAGTGAAAAGATAGGGTTACGTAAAAAAGTGTTGAAAACTGGAGAACTAGACTCCTACATATTGTTCATGATGATGAAATAATATTACAATCCAAATAAGTTCTAGCAACAAGAAAAGTTCCTTGTGTTAACATACGGTATTAAAAAGTGACAATTCGTCAACAGATTATCGTAACCCTCCAAGATGAAATGGTGAAACATCCCTTTGGCTTGCTGAGTTGTATGCTTAGCCAAGTAACTAACTAAGCCGATACAAATTTGTCATGGTTGAAGATGATCTATTCATAAGGATCACAGATGTGTGAGAGCTTGATTTGTGACTTCGGAGAGAGGCCCAGAATCTCCCCCACTCCTTCATGGGGATTCCTAGGGTCCACAGTCGGATCTTTTCCCTTTGCAACTCCAGCATTTTTGCAGTTAGATGAACCATGTCCTTGCTAACAACCTCTGAAGCCGGGAGGAACCATCACTCTGGGATGCCTTCTAGATAAGGTATGCCCTCTGAATCCCTACGCCGTCTCCTATTAAAGGGTTGATTTATCTGCCCCCTTGTTGCACCAAATTGAGCACCTTTATTTCCTTTTCGATCTCATACTCGAAGGCCTATTGTGTCCCCGTGTCCCCCTTAAAAAGGCTGCAAACGATCTTGATGGTGCGGTATGTACCCCTACTAGTGTACTCTCCCACCATTGCATCCATAAGGTCATAATGAGGGAAGGACTTCCTTCGATAGGGCTTGTAAACCTTGTTGATCCAACGGAAACAATATGTGATAAAATACTATAGATAGATATAAGAACATATACCGTGGACTAACATACTTACATACCGTAAGCTAGGCTAACTCATCAAGTGTGACTACTATACATAATACAAGGTCAACCCCCAAGCACTCTTGCTCATTAGGTGTACGAATGATGTGTAGTCCTTCCTTATTGTATTCCATCTATTGTTGAGATTCAACTTATCTCAGTTCTTTCCAGTCTACATGTTGAAGTAGGCAATGATGCTATGCCAGGTGGGCAGTGTGAAGGACCCTCCAACCCAGTTCCCAATGTTTAACTGGTGCTTGAAAAGCTGAAGAAGAAACTTATCCATAGTAGATGTCCATTTCACTCAGTGGGCAGTGAACTCATCATCTGCAATGTCCACCCCAAGGTGCTGACAAACCCTGAGAGAAGATTAAGACTTGACTTGATCGATCATGAATAAAGTAGGGGGAGATAGGGTCCTTAATCAGAAAATCCAAGAAAATGTGTTGTAAATATTTGTATGCTTACACTACTTTATTTATACATAAATTGAACTCAAATTAAGTAATTTTCAAAATAAAAGTTGTAAAGAAAAATATTTTGTAAATAATAAAAATAATTGCAAATTAAACTCGTGTACAAAATAAAAGTAACTACATTGGGCAAAAGCCATAAAGCGATAATTGAAAGACTAATTATGGCTCTATATGAACTCGAATTGAATCAAACTCACTTCCATCGTATTCTAAATTAAATTTTATTTAAAATGACAGTAGTTTCATAATTTTTGGAGCTATGGTTTAAAAGTAGGTTTTCTGTGGTGGCTTTTGGAATTTTACCATTTATTGTGTATATCCATATTTGTTTATATATATTGTATTTGTAAATATTTTAATAACTACAACAACAACAACAACAAAGCCTTTTCCCACAATTAAGTAGGGTCGGCTACATGGATTCTTCGCCTCCATTCAGACCTATCTTGGGTCAATCTCAGACTTATATCCAAAAAACTAAGATCCCTTCGTATAGTCTCTTTCCAACACTTCTTGGGCCGTCCTCGCCCTCTCTTAGCCGGCTCAACATCCCAACAATCGCATCTCCTAACCGGTGCATCAGTTGACCTTCTTTGCAAATGACCAAACCAAACCATCTTAAGCGGTTTTCTCGCATCTTATCCTCGATCGGAGCAACATCAACTTTCTTTCTGATTGCATCATTCCGAATCCGATCCTTACGTGTATGTCCACACATCCATCTCAGCATTTTCATTTCTGCTACAGCCAAAATATTTTAATAACTATTTAAAATAAAATAAAAATAAAAATAATAAAAATTTAAAACAAAAAACTAATTTCCTTATTTAACTATTTATATAATGTACCTTATGTATATAGTATACGTATATAATAAATTCCCTTAAATAACCACACTAAAAGATAAAAAAATTAAAATTTGTTACTTAATTTAATAAAGTGATGAAAATAAATAAATAAACTAATTATGTCAATGATTTTAACACTAATTTATTTTCTTATCTTTATCGCATTTTATTTTTTTCTTATCTCTTATCTTCATTTAAAAATTTGAAATTCATGCTCCATTCTTTCATCTATTAATATGACTCCTCCTCCTTCATTTCAATTTGATCAATCTTTGGTGAGAGGAGCCTACTCTCCAAGAGTCTTCTTGTTGTAGAGTTGTACCTAGTCTCCAAGCCATTCTGTGACAGCGAGTCGACCTTCGTCGAGGCGATTACAGTATTTTCCGCTCCCACAACGAGATCCATTTTTCTTGTTCTTAATCTAGGTTAATCATAGTTTAATTTTTCGTATTTTTATTTTGTTGTCACTTTTTCTCTAGATCTTAGAATCCATCACCACGATTTTATTCACTCGATCCTATTTTTCACCTTCACAGCTCGATCTATTCACGCTCTTATTCTATCTCACATAATCTATCCACTCCAATTACGTACGGTGATCAGAGATCGGGATCCATCTTCCACATTGCAAGGATCCACATCCACTCACATCTATGTTTGATTTTTGGCCTAGCCATCTTACTTGAGTCGGATATCATTTTTTTCTGTATTTTATTTGTTGGAAAAAATTAATTACATAAAAAATCACTTGCTCAAAAAAGAATAAAAATCTCATGTAGTTTTTTTATACGGAATAAAAATTTTAAAAAATTCTACAGTTTCTCTCTAAAAAATATAAAAAAAAGAAAAAAATATTACAAAAACATGTAGTTCAATTTCTATTAAAAAATAAAAAAAGGAATAAATGGCTGAGCAACCGCCCTTTCAATCGCAGGCAACGCCCACTGCTCCTTCCCTTGAACACTGAAGTCCCTCCACAGCCACTTGCGGCTCGGCTTCTCCACCCCATCGTCCACCGCCCCACTGCGTGCCTCTTCAACCGCGCAATCCACTCCGCCCACATCCACCTGCGGCTCATCCTCTCTGGAAGACACCGCGCACCCACGACCGTCGCTCCAGGGTCGCACACCGCCGTGTGACTCACCAGTTTCCCACCGCCTCGACCACAGTCCTTCACACGTGCCCCCGTGTGAGTCGCCCAAATCTGCACCACCATTCTTTTACGCAAGCCACCTCTTCCGCAACTACCAGCACCTCTTGGAGCCCATTGCCTTCCGCCGATGCCAGCCCTCCACCACTGAAGCACCTGCAAACCACCATCCATTGTACGCCCGTCGATGACCAGCACTCGCGCGACTGCCTCTCTTCAGCACCGTCGATCATAAGCCCGCAAGCCCGCCACACATGTCGTCATATCACCTCAGCTGCACATCCACCGTGCCTTTGCGTAAGGAACCACCCTTCATTGTGCATCTCCTGCCCATTGGGAGAGAAGGAAGAAGAGGGACAGTGCCCCCTTTGATTTCCAGAAGGAAGAAGCTCTATTTTGAGGGGCTCAATCTAATCCCTCAATCAAAACCCTTGATCTAAGGGATCAAATCATGACACATCAACTCCCTTATATCATATCCGGCAAATATCATTTCAGCCCCTGGAGATTCTAAGAATTGTAATAAAGACCCTCGCCTTACGTGCAAAACAACATCCAGTACATGGTAAATTGTGATTTCAGTCGTCTGCTTCATTTTTGTCATATTTTGATGCTAAAACTTGAACTATTTGCATTTCAATCCTGCTATCCAGACTATTATTTTGCATATCTTTTATATTGAAATAAATGTTTTTATTGCTCTAAAAACTTTATAAAAATTTGTGTGGACTCCTACAATGTGTCTTGTAATAGTTTGAATCTTTCATTGCATTTTATTATCTTTTGATATTATTAACAAATCAAAAACATTGTCATTTTCTCTACAAGAAATTCAAAATTTCATAAAAATTCAAATATGTACATTTATTTGATACTTTTAAATCTGAAAATAATCATGTTTGCTCACTATTTACATTATTTTCTGATTTTATTCATTTTAAAATTCTAAAAAAATAAAAAAAATCTCTGAAAATTACAAAAAATGTAAAAAAAGCATAAAACACAAAAATATTTTCTTTGAACATTTTGAGCATTTTTATTATATTTGAAAAATCCAAAAATAGGTTGCTTTTATCTTGTGAATAAATTTGTTTTAAAAATTATATTTTTGAAAACTAAAATTTTGCAAAACTAAAATTCATTAAAAATTCGAAGATTAAAAACATAAACATTTCACAAAAAACCAAGACAGTTAGCATCTGAGATTCCTTTTTCCTTTAATTGATTTTTTTTCAATTATTTGAATAACCCTCTAGATTTGTAGCCTCCCTGAGTTCGATCGTGTTCGCTACACAAGTAAATACGTAGCAAAAAATTCTCTTGCTCACATTATTTTCTGTAATTAATTTCAACTTGAGAAGAATAAATTTTTTTTGTTTGAGTAAGGATTTTGGGGATTGCAACAACAACTTTATATCAATAATAATCACTCCTCGAACATCTCGCCCAACAAAATGGCATCATTGCCGGGTGGCACAACAAGGGTAGTTAGGCTTCTCTTTTGACTTGCTATTCTTGATTGTACATATTTGTTTATAATTTTCCATGTTTACTGTATTGTTCATATTCACTGTTTTTATTTCATTTTTCGTACTTATATTTTATAATTGTGTTTCTTAAACATTTTTCTTTCCTTTTTCATGTGAGGTTCCGTGGAGCGAAGGAGGCGATCCTAGGAGAGCTGATGCATCCAAGCGAAGTAGAGGTGGCATGATTCATCTCGAAGCCGCATGAGAGCGTGAGAGGAGGAATAGAAGAATTGAAGGAGTCTCAAAAAATATTTAAGACTTTATTTCTATTATTTGAACTCTTGTAAACGGACATTCATTTGGTGCGGGGTTTGTTTCGCCAAGTTCCAGTGCAACTGGGGGACCTCACCGGTTTTGTTTTCATTGCTTTATTTTTCTTTGTTTCACACGGATTTCGTGAGCTACCTTTGACTGCTTTAATTAATTTGCTTTAGGAAGGTATTTAATTAGGTCCAAACACCCTGAACAAGAATTTATGTACCTATAGAATAGAGCGTAATTGGACTTAGTCAAATTTAATTAGTTCTTGCCCGTTAATAGAAGCTATTGTTAGGACGGTTCACTTGCATCATATACGTTAGTTTATTTTTTTGTATTTAAATTCTACGCGGATCATTTTGCACGTAGAGTGCTGGCATCAAGGTACCCATCTCTTACCCATTCATGCATCGTAGTGTTTAATCGTGCATTTGCATTTCCGATCTCCTTCCTTATTTTCACTCACATAAGTTAAAAAGGAAATTGGACACTCGGTAGGCGATTCATTGAAAATATTCAAACCAAGTGACAACTGCTAAAAATTCAGTACTGTTAAGAAAACTCGACCCTAAAATAAACATAACAAAAATCATTATTTTGGGAAGATCGCCCCTCCCTATTTGATTTATCTACAGCGAGAGAGCGACCCACACACTAGGATAGGATCACGCCTGAACTCTCTTCAGACCACCAGTCTTGTGGTTAGTTGTTCTCTAGTGAGGACTTCACCAGGTAGCCGGTAATTGGTCCAGGACTTTCTTAACAGAATGGGTAGATGGTGTACTTGGTAAATGATCCGCACCCATACTGGCTGGGAAAAACTAGTTGTGAGATTGGGACAGTCTCTTGGGAGCATTGGGTTCCTAACAACTCGCTTAAACTGGTCTGATAGATTGTATTCTCACCAAACTCTAAAAATTGACAAGATAATTGACCGAATGTTCACGGTCTTCACATTGTGTTAAGTTGGTGAACTGGGGGTTTGTATTGTGTTTGATTGCTACTGATAGAGATCCTTCTGCGCAATTTGCACCTTCAGTCATTTTCACGCTTGCATTGACCTTCGTTCTCTCGATTCTTTCCTATTGGTTCTTAAGATGTCAGACCGGAGTATTTCTCGTTCGGACTTTAAGAACTCATTCTACACTCCGAACCGTTCACCTTATATTCGGGGAGACTCACTTCCCGAATATTCCTCTTTCTCCACTTTACTCTTCACAACATCCATCAACTCACTGTTTGGCATTAGCTTTAATCTCGAATTAGTATATGAGACTCCATCATTTCTGAGTACTAATCGAGTGGCATGCACATTTTCAGAATCAGACATCGAACACTTGATGCCACCAAAGGGAAAGGGAACCATGTTGGAGTAGAGCGAGATCAACAACACCATGTTAGCTTCCATCCAGTCAATTCAAGCCTAGTTAATAGAGCAGACTAATTTTTAGACCACATTGAGCGACATGATTCTCGAGTTGAGACAAGATAGGAGAGAGGAGGATAGAAATAATGGTGGAGGTGGGAATGGGGGAGAAGACCCTAACATAGAACCTGGAGCTAAGCCTACATTAAAGGATGCTTATAATACAGGGGCATGACAGACAAATTCTTAGATACAAATCCCTGTGATTCATGGGCATTTCGAGCTTAATCCCATTATTTTACCTCTTCTCCCAATATTCCATGGAAATATTAATGAAGAATCATATATACACCTCCAACAATTCAACCACATTTGTGGAACAATACACTACCCAAATGTCCCATTAGAGGTAGTGTAGATGAACGCCTTCCCATTCGGTCTAATGAACAAATCTTTATATTGGTTAAATCACTTGGGGAAGGTTGTCACTACTTGGGAAGAGTTGAGGTCTGCATTTCTGAACAAATATTACCCACTCGGATGACTCAACCAAATGTGATCCTAGATTGCTAATTTTTCCTAGATGCCCCAGGAACTTATTCACGAGGCATTGGAAAGATTCAAAGATCTGACAAGGAAGTGCCCCCGTAATGATATTCCAAATACCAGTCTTGTGCAAAATTTCTGTGGGGTTTTAGCATAGAGAATCAGAAGCTGGTAGATGCCACTTGTAGAGGGAGCCACTTCAACAAGGACAAGGATGTACTTTATCAAAATTTTGAGGAGATGGTGGAGAGTTCAGCAGCTCTATATTCTTCACATGCTTTTCAGAAGCACCCCATGACCTCCTCTGCAGCACCCCACAAGGATATCAATATGACGGCATCACATGAAGTGGATATGGTGGACAACTCTGACCTGACCATTATAGGAAACCACCTATCCAAAGTGGACATTATTGAGAAACAATCCAAGGAGCTTGAGAATCTTCAAGTGATCGAGCAGAGGATAAAGAACCTGGATAAGTTGGATGAGAAAACAAAGCACCTGGAGCATCTTGTGAGTTCGATCAATGTGGCCCACAGTACGAGGGCAGCAATCGATACCTCTACTAGGGAGTAGACTTCTTCCACCTACCAGAGTAGCGGAGGACCATCCACAGTTTAGCACGTCTACTATGTGCTGACCCCTGATCAGGTCCATCAGTATTCACAACAGATGATTCCATACCAACAGGAAGTAGCCTACATTACTGAGCAACAGTCTCCACCTCCACCTGTCATTCAAGAGGTGAACGACATCTGGTTTGACCATGAGAGAAACCATCCCTGTCCATCCAGACAATTCCAGTTGGGTTCACAGTAGGGTCAGAGACCCACCCACCAGTTTCAGGGAGGCAGACAACAACAATACCAACACCAATAGTTCCAGCCTCACTATCAGTCTCCACCATAGTTCCAAAATTGGAGACAAGGCCAGCCACAACAACAGTCTATATGTTTTCCTCATCCTAACCAGCAGCAGACTACATATTATGGACAATATCCTCCTCCTCCTCCTCCTCCTCATTATCAGAATCCATATGGTTACCAACAACCTCCGTACTATTAGTCTCAGCGACAACCAGTTAATGATCACTCTGAGGTCCCTTCAGTCAACCCAACACTGGACCAACTTGCATTGCTCATGAAAAACATGAACGAACTACTCGGCAGATCAATGACCTGACCACCACGAAGATACTGATTCCAACACAAGTCGAAGCCAACCCCAACAACTTCGGATGCAAGGAGCAGGTACACAATAGCCCACCCACCCTCGAGATAGGTATGCCCCTTGATTTTACATGTTTATCTGATGCCATTCATCTCAGGAGCGGTAGGAGATTGCAGCCGCCTACGCACTAGTTAGGGTCGGGAGATCAAACCACTGAGAGAGCATCATCTTCCGCATCATCGCCTTCACCAGCAGTCGAGAGGCCTAGTGTAGCAGCACCCAAGTTTGGAGTTTCACCGCCTTCACTGCAACTTTCACCATGCAGCAAGGGAGAATATACTAGTCACGGATTCTTCCTCTTCACCAGCAGCAACATCATGTTCTATTTTAGATTCTATTTTTCCTTCACCTAATTTGGGCAACACTGTACAGACTGATTCTGGTTGTCTTTTTGTACATGAGGATTCTACTTTGAATAATGGAATTGAACAATTGAATATGTATTATGATTCTGTGCCATTTCCTTATGCTCTTAAATCTAAAAATATTCAAAATTAAAAATGAACCTTTTTGATCCCGGAGTGATTGATATCTTACATAACATCTTTTTAAAGATGCCACTCCTTAAGGCCATGGAATACACACCTATGGTAAAAAAGGTAATGAAAGAGGCATGTACACAAAAGCATCAACCAAGGCAAAATAGACCAAAGGAAACAGATAAACACATCTTGACCATGTCTGCAATTCATGTTGTCATAACCTCCTGCCTAAAATGAAAGACAAGGGAGCACCTCACATCAGTTGCCATATCTTTGATCAAGAATTTAATTATACTCTTCTCGATAGCGGTTCCTCCATTAATCTCATGCCTTCCTCTTTGTTAATTGAATTTCCATTAGGGCCTTTTAAAACAACCAAGAGTCCAATTTGCTGATAGATTGATTAAGAGTCCAAGAGGAATTTTAGAGGGCGTTACTGTAACGGTGCAGGGAATGAAATTCCCTGTTGATGTTGTTGTCATGAATATGGACACACCTGCACCGTTACTCCATACCCCGATCATACTAAGTTGATCGTTCCTCCAAACAGTCGAAGCAACCGTTGATTATAGTACTAGAGAGATCATCTTCCACTCTCGTGATGACAAGGTGAAAATTGAAACAATCTCTGATCCTGGACTATCACCGCCACCAGTAGCAGATGAGATAGAGAATGTTATATCAGAGCCAGAAGACTGTGTTTTTCTTTTCTTGTTGAATTCCAAGAGATAGATATTCCCACAGATTTTATAGCAATCACAACAACAACTGTTAAGACCAAAATGGGGGTACTTTTTAAAAAGTAACATCTTCTTAGTCATCACAGGTAAACCATAAAACAATGACATCACCCTTAACAGTCTCCCATCAAACAAGCAACCAAGGTGACCATCCAAAAACTACATCTACCCATGATATAGCAACAGATGTACAACTCTCAAGAGTATCATTTATCATGCTTACTTAATGGGGCATGCTCAAGAATTGAACTCTCAAAGTAAAAGCATCAAGATCCAAACTTCAATCACCAGAAAATATGGAAACAATAAAAAATGAAATATCAATGATCCATTGATATCTTCCCATCAAGAGAGACATCATGAGATATTATATGGGATAAACAACATAGCAGACCTTTTAGTCCATGCTCAGAATGTAAAAAAATCACCAACAAAGCATACATGACATAATAATCACATCAACAACGAGTAAGACCAGAATGTGGTATTTTTTTTTGAAATGTTGTTTTCTAAGTCATCGCAATTAAATCAGAAAAGAATGACATCACCCTTAATTTTTTCCCATCAAACAAGCTACGAAGATGATCATCGAAAAATACATCAACTCATGATAGAGCAGTAACCGTGCATCTCTCAGGAGTATCATTTATCATGCCTACCCAACGGGGGCATGCTCAAGAATTGAATTCCCAAAGTAGACGTATCAAGATCCAAACTCCAATCACTAGGAAATATGGGAGCAATCAAAATCAAAATCCCAAGGATTCATAGTTTTTATCCCATCAAGGGAGACATCAGGAGATATTGGATGAAATAAAAATCATAGTAGACCTTTCGTCCATGCTCAGAAAATAAAAAAATAGTCACCAATCACGCACACGTGGCCTAACAATCACAAAACCAGCTGATAAGACCACAATGGGGCACTTTTTTAAGAAATAATGTCTTCTTAATTATCACAGGTAAAATCATAAAACAATGACACCACCCTTAATATTCTCCCATCAAATGAGCAACCAAGATGATCATCCAAGAACTACATCTGCCCATCATAGAGCAGCAACTGTACAACTCTCAAGAATATCATTTATCATGCTTACCCAATGGGGCATGCTCAAGAATTGAATTCCCAAAGTAGAATCATCAAGATCCAAACTCCAATCACCGAGAAATAGGGGAACAATCAAAATCAAATTCTTAAGGATCCATATATATTTTTCCATCAAGGGAAACATCAAGAGATATTGGAGGAAATAAGCATCCTAACAAGCCTTTGATCCATACTCAGAAAACAAAAGAGATAAAAACCAATCAAGCATACATGGCATAATAATCACAACAGTAGCTGGTAAGACTAGAATGTGGCACGTTCTTAAAAAATAATATCTTCTTAGTCATCATAGGTAACCCATAAAATAACGACATCACCCTTAACATTCTCCCATCAAACAAGCAACTGTGATGATAATCCAAAAGCTAGATCTACCCATCATAGAGTAGAAGTTGTGTAGCTCTCAGGAGAATCATTTATCATGCTTAACCGATGAGGCATGCTCAAGAACTGAATTCTCATAGTAGAAGCATTAAGATCCAAACTCCAATCAGTAGGAAATACGGGAACAACCAAAATTGCTATCTCAATTATCCGTAGATCTTCTCCCATCAAGGGAGATACCGAGAGGTATTGGATGAAATAAACATCGTAGCAGGTCTTTGATCCATGCTCCGAAAACAAAAAAATCACCAATTAAGCATACATGGCATAACAATCACACCAGCAACTGGTAAGACCATAATAGGACATTTCTATACAAAGTGACTTTTTCAACACAGGTAAACCATAAAAATGTTACATCACCCTGAACATTCTCCCATCAAACAAGCAACCAAGATGATCATTTAAAAACTACATCTACATATCACAAGGCATCAGTTGTGCAGCTCTCCAGCGAAAGATATTTCCATCCCCAATCATTCTTCACCCATCCGCAAAAAGGAATAAATCAGAGAGATTTTAAGTCCATAGCATACACTATGTCCAATCACAGATATCCAACAAGTAACATGCATGCATGATATGCAGAATCAAAGAAAAATATCAAATGAAACCAAACCAAAGAGAGTGTGCGACCAATGTAATAGCCCAACTGTAGTAATAAAAAAATGTGCGTAAGTGTACACCCGGTCGTAGAAGCAAAAAGAAGCAATGTTTGAACCGTTACCTTGCAATCCAGCAAATGGAAGAAGAAATGTGTAGTCACAAGCAAAGGAAAAAATGCATAGCAAGAGCCTGTTTTGAGCCATTGGAGATCAATCTCCAACCCATTTTATAAGGTGGTAATGGATTATAAAAACCCTAGATTCCATGTCGGAGGATATGTTCGAGAAGACAATTTCAGGTCTTACCGAGGACACCTTTAAGGCTAGAGAGCCCCATTAAAGGTTCAGAAGCCTCTCATATGAGATCGAACTATCCCATTCTTGGTAGAGTTAAAGCGACCTACCAAATATTCACGATTCATGGGTCAAGGTTGAGACATGTTTAGGGAAGGATTCACGCTTCACAGCTAAAGCTTGAGAGATGCGTAGGGCAATGGAGGAACATAGCAAGCAGCATAGGAGGAGAAGTGAGGGGCTCGATGAGAGAGACATAATGCGCATGGGATTGCCGGGGAGGGAGGAAAATGCAATGGCCATTGGTGCAAGGATGAGAATAAGGATGCATAAGAATAGGGTCGAGGGTGAGGGAGGGAGAGAATTGCCATACGTGGGGAACGAGTAGAGAGACAGGGAATATGCCCCTTAGTCCCGAGCGTATTCCCTAACCAAGCATTCCCTTAGGATTAGGAATCCCATCTCATTAGGATTCCTAATTCTAATATAACCATAATCCTAACAATATCTCCATTGAGTTAAATTCCATCGTGATCTTTTCATTGTATTGAGTTTGCACTGGACCATCCTCATCATATGCAGGTCTCATAGCAGGAACTCACTGCCTCTCGGTAACACACTCATCATTAGGTGCCCTCAACATGCCCCCTATCAGGCACACTCACACAACTCAATATTGTGCCTCTTGATGTGACACCACATATCTCTCATAACTGCATATTGTGCTATCATCCTCTTGTAAAGTGATTCATACTTGCTTCTCCTTATTATGTATTTTGCAGTAGAGATGTCAATAACTTGCTACTATCTCATCTTACTTCTTATCTTTGGAATAACCAGAGCTTAATCACCTATCACGACCCTTCCCTCATGCATGTACATCCTATATGGCATCCTCATACCACGCATCACCATGTGTGCTCCCTTGCTCACTATGAGAACACTCCCTTCAATGGTGACTTGATGTCCTCATGACTCGATCGTTCGTAATGAAATTAAATTCTTCTTGGATGTAGGAATGTATTTGACACCTGTTAGATTCTGAAACGGTCCATCAAACATACAAAATTACACTAATCCAATTCCCTTAAGGTTAACCTCTCCATCTCCCATCTTGAACGTGACATCTTGCATGTCTGATATGTATTGACTACTCCCCAGATGAGCACACATAATTTGAACATATCGAGTCTAGAAGCGATCTTGAATCTATCTTAATCTCCCTCAAGCATGCCAGCAATTCTTCCTTACAATCTACAAAAGAATCCTCTTGGTCAGATTTATAATTATTGGCCTTCTTCTATCTTTTCTCCTTCTCATGTCTCAGACAATCAGCTATTTTGTTTCCTTCCTTGTCACGATAGAAGCATCTGATCGGACCTTGTGATTTGGATCTATATGTGAATCTTGTCTCTATTGATCTTGAACATCTATCCTCAGTTGCCAGCTGATGAACCGCGAAATCGACCCTTTAAGAGAGTGTTTTAGCACTTCAACATATCGTAGCAGTCGGGCCGATTCGGGCTCATCAAAGAGATCATCTCATTGAAATATGTATATGATGTATCAAAATGAGATGATCACAAAATTTTTTTACTTGGTAAGATACCAAGGTCGAACTCAGGGACACGAGCCTTTCTCTATTAATCGGATTTTTTATCTATCTAATTAAGCGTTGAATTGAAGCATATATAGGTCAAATTATGTAAGGAGACAACAATGCATTAAAAATAAACATGCATTTTTTTATCAATTTTTATCATGCAAATGAATGCCATGAAATGCGATGAAGCTATGCCCTAGAACAGGAGAAATATGATGAGCAACTTAGTATGAGTCAACGTAGGCACACGTTAAAACTTTAAGAGACACATGGCAAATAAAATAATCATCAAAATTCATTGTGTCCAAAACAACAATTAAGCATGGCATTAGAAAGACCATCAAACCAGCTTTAAAACGAAACTGAAATCAACTCAATTAGACATTCGTAGCTCAAGATATGCATAAAAGAAGCCAAGGGCATAAATGCAATAAAAACATGAAAAGATAACTACAAACAGGTCCTCGGAGGGACTAAAATGTAAATAAGTAAAATAACGGGACCTTCCCTGTAAAATTTTCACTGTGCACGCACGGTGCACGTGATAGGGACCTGCTTGCAAATTGAAGAAACTTGGTGGACCTCTGCATAAATTTCCCAGAGAGCACATGGCTTGCACGTGCTACTCCAGGCTCGGAAGGAGGCTAAGGTTCGACAGAGGCTCGGAATGCTTCGGCCAGGCTCGGCTCCTGGTTTGGGCTCGGTGCAGGCTCGTGGAGGCTCGGAAGCAGCCAAGCCTGGAGGCACGGTAGTTGAGGTTCGGTGCTGCTGTAGCGGTGACATGTGGCCGAAGATGAGCCATTCGATTGTGGTGATCGGATGGATGCTGTGAACTCCTGAAGGGACGACGTGGTGGCATAGGGACCGTTGGATCTTGAGGATCCAATGGTACCTGGAAGGAGTCCTGAGCGGTTACGTGGGCTCATCTAGGCCGTTGGATGGTCGCTGAGAGACGACCATCCAACGGTGTCTGCATCTCCATCTTCTTCAGCGGTTGGCGGAGGGAATAGAGCTCCGGCGAAGGTGGCTCTCCTCCACCGCTCGTTCTCCGTCGATTTGGTCCTCCCCCGAGCCCAAGGAATGGTCGTCGATGAAGCGAGGGACTCGGGGAAGGACTAGAAGCATCTGGTGTCGCTCATCAGCGCTCGGCTAGCGACTGCGAGATCGATGAAATCGGCTCCGACCGAGCTCCGATCATTGAACGAGTAGAGACTTGCAAGGTTAGTAGCATAGCCGAAGCAGACAAGGGTGTTGTGCATACGAAGTGGAGTGCAAATGGGAGCTTTGGATTGCGGAGAATGTGGGGAGCTCGGAGCTCCTCCGCCGCGAGGGCGGAGGAGGTGGGTCGGAGGCGATGGGAGGTATGGGAGATAGAGACGATGAGCGGAGGGCGTAGCGTGAAGGGGAGAAGCGTAGCGAAGCTCGGAGGGGGGTTAATGGCAGGTGAAAGTGAACGAAGCGGCCTAGAAAATTAAAGGAAATTAAGGAAAAATACAGAGGAAGAAGAAGAAGCTTACCTGGGGAGATATGGTGGACGGGAGCTTGGGCTGAGCATCACGATGGATGCCCGGGTCGTCGCTGGACATCGGCAGCTGGTCGATGCAGCTCGAGCAGGCCTGGAGGCGCCGCGACTCCGCCGTGAGTGGCGGAGGGTCTCACCGGGGGAGCGGGTCGTCTTCGCTCGAACTTCTCGCCTCCTCCTGTCACAGGGAGGCGGAGGAGGGCTGGGCCCCTCCCCATGTAAAGGCAGACAGCTTGGAATGGAGGGGGACGCGAGGTTTTTAAAGAACGAACCGGCGGTGCAAGTGATGGAAGTCGTGGGCTTCGAGGGAGTTGTGGAGCGACTGGGGAGACGACGGGGGTCGTGGAGTGATGCGCGAGGTAGAGGGATGATGGGGGAAGACCAGGAGGTGGTTGGCGAGAGGAGAAGAGGTCAGAGGTGTTGGCGATAATGGGAAGGGGGGAGAGGTTTTCACGCGGTGGAGATCGTGGAGAAGACGCGGTCGCGAGGTAGACGATGGATGTCGGCCGTTGGATCTGGAGATCCAACGGCGGACAATTAGGCGCTGAAGGACGGGTGCGATTAGATCGATGGCGAAGCGATCGAAGGGTGTAGGTGCTGCCACGTGGCAGGCTATGCGCGAGGTGGTAGCGAACGGCTTAGATGGAACCAAGGGCCTGATCAAGCGGCTGAGAATAGTGAGTGGATTAAGCGGTGGAGATTGACGTTCCCAGGCAAAACAAACGGTCGCCAATGCGACACGTGGAGGCCTATGAGAAAGGCGCTAACGGAGGACGGTGATGGGAAGTTAAGGTTGATCGAAGGGTTGAGGAGCGCCAGAGGAAGGAGCGGCCCAGATGGAAATCAAGAGCGCGATCGAAGGGCACAAAAGGTGCCAAGTGTCATGCTCTGGTGAGAGCGCTTACGGACGGTGCTGATTAAAGATGGGGATGATCAGACGGCTGAGGCAATTGGGCACGCGTGGAGAGCTTTGGACCGTTGGATCTCAGGAGGAGATCTGACGGCCCAGCTCGGGGAGGATAAGACAAGAGAGGCGGGGCCACGTGGCTCACCCAGAACGGGCCACGTGCCCCAATCAGATTATTCAGATGATATTTTTGATATTTGAAGGCTTATTTGGTCGAATTTGAGAAAACTCAAAACATGAAAGTTGTAGATCTTGATGAGATCTACAAGTTTCATGTTGACCAAAACTGGAGATGAAATCAAACATAGGCCCGAAATATTTTTGAGGGTATTTTTAAGTCTAAAAATACCATGAATTTTTATTTTTCCATTTTTTTGTGATTTTTAATTTATTTAATACTCTAATAATTACAAGACTTTAACTGGGTTTTATTGACACTCAGCTTAAGCAAGGGGGTTAATAATGAGAAATAAAGATGATGAAATTGAGTTTCATCACCAGCTCATAACCTTCATCATTCGTTGCCTCATTTGTCAACCTCCTTCGAGACTTGTTCATAAGTAGTGAAGCAACTATCTCGTCTAATGTAATTGTATCCTTTCCATAGAGTAAAGTCTTCACAATATGATCATAGGAAGATGGACAGAAACTTTGCAAAATAGTACCTTATCCTCCTCCTTGAAGAGAAATTCTCCTTTCACATTCTTCTCCTCAAGTATGAGCATGTTTATCAAAATTCTTATGAATTCATATAAGTGTACCTCAATATTTGTCCCATCAATCATATTTAGACCATATATCTTCTTCTTTCTCAATAGATAGTTTATCAAAGATTTGGACATGTATCCTCCCTTGAGCTTCATCCAAACCTCTACTGGATCCTCCAGGACAATGACATCATAAAGAGTGTTGTCTGCCAAGAATAGTTGTATTGTATTGTTTGCGAGATCCCTCATCTCCTTACACTCTTCCGCTTTAATCTTTTATGGCTTCTTTTCTTTACCATAGAGTGCTTTCGCAAATCCTTCTCACATGATTATATTCTTCACTTGTTGTTGTCATAAGGTCTATTGAACCATTATATTGTTGGTTTAGTTTGTATGGTCCAATCAGGTCGAACCAAGTTAGACCGGTGTTACATACAGTAAAAGAATACCGCTTTCCAGGTTTTTTTCAATAACAGTTAATTTATAACCCTATTTTTTTACAATGACATGTGTACCCCTATATTTTACAAAATTCATAGTAATGGGATATTATTAGTACATTTATTCTCCTAAATTATACCAATTTAAGGATTATTGTTAATTTTTTAACGATATAGGGGAACAAGTGTTTTTGCTGAAAAGTGAAGAGTATAAATGCTATTAGAAAAAAATTAAAGGATACAACAAATATATTTTATCAAATTCATATAAATACGTACTATGATGCACAAAATTAATAATTTTAATACTATTCAAACTCCAATTGATGACAAAAATTATTAATTTATTTCTTCTCATTGTATGACTATGGAACCTTCTTCTTTTGATGGAGCCATCATTTATTGTTGTTGTAAGGGAACATCCTCATGCATAATGTGGTTAGAGAAAGCCAATGCTCGTAAAGTGGGAGCAATATTGAGTCACTAGCACATATGGAAAGACAAGAGATAAAGGAATTTCATACAATAGGTTAGAATGAAATTAAACGTTGAATAGTTTCTAAAATAATCCATTTTATTAAATAATTATGAACTTTTTTAAAATATATGGTCAAACTGGTGGTTTGGTTCAATTTGTTCAATCGAGTTCATGCGGTCCAATCGAATTTTGACTGTTTTTTATTTTTTGATAAAAAACAAGGTGGTTGGATCATTTTTCTCCTGGTTCTTGGTTTAGATGATTGAACCTGCCAGTTCGGTTTGGTTTTAAAACATTTCTCTCTAGTATTATGGGGAAGACAAATTAGGTCATGTATGTGTCACTATATATGTAAATATTCATGCCACTTATGGGTACAGAATGTCGAGGGTTTTCTATACTTCCCCTAAACATTGGCTTCTATTTAATCACTTTTTTCCATCATAAAAGTTACAGGGGATTAATACCATCTTGCATTGCCAACCTCTTTACAAAAGTATGCAAGTTTTTTTATTAGCTTATATCAACTTCAATTCATCCCTTATGAAGTATGCTTATGATTATGACATAATAACAGTCATTTCTCCTTAAAAAAGCTTCACACCTGAAAGATAATTATTATTTACCCATGTCGGTTGTATCTAGAGATTCTAGTTACTAGTTATACTCGTTGACTGCATGGGTCCATTTACTTCCTTTAAAGGTTAAATATTTATCACCGATTCACATTTCACTTTTAGATAATGTACATCATAAAATAGTTCTTGCCCCATTTCTACATTATCTTTACTATCTTCTAAGGTGCTCGATCCATGCAACTTTATATCTTGATTTTAAGAGATATAACATCGTAACTTCTAATGTAACTTAAGATTTATGGAAACCCTATATCCTTTGGAGTGTCCATAACATGTAATAAAGTTGTACTTTATTTTTTAAAGTTAAACACATGTTTGATCTGATTATGAAGCAAACGTATGAAGTGCACCCCATGTTGGACATGCGAGCCGAAATCTAACCATTATGTAATAAAAGTTATTGCAGATCATTCCTTAATCTGAAATGAAGAATAACTAATTTACATAATAGGTCCCTTGGTACAATTAGGTTTTTGTACCATGGTCATATTGATATTATAAAACTATTGATCCAAAGGTTGGATCATAGAGGCTGGTGCATGGTTGAATAGCTAAAGAGTTAGATTGAGGACTCAACGATACCATCAAATGATTATCAAGAATGGATCTTCGTTCTTAGAAGGAAATGACTATACTTATTCCAAAGTTTGACATTCAACCAACCTCTTATGTAGCCTCTACATAAGAATAAAGATTCAGAGGTGTTGGATGAGCTAAGTCAAAGAGTTGACTTTGTGAGATTGAGATAACTAAGACCTATGTCGGATGCTGTCACGTATATGCACACATCCTCTGACCGAAAACATATGTATTAATATATATCTAAGTTTTTTACATTAGGTAGATGATGAAGCTACGTTTCATCATCTTTATTTTTCTATCATTTTGGCCTTAGAACCCCTAGTAAATGCGTGTAAATAGGCTTAATTTAGGTATTTTAGCATTTATGCATCATTGTGTAAATATTGTATAAAATACGGTTTTTAACGCCAAAATTATAGAATAAAGAAAAGAAAAGAAAAAGAATAAAATATTGTAAATATTTTGTGACCCGAAACCTCGAGACCTAGGCATTTCGATGACTAGGTCGACAAGGAATAAAGTAGGGGGAGATAAGGGCCAAAAACTAATAAAAATACCTTTTATTTAATCCATTCTTTATTCATTTTGGGACCTATTTTTGGGTCCACTTTTTATACATAAAATAAAGAAACTTTGAACATTAAAGTTGTAGATAATTAAATATAGAAAAATACAAAATTGATTTCATACAAAAATATTGTACAGATAAAAAGATATGATCTGAACAAGATTCTAGAATCCCAACTACCCAGACCTGTATCTCGCAAATAAAAACTCGAAATACGCCAAAATCACCTTTAATTTTTTATAATTTTAAATAAGCTATTTAATGAAGGTGGTTTCACTTTTTACAGAGCTGCGGTTTGAAAGTTGAGTTTTGGACCCCTATTGTATACTTGAACATATTAAAATATTCATTTTATTTATTATTCATTATTTTTATACTTTTATATTTTTATGATTTTGTAAATATTATTTATAATATATGTGTACATTAAAATCAGAATAAAAACTTAAAGAAAACAGAAAAATAAAACACATGTATATAATGCATAGGTCTAATACCTATAACTATACCTATATAATTAATACTCCTATTTTATTAAGTGTAAAAATTACATCAAAAAATAAAATAAAAATATATTCAGTTCATAAAAAAAGTTATAAATTTATAAAATAATAAACAAAATGAATAAAATTAAATTTACAAAATAAAAATAAAATATTAAAATATAAAGATAAAGATACCTAAAAAGGGTATAAGAGGTAGCTTGTAATTTTATACCTTGAAAAAATAAATAAAAATCATAAGAAAATAATTTATTAAAATAATAAACATTTTTTATTTAATAACCAAAAATTAATAAAATCATTTTCTATTTTTAAATGATTTTACATTGATTTTTCCAGGATTTTTCCTAGTTGGTCCACGTTGACCAACCAGGAGGGCCTGAGAGTTGACCACAGGTCAACTCTCTAACCCTAGCTCCTGTAGCATGTCAGACCTGTGATTTTGACTCGTTTTCTCGACTTTTTACAAGTCGATTCTTTCACCAATCGACTTGGGTCCCTTCATGACTTTTTATCACCACTGATCGAGGATGCTCGCCCTATGATTTTTTCGGGCTTTGGATCACTGATCTTCCCGTTGTCACCTCATTTTGCATGCCCGACCTCCATCCCTTTCAAATGACCCCCCGTCACTTCCATCCACTTTTGAACTGCATTAGGGCAAGCTTAGACATCAGAGTTGTTGTTGAAGGATCCCCGGTGACCGAGGGTCGATCCCGGCACCTCGTCGAGGTACGACGGAGCCCTGAGTCGCGTGTCCAACACCATCTCCGGCCACCTGGCCGTCGAGGTCCACCTTGGGTTTTCCACCCTTGAGGTCGCAATTTTTATTCATTTTTCTTGCTTGTTTTTATTTCAGTAGTTGTAGGAACCGTTTGCCATCTTCCCTTTCGATCATTGCCCCACCTTTCGCCTCAGCCACTACCTCACCGAAGCTCGCTCCGATGAGCTCCTCCCCTACCGTTATCTACCTTCTTCCGCTGTTAGGTGAGGCGAGGCACTTTGCCCTCGCCTTCCTTAACTTTTCCCTGCAGATTTTGGAGCAGCTAGTGCACTGATGAATCTCCATTTCATCACCTTTATTCTATCATTTTGGCCTCAAAAACCCCAACAAATGCATGTAAAGAGCACCAATTTGTGCATAATAGCATTCATGATTCATTGTATTAATTACACATTAAATAAGGTGTTTAATGCCAAAATTATAGAATAAAGAGAAGAAAAGAAAAAGGAATAAAATATTGCAATTATTTTATGACCCTAACCCCGAGACCAAGGCCAGCATGGAATTGGTCGACAAGGAATAAAGTAGGGGGAGATAAGGGCCGAGAATACAATAAATACCTCATTCATTTATTCATTTATTTATGCATTTCTGACACCTATTTTGTATATGATTATTTATTCATCAAATAAAGAAACTTTGTACATAAAAGTTGTAGATAATAATGTAAGTAAAAATAGAAAATTGAGTTTGTGTAAAAATAATACTCAGTGTACATCTTATACACAGAATAAAAAGCCAAAATCTCAACTTCACAGACCCATATCTTGTAAATAAAAACTCAAAATCAACCAAACTCACCTTTAATTGTATATAGCTTTCCAAGAACTATTTAATAAAATTGGTTTCATTATTTTTGGAGTATATATGTGAAAGTTAGGTTTTTGGCCCTCCTTGTATATAGTACTGATTAAAATATTCCATTTATTCATCATCCATTATTTTTATAAATTTATATTTTTAGAATTTTGTAAATAATGTATATAATATATGTACATATTGAAATTACAAGAAAACCAAAAAGAATTTGTAAAATAAAATAAGTCTATAAAATAAATAGGCAAAATACCTATGATCCAATATGTACATAAAGAAAAAGGGAAAACATTCTTTAATTATTTTCTTTTCTCATATTTTTATAATGTTGTACATATTATACATAATATATTAAAAATACAAATCCAAAATAAAAACCAAGAAAATACATTAAAATAAATATAGTATACATAATATATAGGTAAAATACTTATAAGTATAACTACATATACATATACCTATTTATTTAAAAATGTAAATAAACTCATAAAAATCAAATAAAAATATATTTATACTTATAAAAACAAGTTATAAATTTATAAAATAAAAAAATAAAATAATAAAATAAAAATAAACAAAATAAAAATAAATACATATAAACATACTTATAAATACATTATTAAAATAAACACGTAATAAAACATATCAAAAAAATAAATAAACTACATTAATTAAAAAACATTTTTTATTTTATAAATAAACTCTAATTACATCATTTATTATGTCTAATAATTGGGTCAAGATCGGTCTGATGTGGGCCAATCAGAGGCCATGGACTGTTGAACTCTGGTCAACTCCCCCCTGCGCCTCGGACTCCCGTCAGAACCATCAAGTCCCCCGTTTTCCTCCTTTTTTCCTGCTCGACTCGTCCATCGTTGGCCATTGACGTCTTCTGACGAAATGATCTCTGATCATTGTACATCACCGCCATTAACCCAGATCGACCATCTAACCTGCCGATTCTTCGTGGTGCCCCGGTCAATAAGGGTACATACCCATATCTATAAATAACTCCTTCGACCTCCTTCCTCATTTTGGTCTCCCTTCGGTCGCTTTCCACCCTCAATTCCAACCCTTGGATGATCCTCGTGACAGGGGGGTACTCCTGGCAGTCTCAGTCGGTCGGAGGAGTCGAAGGAAGTGCCCACGACCGCCGCTCACCGGAGGTCCAGCTCCCTGGTCGACCACCAGGTATAAGAGCTGATTTATCTCGTTTTGTAGCTTAGTTTTAGTATTTAATCTTTAATCCAGTCTTTAGAGTAATCAGTAGGACCTTAGGTGCTCGATTAGACCCAGATCGAAGTTCGCCGGAGTTCAGCTCCGACGAACCTCTCTACCCTGATCTACGCATCATCCGACCCTCGCTTCAACTCATTTCATTTCCCTACGCGTTCCACACTCAACCCACGCATCAGATCATCCAGTTCCACACTTAACCCACGCATCAGATCATCCAGAGCTTCTCCAGCTCTGCGAATCGAGGTCCAACTCCTCCGCTTCGCCGGACCTCGCCACCCCCAGTCATTCCCTATATTTTTAGCCTTAACCCCTGGTCGAGGAAGACCCCCCTCGAGCCCCTCATACTTTTGGTGTAGGTTGAAAGCTACACGGAGCCCCCTGGGGCTCGATTCGATCCCGTGCGAGGTTCCAGGACCCCCCTTTCTTCTCCGAGCTCGTTGAACCGATCTAGGGGGTCCTGGACCTTCTGGAGTACCTCGGACGGTGCGCACCACCTCGCCGGACGTATGGAACCCATCGCCATCAACCAGGAGCGTCTGGAGGTGGAGAAATCAAAGATCAAAGCCAGGGAAGCCAGCTGTTCTTCCCTGTTCTTCGTGATCAGCAGCCACCATTGGATGAAGGAGACGGTCCCAGGTCTAATCAGGGTCGTCCATGTAGCAGTTGCCTCGGCCGTTCGATCAGACATCAGATGCAATCTCGGCCGAAGATCGTCGAAGGGGTATCGGGTTTTGAGGGCTCGACACGTGGATAAGTGGCGCGCCATCGCCGTCCATTTGCGCGCCTTAGGGGGTAAATTACACTGAGCCCCCTCGAACTTTTTGTATTTAATGTTTAATACTGTAAATAAATTCGCACATTGTAAATAAGTTGTACATTTTGCAGTAGGACCCTAATATTTTCCCGAATTGCAATTAGGTCCTTCCGCGCCTCACGTGCAGTCCCACGTGAGGCGTGTGAAAATTGCAGTCAAACCCCTGGCGGATTTTGTATTTCATTTTAACCCTTAAAACTGCAGTTCACGTGTAATATTTTTGGTGTTTATGCATAGAAGTCCCTGAGTTTATTTTTATTTGCAAAAATGCCCCTGCCAGGCCATATATTTTTGTATGCTTTTTCCATTTATTTTATGCCTCTTATTAACTTGAAAAACTTTGCAAAAATGGATATAAGCTCTTGTTAGCTTGCTCTTGCACGCCATAGTTTTAGATTTTAATTTTGTTGCATTTTTGCATTTATTAAAAATCAAAAACATGCATTTTATTTACTTCCTAGCTTATAAAATACCAAAAAATAGTAAAACACCTCTAAAAATTCCAAAAAAAATACCTATGGTCTATTTTGTCCTATTTTAGTGTCAGTCCAAAAATCACTAAAAACTCAAAAGAAAAACCTTAAAAATTCAAAAATACACAAAAATTCTAAAAAATATAAAAAATTCTAGAAAACTCCAAAAATTGCAAACTCAATTTTTGTAGCTTCTATATTTTATCCTCTTTTCTATTTTTAATTCCCATTTTACCCCCAACCAGTAGCTATTTCACTGTTTTGCTTTATTCTGCCATTTAAAAATACCAAAAATATTTTGAAAAATACCCAAAAATCACAAAAATAGTATAAAATCATGAAAATACCAAAAAGATTTTATTTCTGAATTTTTGACCATTTTTGTATACTTTTATAAATAGTGTATCAGTCCTCTCTCTATATTATCTGTATATATACATATTCCTTCATTGAAAAAGAAAATTAAATATATATATATATGTATACATATTTATTAATTTATCAAAATCTAATATATATAACTATATATATACCTATATGTAATGTATATATCATACATACCCTCTATGGGAATATATCTCTATATATTTATATTCTATAAATTATATATATATATATATTGCATAAGTATATATTATTAATTAAAAATATATATAATAATAATAATAATAATCATAAAAACCCACAAAAATAGGCTTCACACAAGGATGATTCTGTGGTACATGCGCATCATAGGCTACTGCATTTTTGTATTGCTCTCTGTGGATCGACCTCTACATACTTATTCACTGTGCATTTTGTGGTAGAGAAATAAATATTAATTCACACTTTTTGGACTTAATTCATTCATTCTTTTATTGTGGGTTAATTGCTGATTAACTTGGTTGTTCTGCGAGCGGTTGCCTCAGCGACGCTTCATATATCATTTTTTTGTAACCCTTGCGGAAGATACTAGTCATCAGATGGCACCATTGCCGGGGAGCAATGAGCATAGCCTATTTTATTTTTGTCATTCTTGTAAAAAAATTGATTTATCATTTATTTTGTGAGCAGCTATTTCTATTATCATTGATCACCATGCTTGATTGATTTATTTATTGTGATTAATTTCTTATCTGCTCTATTTTGATTGATTAAGGCTATACTAATTCAATCTTTTTGTGACTTTGATGCGAGGGCCCGCCACGCGAGGATGGTTTCTTAGGGAGCCAAGGCAACCAAGCTTGGAGGAGGATGGTCTTCATCTCATGACCATCTAGATAGAGCACCAAGGAAGCAAGGAGATGTGGATTAGATAGGTCTAGAGCATTTAGGCTCATTTTTGTAATTTATGGTGAGAGAGAGAGAGACAATTTTGGCATGTAATAATTAACCGGACTCTACTCTTCACAATGAGGACCAGTGCCCGGGTGATTGTTCACCTGGGGGCCTCGTCACGGCTTTTCGAGTTTTTATCGCTTTCTTTTCTTTGTTTTCCGAAGTTTTGAGCTTTCCGCCTTTATTTTATTTTGTTTTGTGTGCTTGGAGCCCCTAGATATAGGTTGCTTGACTCGGTAGCTAGGTCCAAACATTAATAAGAATGCATGTTCCTATAGTCCACTTCGTTTGGATCTAGTCAAACTTAAACAAGCCGTCCATTTGTCTCTTAGCCCTTGTGCCACAGCGATCCCTGCAAAGCGCTTTCTCCTAAACTCAAGTGTGTTGAGCAGAGGAGGGGTGAGCCAAGATCGGACCCTTTGGGCTAGAGATAAATGAGCGACTTATGGTTCTTCACGCTAATAGCAGCTAATGTTTAGGGCGATTTTGTGCCTTGCATACCGACATGTAGATAGGTTTAAAAATTCTGTTTTGCATACCACATGGAGAGAGCTGGGATGCACTGTAAGTCTTCTAACTCAGCATGCATCATTCGGTTCAATGGTGAGATTTCCATCATAGAACCACTTGCACGGCTTCTCCGCTATCTCCCTCTGATTTTGAGCACCTAGGACTTAAATGAAAATCTACAAAAACGTTAGGCGTTGGTATGAAACAGACTCAAAAAAAGTGAAAACCCAAAAATTAAAACAAGGGGACTGCTAAATAAACTTTGACCTTAATTAAAATCTATAATGGACTATCATTGTACCGAGTTCATAAAGCCCTCATTGTTTTCAGGTACCTTGGAGGGGGACCAAAACCCTACTCCCTTGAGCGAGTGCGACCCCCTAAGGATTAAAGCCAAAAACCCAGTCTGCAACTGCCTTGTGTATCGCCTGGATTTCTGAAGTATTGGCGCTTCTATCGTACGTAGGCGAGTAGGACTTGGTCACCAATGATGACTCTCTGTTGTGTAGAGCATTGACCCTGTCCGAAGTATTGAGCATAGGCCACGCCTTCACGGGGTTGTCTGTCTCATCGTCCTGCGTCCGAGTAGGTTCTTGCATGCTCACGGGTGATTCTGTTGCGAGCGAGAACAGAAATATTGGTTTCGCCTATCGGCTTCCTCTCTCTATTTCTTTGGCTGAGTAGGGATCCAGGAAGGGTTACAAGGACTCCAAAAAGTACAGACTACAGGTTACACAAGAGGAGGACAAGTATGGGATACTCTTCTGGCAATACTCTCTCTCCTATAGGGCAGCGTACTAAGGACTTGTTATAAGATATGCCTGAAATCACAACTCTAAAAATGAAAAGATAATAAATAGCCGAGCTTTTACGGCTTCACATGGCGTGAGTTGGTGAACCCGATTTTGTATTGTGTTTGCATGGATCAAGATTAAGGTTCGAAGATCAAGTCCCGTGCCTTTGCGCACATTTTGCTGTTTATCCCTTTGACCACCCCACTCAATCGAGCCTCTCTACTGTTTTACACTCCTTTTATTCCTCGTTGACCATCGTATATTTCTTCCAACATCCAACTTTCTCTTGTGCTTCGCGAAGATGATCCATGGATGGTTTTCGTCGGGACCATGCCGACACCCACATCGATTCCATGGACTCAACTCCGCCAATAAGTTCGAGGCGATTCCTGAGAACCCGATCCGGACTTTACGGATCGATCTCCAGACTCCTCGTTTTCTACCTTTCTCTTGGCCACCCAATAAACTGGGATCACTTTTGTCCCGCTTTCTCCGTTGTGAATGGAAGTCGATTATAGTCTACATCCTTTTCCATTCACAACATGCTGGGGTTGACCTGAATTCCAGCTTCATCTCGGCAGCTGAGCACAATTACAAGTGATCTGATTTGGACTATCTCATTATGCAGATAAAAGACAGTGCGAGCCCTGAAGACTACTCCGGAGTTTATTTCGTCCGACTCAGACCCTGATATGGATCCCGGAGGCAAGGGCAAGGGTCAGCAGCCACCTCAACCAGAGGGACAGATGCCAGATCAGAATCAAGTCAATGCCCAATTACTGGCGTCTATCCAGGCCATCCAACAGCAGCTGACCGAGCAGGCCCTCACGCAGACAGCATTCCAGGATATGTTGAATGATATGATGAACCGAGAAGCTGGAGGAGGAGGCATAGGAGGAGGAGGTGGAGGTGGAGGGGGTGATGATAACAATGATGATCTAGAGTTCCCACCACCACCAAAGCCGACACTTAAAGAAACATACAATCCGGGAGACAGCCAGATGACCGAGTGGATCCTCATTCCACCGGTACACGCTCACTTTGAGCTGAAGCCCCAATTCATCGCTCTTCTTCCTTCATTCCATGGAAACACTAACTAAGAGCCGTACATCCATCTGCAGCAGTTCACTCGCATTTGCCGCACCACCCACTATCCGAATGTCCCTCTAGACATTGTCAAAATTTTGGCATTCCCATTTAGCCTACAGGACAAGGCCCTCTATTGGGTCAACCACTTGGGGAAGGCCGTGACGACCTGGGAGGAGCTGAAGTCAACATTCCTGCACAAATATTACCCTCTCGATCGGCTCAACCAGATGGGAGCCCGTATCAGTAATTTCTCCCAGGGAGCCCATGAGTCAGTACACGAAGCCTGGGAGAGATTCACTGATATGCAAGAGAAGTGTCCCCATCATGAGATTCCCAAGACCAGCTTGGTCCAGCATTTCTTTGGGGGACTGAACATTGAGAGACAAAGGCTCGTGGATGCAGCATGTGGGGGCTCACATTTTAACAAGGATGAAGACGTAGTTTGGCAGATATTTGAAGAAATGGCCGAAGGAGATGCCGCCCTCTCTTCATCCAAGGCGTATCAGAAGCAGCCCCAGATCCTCCAGAAACAAGTGCACATGGCAGCGTCCAAGGAAGCAGAGAGAGATGAGAGCTCCAACCTCAGTATCATCGGGGGCCATCTCTCTAAAGTTGACATAATTGAGAAGCGATCACAAGATCTTGAGAAACTTGTTGTGATCGAGAAGAGGACCCAAAATTTAGACAAGCTTGATCAGATCAACAAGTACCTTGAACTGTTGGTGGGCACCATCAACTCTGTTCAGTCGGCGACACCATCGGAAGCTCCTGTTGAGAAGAAGGACGAGCAACAACCGCAGCATCAGCCTCAGCCGAGCCAGCAGCCACCGGCAGTCCAGCACGTATACTACATGCAGGCGCCCGACCAGGGCCAGCCGCAGCAGCAGATGGTCGTGTACCAGCCAGAGTTTCTCTCAGGACCTGATCCAGTTTTCCCACCACCACCCCTGATTCAGGAAGTGAACGGGATATGGAGCAATGATGCACAGCTGACCCGTCCTATGGGACAATCCCAGGGTCAGCCACTTGCCAACTGGCAATACCACCAACCTCAGGGTGGTCGCTTTGGATAGTCCTGTCAGCAGCACCAACAGTATCAACAGCCTCCCCAGTTTGCACATCAATGGAGGCAGAATCTGCCATACCAGCAGCAGCCGCAGTACCGTCATCACAGCCGTTTCATCAGTATGCGGCTGCTCCCTCTCAGCAATATCAACAGTATCCTCCCCCCTCGTATCAACAACTTCAACTTCCTGCACCACCCCAGCACCACCAGTAGCAGCCTCCGCACCCATCCATACAACAGCAACGTGGTCTGCACGCTGAAACCACTGAAGTACCCCCTGCAAACCCCACCATGGATTGTCTGGCCCAGCTTGTCAAAGGGCTAGCGGAAATGACCAAGCGGCTTGATGACCTGACCGCCACCCGAACTACCATTTCGGCTCAGGTCGAAGCCAACCCCAATAATTTCAAGAAGAAAGAGCAGGTAGATTGTGATGTCCTGTCCGAGTCTGATAATGATATTACTGTTTATTCTAATGCTGTTACTCTCAGGAGCAGTAGGGCCTTGCCTCCGCCTGCTACCAAGAGGTGGGTGAATAAAGAAACAGGTGGATCATCATCTTCCGCATCAGCCGTGCTAGCTACAGGGGCGAGTGAGGAGGAAGGAGAAGGAGAAGCCAGTCCAGTCGTCGTGCATTTGCAGCAGCCTCAGCTAAAAATACAAAAAAATAAGCAAAATCAAAAACAACAAAAAGAAGTTCGCAGCCGAAGCGAAGCCGCGCCAGCATTGGAGGAGCCGCCAGTAGCAGCCGATCCCACGCCAGCCGACGGAGAAGACGCTACCCTTTTTGATCGCCCTGCAGCATCAGTATGCCAAGACACATCTTGTACTCCTTTTTGTAGTACAGATGTACAACATTTTATGGGCGATGATTTTGATGTAAATAAGAACTCTAATTTTCCTGCCAGTGATGTACATATTCCTTTTCCTCATGCAATAGAAAAATCCAAAAAAATTGCAAAACGAAAAAAAGGAATTGTCTGATCCAGGAGTTGTGGAAATTTTAGATAAGTTGACTGTTGAGATTCCTTTGTTGAAGGCCATGGAGTACATGCCAGCCGTGAAGAAAGGACTAAAGTAGGTATGTACCAGCAAGCGTCACCCATCAAGAAAGAACAGACGCCTGCAAGTTGAGAAGCATGTCCTCACCTTGGACACGGTAGCAGCTATCAGTAACCTCCCGTAGAAGAAGCAAGATACAGGAGCACATCTGATCAGTTGTGAGATTTTTGACCAGGTCTTCGAGCGTACCCTCCTTGACAGTGGATCTTCCATCAACCTTTTGCCCTCATCCATAATGCAAGAATTCGGGCTGAGCCCGCTCAAGCAGACACGCATGATCCTTCAGTTCACTGACCGATCCGTCAAGTAGCCCCGAGGTCTTTTGGAAGATGTTGTAGTTAAAGTGCAGGAGATGCAATTCCCTGTTGATTTTGTAGTCCTTGATATGGACTCAGCTACACCCTTGCTCCAGACCCCTATCATCCTTGGCCGACCATTCCTTCGTACTTCAGGTGTCATGGTTGATTACGGGTCTGGCAAGATTACCTTCAGCTCAAATACCCAGCAAATCACGATAAACATGAACAGAGAGCCGAATGCCACGACTGATGAGAGCCAGACAGCATCAGAAACAGACTGTGATTTTATTGCAGAGATCAGAGATTCATTCTTGTCATTGGACGATCCATGGACCCGAGAAATCCTCACTCTTGAGGAGGACTCGGAAGGCGCAGTCAGCTTATGCTCCGACGATTCTTGGGAGATAGATTCTCAGATGCAGGCGCATCTTTTCCAGCATTCACTCCAGACCGAACATGATCAGCTTAGCGCAGAACCGTTCGGCACATCACCAGGAACTCAACAGAATAATGAGGATGGTAGCAGCCTCAAAGAAGTACATCCCACTACCAGCATAGTATCTGAAGTGACAGATAAAGTGGACAGGTCAAACCCAGAACTCAAGCCACTTCCGACAGGCCTGAAGTATGCTTTCCTTGCGGGTGAAGAATATCCGGTCATAATCAGCAGCAGGCTGAAGTCGGATCAGGAATATCATCTTCTAGAGGTTTTGGAAAAGAACCGCAAGGCACTTGGTTGGAGCGTATCAGATCTCCGAGGGATAAATCCAGCCTTGTGTTCACACCACATCTATCTGAAAGAAGATGCCAAGCCGTCCCGCGAATTCCAAAGAAGGTTGAACCCTAACCTAAGGGACATCGTCATGAAAGAGATAACGAAATGGTGTGACGCAGGGTTCATTTATCCCATCTCCGACTCAAAATGGGTAAGCCCACTGCATGTAGTTCCCAAGAAATCATGGCTTACCGTGGTTACAAATGACAAAGGAGAGGAAATTTCCACTCGGGTACCAACATCCTGGCGGGTGTGTGTTGACTACCGCCGTCTTAATGCAGCAACTAAGAAGGACAACTTTCCCTTGCCATTCATTGATCAAGTTCTAGAAAGATTAGTAGGCAAGGAGTTCTTCTGCTTTTTGGATGGGTACTCCGGGTACAACCAAGTGGCGATCGCCCCTGAAGATCAAGAGAAGACTACCTTCACTTGCTCGTTCGACACCTACGCCTTCAAGAGAATGCCCTTTGAATTATGCAATGCACCTGCAACCTTCCAAAGATGCATGTTAGCGGTCTTCGCCGAGATGGTAGGCAGTTTTCTCGAGGTGTTCATGGATGACTTCTTTGTCTATGGTGATAGTTTCGATTCTTGTCTTGAGCACCTAGACAGAGTGCTTCAGAAGTGTCGAGAAGTCAATTTAGTGCTTTCATGGGAAAAGAGCCACTTTATGGTCACTGAAGGCATTGTGCTGGGCCACGTCGTTTCCAAACGTGGCATGGAAGTCGACCCGGCAAAGGTGGATGTCATTTCAAATCTCCAGCCACCTCAGTCAGTGAAGAATGTAAGGTCATTCTTGGGGCATGTGGGATTCTACAAAAGATTCATTAAGGATTTCAGCCGCATTGCCCGACCTTTAACAGAACTTTTGTGCAAGGAAACTGAGTTCATTGTTGATTAGCAGGTTCTCCTTGCTTTCAATCACCGTTGGATTCAAGGGTCGCCCCAGTTCAGATCTCGACCGTTGGATGTGCAGGCCGCACACCATCGGATTGCCCTCAGCCATCTAATCCCCGTCGTCCGCATCGAACCGTCATCGGGCTCCGTCGTGCTAACACGTGGCTTAAGTGAAGGAAGGAGCGCCGTTCGATTACGAGCGGGAGTGGGTCGTCCATATCACGACACGTGGCACCACTGAAACCATCAGCCGTACGATCTCCTCGTGCTGGGTATTTTGCATATTTCACCCGACCATTTTTGTATTTGTTTATTCAGTACTTAAACTCTCATGGGTGCTTAATTTATTTGGTGTAATTTGCATATAGACCCCCTAGTTTTGTCATATTTCAGTTTAGTCTCTGCCAGGTCACGTGCCTCGTGCACGTGACTTAGCAATTTTGCAAGGCAAGCCCCTTGGGTATTTGATATTTGTATTAAGTCCAAGAACATTTTAATTATGTGTACTAGTTTTGGACAAATTTCATATAGGCCGTTGGGATTTTTGTTTATTGCTTTTAGGTCCTCCCAGGCGCGTGCGTAGCACGTGCGTACCTGGGCATTTTTGCAGGTGTGTCCCTAGCATTTTGGATATTTGCAATAGGTCCTTGAATTTGTTTAATACGTCATATATTTGTGGAAAAATTTCATATAGGTCCCTGGACTCATGTGTATTTGCATTTATGCCCTTGCTAGTAGTATAGTTTCTCTTTGTTGTCTCTATTTATTTCGTGCATCTATAAAATTCCAAAAATCACCAAAAAATTAACTTAGCTTCCTGCTTAGCTACTCTTTCACACCATATTTTTATTTTGCATTTTTATTGCATAATAATATTTATAAAAATTCAAAACATGCATTTTCAACATTGTTTGCATTAGAAAATACTTAAAAATTATAAAAGGTCTTTGAAAAATTCCAAAAAAATTATATTTTATGTGTTTCTGTGTTTTAACTCCAGACCAAAAATCACTAAAAATATAAAAGAAAACTCCTAAAAATCACAAAACCCCTAAAATCCTTATAAAAATCTTAAAAATTCTACAAAAATCCTAAAAATACAATTTCAGTTTCTGAATTTTCCCTATTTTATTATCTTTATGTTAAAATTAATTTGAGGAATTTTATACATTGTTTGATATTTTTCATCCTCATTTTAATTTCGACTAGCAACTTTATTCACTATTTCTCAGTATTTTGCCTTTAAAAATACCAAAAAATAGAAAAAATCTAGAAAAATCACAAAAACATTGAAAAATATAAAAATCACAAAAACATTTTATTTCCTGCATTTTGAGTATTTTTACCCCTTTTACCTCTCTTTTATCTCTAGTGTATATATATATTCCTTATCATAGATTATCTCTTTATTAAAAGAAAAAGAAAATAGAAAAATACAAAATATAAAAAGAAAATAAAAAATCAGTAAATTAAAAATCAAAATATAAAATTAAAAAAAAAATCAAAAGTCAAATAAAAATTACAAAATTAAAAACCCACAAAAATAGCATTGGTAGACAAATCATCACATTCATTTTTGTGCATTATTTCCTTGATCTATCTTGTGTGCTCCCTGAGTTCGATACTCTACACATACTTGCACTATACACACTTATTGTAGAGTTATAATAAATTTTGACTCCACATTTGCTTCTCATTGATTGATTGATATTGTGGGTTGATTGTTGATTTAATCGGGATTTACCGAGGGTCGCCGCAGCAACTTTGTCTCCGCCTTGTGTGAGACATTTAGACCCCCGTTAATCTTAGTTAATCAGTAGATCAATAGGTTGATATCCTAATCAAGGTCTATACACAAATTAGCCGGTGCATATACAAGGGCAAATGAGTATTACGATCTCTCAAAGGGATCAAATAGGTTCACTACTGAATCAGAAGATGTGAGCTTACTCATAAGATATTGGGATAAACCAAATTCCAACGTTGGTCGTCTTATTTTGGAAATAAGATAAGACTTGAAGGTATGATATATGCTTTTTGTAGAGCATATGATCGATACCAACTCCCATTGATTGAATGAGAAACTTAACAATAAAACCTTGAAGGAGACGATTCAAATAAGATCAGAATTTTAGGTTTATTCAAGGTTTTCTAGTATGCACGATGTACGGGTATTGAGAATACTCAAGGGTGATGTGATCTTAAATGATTGTATAACCATGGCATTTCCATTCGGAGGGAGTAATGAAAAGATTTGGATTTTAATGACTCCACTTAGTAGACTAGTTATCCAATCTTGGTCTAAATGTTGGACATTGATCTGAATATGATTTGAATGAGAAGATTGGATATTTTTTCTAACTTAATCAGACATCTGTGAGAGATCTTCAATATCTGGATGTCAGATTAGATGTTACTATCCAAATTACTATACATGGAATTTGCAGTCGTCCTATCCTTATCTCCAAGTATCCACAGATAAGACACACTATTCTTGAAAGAGTTCAGGAATTATTCCAGTAGAGACAATATTTGAGCGTAAGAAAAATAAAAAGAAACACTGATAATTAAATTAGATTTAATTATTTATCATAAATAATGTGAATATGATTCACATTATTTAGACATGTTTAAAAAGGCATCTAATATAATCAAAATAGATTTAGTTATCATAGATGAGATTAATGTGGATAGTACTATCCAAGATAATCATGGATAAGGTGGATAAGATCCATGATATCTTAGAGATAATTAATTGCAAAAAAGATTCATAATTCAGTATTAATGTGAATTGGATTCACATTATGCAATTAAATGTAAATGCGGTTTATATTTTGATTTGGACGGATGGCTATAATTCATAATTATCAGTGGCCTAATTGTAGTTGTCACAAATAATTTAGAATTATTTGGAGCTAGTCAAATTGGAAAATAAATCAATAAATAAAGACTTGATGTAATCTTGGAGATTACATCCAATTAGGAAAGAGGAGAAGAGATATGTTCCAAGTTGGTGGGAGACACCATGGTGGACACACCCCCTTAATATGGATTCTCTCTCTTTCTCTCACTTTTTCATATTTATATGTATCTTTCCCTCTCTCTTTTCCATCTTTATGTGAGAAGATTTCATGTATATTGGAGCTTACGTGCAATCTTGGAGATTACATTAGAATCAGAGTTGATAAATAATTTCTCAACTCATAGTCCTAATTGTGGTTGGAGCCTCTTATAATCTTGGAGATTACAAATTAACGTCAACCATTGATTCTTATAGGAGTGTATTAGGAGTGTATCATGGCCATCTACTTTATTACAGAAGAGAGACTAACCCTAGCTCTCTTTCATCAGTTAAGAAATGCAATTGTTGCAAGAAACAACACTCTCTCTCTCTCTCTCATTCCACATGTCTACTCTCTCTATCCACAAACCCTAGTGGCCATCCCTTTTCCCTAGATTTATGGACACTGTGATTGTCATTGCACTGCCTTCGTGCTTCCAGACCGATTGCTCATGGATCTTTCCTTTTTTCGGTACCTCGTGCTTTTGAAGATGACATCAAATTTTGGGAGATGAAATCAAGAGATTCCCCGCTCGGATCGTCGCCTTGGTTTGTGGAAAGCACGAGTCACGTACATACACCCACAAGTTCTCTCTAGTTGGATCGAACTTGACACATGAGGCATCTTCCTTTAGAGTCTTTGATATCACGATCAAGTTTCAAGAGGTAAACCTTATACTCATGTAATCACGAGTAAATGACATAGGAATTATTCCCATGCCATGTGATTTCATCGAGTTTATTAAAATTCTACCGCACCATTGACTAGTTTGACTAGTCGACCCAAATTGGATACGATTCCAAGGATGGATAGCATGAGAAAGTCTCTACAAACTGTAAACAACTAATTGGAATAATATAATTGTACAATGTGGGGGTCTATAAAATATAGTAATATCAAGAAAATTTAATTATGTGTTGATTGCATTGGATTGATAATTATGATTAATTTAATTTAGTCTAATTAAAATAAATAGTCCATTACTAATAGAATTATAAATTCCTTGGAAGAATTAATCATTAGATTTTTGATTCAAAATGATTAATTAAAACTTGAACTGGATATGAAGGATCAAAAGATGACATCCATGGTCTTCCATTAAGGCAAAGGGTTCCGTCGCCATTGGATTGTACGGCGGAGATGCCTATGTGAAGTCATTGTCTTGTTTTTGTTGTCATGAACTTCTAAGGTGTCATAGAGTGAACTTTATTGTCAGAGACATCGAGCATTGGTTGAGTGTGTGATCATTTTGGGAAGTCGTTCTTATCCTCTACTAGAGCAACTGTTTTATTGCGAGACTCAAAATATAAAATGTCCGAACCTACATCAAAGTGATCAAATTCTCAAGGACATACCCTGCCCTAAGACAATCGAATAAGCTGCCGACAACTGTGACCAAAAGAGGCAACTGAATAAAACCATTCAACTTTACTTGATCAGACCTCTCCCAAGGAACCACAGACTCAAAAAATGACCCTAGGAGGGATACCTAAGAAGCTGACTGTTGAGCCGAGCAAAGTTGTCTTCACCAAGAAATTTTCACAATCAAAAGGGAAATATATTATTACATATCGAAATTGTTCACACTCCCTAATGGAGATCTCATTTGTCGCAACCGAGGCTAAGGTGGCCCCCCTATAGCTTGCTCCTCGACCCCGTAGAAGTCTCCCACCAATCGGACTAGGTCATTTTGGATTTTATTGATCCTTTTTGTGATCCGTTACTCGAGCCATCACCACAAAAGCCGACTGGCCTACTGAACATAAAAAATTAAATGTTTGGCCACTGCATGGTCCCATATGTTTTCCGTTATATGTACCGACGAATCTTCTTCAGAGGATTTGAGGAAGATGATCAACAAAGTTGTATTCCACGATTTATGAGGGTGGCTGAAATGATGAACACAAAGGCAGAAGGTGGTGTCTTAGAAGGAACAACGAAGGTTTTGGAATGTGTGATTATACAACCTTCACAACCTTCGGTGGTTGTTCTCCTATGATGTCAAATGAGAATGGGTTCTTTGATTTTTTATGATGGCATCCTCTTCCTTGCATTAGCGAGACGCACCCTGAGCTATTCGCCTTAACCATCCCTCTTGGCGAACCATGCTTCGCTAGTTTCCTAAAGGAGATAGACCCATGCTTGAAATATGTTTTCCATTTTCAGGCTTTTTTCCTTTCGAGAGTGGATGTATCATAAGAAGTATGTCTTCTTAAACAATATGATCATATGTGCTACTGCAAATCCCAACTCTGAGTAGTAAATTTTCCATATGAAATCTATGTTACAAACAAACAAATATGTATTGTTAGTACATATGATAACTGAATAAACCTATGTGAACTTCATGTATAAATATGAAAATATAGGTTACAAAGTGATCTGATGTCATGATGACCTAAAAACTATGTAAGCTATATAACTGATGAAACTCCATTTCATCATCTTAATGTTCTATTATTAACCCCCTTGCTTAAAGTTTGGACAATAAAATCCAGTTAATATCCTGTAATTATTAGAGTCCTCAATAAATTAAAAATCACAAAAAAATGGCAAAATAAAAATCTGTGGTATTTTTAGCCTTAAAAATAATCCTTAAAAATATTTCGAGGCTACAGTTGATCTCATCTCTAATTTTGGTCAACATGAAACTTGTAGATCTCATCAAGATCTACAACTTTCATGTTTTGAGTTTTCTCAAATTCGGCCAAATTAATCCTCAAAAGTCAAAAATACTTTCCTAATAATCTGATTGGGCCACGTGGCCCATTCTGGGTGCGCCACGTGGCCCCGCCCTCCTTGCTTCAGCCGCCCGCGTCTTCAACCGTTGGATCCTCCTCTGATCCAACGGCTCAGATATCTCCACGTGCACTCAATTTCCAGCCATCAAGATCTTCTCCGCCTCTTGATCATCACCGTCCGTTCGCGCCGCTCCCTTATCACGACACGTGGCTGCTCTGCAGCCCTTCGATCGCACCTTCAGCCCTCCATCACAGCCGCTAGTTTCGCAACCGTTCGATCCACACCTTCTCCGCATCGTGGCCGTCCTTTAGCGCCTCGCTCTCAATCCAACACATGGCACAACCGATGCCCTTCGTTCGCATCGCCCAGATTCCATCCGCGCCGCTCTTTCGCGCCCAATTGTCCGCCGTTGGATCTCCAGATCCAACGGTCGATAGTCTTCGTCAACCTCCAGCCTCCTCTTCGTACCCACGTTCTCCACTCCGCATGGACCTCCCCCCTTCCTATTATCTCACCGACTCTGACCACCATCTCCACTAACCGAACACTCCACGATGTTCTCCCATCATCCACCATCCTCGCGGCACCTTCGTCAAACCACGAACCCCTCTTCAGTCGCCCCATTTTCTCCTCAAAACCCACGTCGATCAGCACCACAACTGCTACCCACTTTCTTCAAATACGCCGCTCCCTCCTCCATGAGCCTTTGTCCACTTGTACGCGGGGCCACGCCCAGCATTCCTCCACCTCTCGGTGACAGCGAGGAGGTAGGACGGAGCACGATGACGATGCGTGCCTCCGGTGAGACCCTCCGCTACACACGGCGGAGTTGCGGCGCCCAGCGACCGCCCGAGCTGCGTCGACCGGCTGACGACGTTCAGCGAAGACCCGGGCATCCACCGTGATGCCCAGCCCAAGCCTCCGACCGCCTTCCCAGCTCAGGTAAGCTCTCTTCTTCCTCCTTATCTTTTTATTCGATTTCTTTTATTTAATTAGGTCTCTCCTGCCGATTTCACCGTCCATTAACCTCATTTTAAGCTCCACCATCGTTCCCCCTTTCTCGCACACTCCTCCGACTACCCAATCCCTCTGTCTACGCCGTTGACCACATTCGACCCATCTCCTCCGCCATCCACGGCAGAGGAGCCCCGGTTCCCCATCTCCTCTCACTCGAACAGAACCTCATTCCACCCCATTCATGCACGCAATTTTTTTGGGCTTCGGCTATGTATTCCTAACACTGCAGGTCATCAATCTTCTTCAATGATCGGAGAGCACGCCGGAGCCAGCTTCGTCAACTCCGTACCAACTACTCGAGCTCCGATGCACAGATCCAGAAGCTCCCGGACCTCCCCTGAGCCCCCATCTTCTCCGACGTCTATCTAAGGAGCTCTGGGGAGGTCGCCCTCAGCTGATAACAAGCGGCGGAGGAGACGCACCTTCGCCAGTCTTCTAAAATCGCTGCCCGCCTTCGGCCGAGGGAGACAGCACATGCGTCGTTGGATGTTTCTTCTGGGAACCCATCCAACGGCTCTGATGCAGCCACGCCACCAGCCAGATACTCCTCCAGACGCCGTAGGATCGTTGAAGATTGGACGGTTCACGATCACCCACGTGGCAGCGCCATAGCATCCCCGAGCCTAGCATCAGAGCCTCCAAGCTTGGATGCTCCCGAGCCTCCCCGAGCTTGCATCGAGCCTCGAACCGCCCGAGCCGACCCGAAGCAACGCCGAGCCTCGGCCGTACCCGACCCTTAACCCGAACCTAGATTGCGCGTGCACAGCACGTGCCATTGAGGTAAATTACACCGAGGCCCACCAGCTTTCTTCAATTTGCAGAAAGGCCCCTACGCGTGTGGTACTTTTTCAGGGAAGGTCCTTATACTTATTGTATTTTCATTCTAGTCCTTCCTAGGGACCTTTCTGTAATTATCATTTCATGTTTTCTTTTAGTTATGCCCTTGCTTTCTTTTATGCATATCTTGAGCTACGTATGTCCAATTGAGTTGATTTCAGTTTCGTTTTAAAGCTGGTTTGACAGTCTTTCTAATGGCATGCTTAGTTGTTGTTTTGGACACAATGATTTTTTATGTATTATTTTATAGCCATGTGTCTATTTGAGCTAGAACTGATGCCTTACTTAAAATTGTTTATCACATCTACCTCTTTAATTAAACTTGAAATTAACTCTTATTTAATTTTGCTCATCATTTTCACCTAGGGCATATTTTCATTGCATCTCTTGCATTATAAAAATTTATAAAAAATGCATGTTTATTTTTAATGCATTGTTGCATTGCGTCTTCTTGCATGCTTTGACCTAGATATATGCTCTAACTCCACGCTTAATTAAATGGACTAAAATCCGACTAATACGAGAGAGGCTCGTGTCCCTGAGTTCGACCTTGGTATCTTACCAAGTTAAAAAAATTATGATCATCTCATTTTGATCTATCATATATGTACATATTTAAATGAGGTGGTTTTTGATGAGCCCGAATTGGCCCGACTGCTACGACATGTTGAAGTGCTAAAAACACTCTCTTAAAGGGCCGATTTTGAGGTTCATCAAATGGCGCCGTTGCCAGGGTCACGGCTCATTTCTTTTATTTTTTGGATTTTTTGTTTATTTAATTAAGTGTATCTTTTTTATAGGTCAAATTGTTCACATATTTTGCATTATAAAATTTTTCTTTCTTATTTGATCTCTAATATTTATTTCTGTGGCAGGACCCTTGATCAATCGAGGAGGCGAGGAGCTGGTGTCTCCCGCTGAGAGGAACCGCTTGGAGTACATCGAGAAGAAAGAGAAAAAAAAGTGTCGCATTTTTATTTCCATGCATGAACTTGTAATAATACGTCGTTTACAGCGGTCTTCGATCGAAGGCTCGCGAGTGTAATCGAACGATCGTGGTTGTGTGGGGATCGTCCCCACTTGAGTGTCGACCTAGGACCAGGCACGCGGCTCTCTGGGCTCATTTTATTTTCTCCATCTTTTACATGCTTGCTCGTAGGTAGGACACACTATTAAACAAAGACACACGTAGCATCGCCTCACGTAGCCAAATTAAAATGAAAATTTTCCCCGCTAATAGAAGCATGTTAGGTGCGGCTTTTTAATCGACTTGCATACATGAGTTTTGGTTTTCAACACGGTCCAAGTTTTTCACGGATTTTTTCGCTATGTCACTGCATGATTTTTCGCTTAGCTTGGATCATGGTTTTATTGAATACGCGGTTTTTCTCGGTTTCTTTTTCCTAGCTTGATCACCTAGGTTAAATGGAAAAAGGGAATGAACGGTAGACAGTGATTTCTTGATTTATGTGCTAACCATAATTCAGTGATAACCTAAAATAAAATTGGGACTGTTAATTGCAAGTCAACATAAAATGGAGTAAAACTTATGTTTTGGGAGAGCAACACCCGCGCATACGCCTTGATTTTCACTTCACATTCTCTTCGCATAAATATCTAATGTTTTATCACCAATAAAACCGACAAGATAATAAACCAACTTCGGTTGGTTTCATGTGTGAGTTGGTGAAATTGAGGGTGTTGCTTGATTGATTGAGCCATGTTTGCTACACACCCCAAATCCTTAGTCACTCCATTCATCTCCGCATATTCAAAACCGCTCACTTGTAAATCCATTCCTCTTCTTTATTCCCCTTGGGTCCCTCCCAACATCAACTCCCATCTTTATACTTAGGCTAATCTCAGCCTAAGTATAGGGGGGACCCGAGTCCCTGTGATTTCTCTACTCATCTTTCCTTGCCTTTATACTTAGGTTATTTCTAACCTAAGTATAGGGGGAGCCCCTCTTAACTCCCGTATATTTCTCTATACTTAAATGGACCTATGGACTTGTATCATTTAGTGCTATGAGGACATAGCAAAGTTTAAGGATAGGGGGGTATACCGTATATATTGTATATTTACTTTAGATATAAACTAAAAAATTTGAAACATTTAAAACTTTTTGGCTAAGGTAAAATTCTTTGGACTAAGAGAACTCAAATGATTTCACAGCTTTTCGATATTATGTTACGCTATTTTTTATAAAAATATTTTCGAAAATGATTTTTCCTTGTTTTGAAAAAATCTTTTCAAAATGTTTTGAAAAAAACTTTTTATTTGTGTGACATAGTTTTGAAAAATCTCCATCTCTTTTCAAGGAAAGTTGCGTTTAACTCGTGTTTTAACCTTTATTAAAATCCATAAAAATGAGAAAAAACCTAAAATCCTTTAAGAGTCATTGGTGACTACTAAACCCAATTAAGTAAGCCGCGTTCAGTGAGGGTTCGCCCTTAGCAGATTGGATGGTTTAGAAGACATCGCGTAAGGCCCCATCCTCAAGCAACGGGCTTCGGCCTGTACTTACATCCATACTGGCTGAACGTAGATGCTTAATTGAGTTTAGGCAGTACTAATATCTCTTGAAGACCCTAAAAAAAAGAAGAAAAATGAAATAAAAAATGTCTTGTTTTTGAATGAAGAAGTTGGATTAATCCTCTACACCTACACTTTCACTCAGGATCTGAAATGATCAAGGAGACTTAGCTTGATGAGGTCTTTGAGATTTTAGGTTAACCAGCCTTAGCCATCAGGGTCATAGACTTAATCGTCCACATTCCCCTAGATTTCTAGATTTGCATGCTATATTCCATGCTTAGTCTCAGACATAAAGAATATGATCAGCACATCACATGCACGACTGCGGTTTTTGATGAGATGAGTTGATTTTTCACTCGAGGAATTGGGATGAGGAAGTCAAGTTTGGATTTGATCTAATGATGCTCGAGGATGGGATAAAATCTTTGGAGGCTTCATGAAACCTGAGTGTCAGCAATATTAGCCAGTATGAGAACTTGGTTCTTATACTAATCTCTTGAAATTGACCTCAGTGCCAGGGTGTGAAATACATAAAAAATGTTGATCAGTGTGCGCCAACTCTTGGTAAAAGCAGTGGAGCTAGCCAAAAATTATACAAGTCAATGAAATTCAAAGAAAATCTCTCATTCCACCAATTCAAATATCAAAGAGCTTCCACCAAAGGCGAGCGCTCCCAAACGTTTCAAAGTGTCCACTTGGACCACCGCTATTAGGACCAGGAGTAGGGCTTGCACCAAAAAAGGGCTCTGCATCGTAAATGCTACAAGTCTGGGTGTAGAAGGTACGATAGGTACCCAAAAGAGACACACCCCGGTGTACTCCCAGGAAAACAAGTGCAGATGACTCCAACTTCTCTTGACGGACACACTGATCAACACCAAAAAAATGTGTTGCGTAAAAGGCACTAGAGAGAATCCTTGTTCCAATGAGAGGGAGGGAAGAAATAACACAATCCCATGCCCTCCATTACTGGCCTGTCATCTACATTTTCTAAGTCTGACAACTAAAGCGACGGTGGACTGAATGCAAGATTTGATTTATTCCCTAGTGTTGAGGATTGGGTCCTTAGGAGATTTTCTCGGACCAAGACTTTGGGTGACGACTTGACTCTACTCTCGGAATCGCAGTCAACACTAAAATTTCATATCCTTTAGATTATATGTACATCAGAGAGAGTCTGGAGAAGTAGAGGAATTGGATGCCTCTTGATTAAGGCTGGGTTGAACTCGAGAATTTTGGATCTCTAAAGTTGAGTCGACTTGAACAGATTGGATCCTGTATTCACATGCACAAGGGGGTTAATCCAATTTAGTCATTCTCTTTTATGCTCGAGGACGAGCATAGTTTAAGTATAGGGGGGTGATGAAACTCCATTTCATCATCTTAATGTTCTATTATTAACCCCCTTGCTTAAAGTTTTGACAATAAAACCCAGTTAATATCCTGTAATTATTAGAGTCATCAATAAATTAAAAATCACAAAAAAATGGCAAAATAAAAATCTGTGGTATTTTTAGCCTTAAAAATACCCTTAATAATATTTCGAGGCTATAGTTGATCTCATCTCTAATTTTGGTCAACATGAAACATGTTGATCTCATCAAGATCTACAACTTTCATGTTTTGAGTTTTCTCAAATTTGGCCAAACTAACCCTCAAAAGTCAAAAATACTTTCCTAATAATCTGATTGGGCCACGTGGCCCATTCTGGGTGCGCCACGTGGCCCCGCCCTCCTTGCTTCAGCCGCCCGCGTCTTTAGCCGTTGGATCCTCCTCTGATCCAACGGCTCAGATATCTCCACGCACACTCAATTTCCAGCCATCAAGATCTTCTCCGCCTCTTGATCATCACCATCCGTTCGCGCCGCTCCCTTATCACGACACGTGGCTGCTCTACTGCCCTTCGATCGCACCTTCAGCCCTCCATCACAGCCGCTAGTTTCGCAACCGTTCGATCCACACCTTCTCCGCATCGTGGCCGTCCTTTAGCGCCTCGCTCTCAATCCGACACATGGCACAACCGATGCCCTTCGTTCGCATCGCCCAGATTCCATCCGCGTCGCTCTTTTGCGCCCAATTGTCAACCGTTGGATCTCCAGATCCAACGGCCGACAGTCTTCGTCAACCTCCAGCCTCCTCCTCGTGCCCACGTTCTCCACTCCGCATGGACCTCTCCCCCTTCCTATTATCCCACCGACTCTGACCACCATCTCCACTAACCGAACACTCCACGATGTTCTCCCATCATCCACCATCCTCGCGGCACCTTCGTCAAACCACGAACAGTCGCCCCATTTTCTCCTCAAAACCCACGTCGATCAGCACCACAACTGCTGCCCACTTTCTTCAAATACGCCGCTCCCTCCTCCATGAGCCTTTGTCCACTTGTACGCGGGGCCACACCCAGCATTCCTCCACCTCTCGGTGACAGCGAGGAGGTAGGACGGAGCGCGATGACGACGCGCGCCTTCGGTGAGACCCTCCGCCACACACGGCGGAGTTGCAGCGCCCAGCGACCGCCCGAGCTGCGTCGACCGGCTGACGACATTCAACGAAGACCCGGGCATCCACCGTGATGCCCAACCCAAGCCTCCGACCACCTTCCCAGCTCAGGTAAGCTCTCTTCTTCCTCCTTGTCTTTTTATTCGATTTCTTCTATTTAATTAGGTCTCTCCTGCCCATTTCACCGTCCATTAACCTCATTTTAAGCTCCACCATCGTTCCCCCTTTCTCGCACACTCCTCCGACTACCCAATCCCTTCGTCTACGCCGTTGACCACATCCGACCCATCTCCTCCACCATCCACGGCAAGGAACCCCGGTTCCCCATCTCTTCTCGCTCGAACAGAACCTCATTCCACCCCATTCACGCACGCAATTTTTTTTGGGCTCCGGCTATGTATTCCTAACACTGCAGGTCATCAATCTTCTTCAATGATCGGAGAGCACGCCGGAGCCAGCTTCGTCAACTCCGCACTAACTACTCGAGCTCCGACGCATAGATCCAGAAGCTCCTGGACCTCCCCTGAGCCCCCATCTTCTCCGACGTCTATCTTAGGAGCTCTGGGGAGGTCGCCCTCAGCTGATAACAAGCGGCGGAGGAGACGCACCTTCGCCGGTCTTCTAAAATCGCCGCCCACCATCGGCCGAGGGAGACAACACATGTGTCGTTGGATGTTTCTTCTGGGAACCCATCCAACGGCTCTGATGCAGCCACGCCACCAGCCAGAGCCTCCTCCAGATGCCGTAGGATCGTTGAAGATCGGAGGTTCACGATCACCCACGTGGCGGCGCCAGAGCATCCCCGAGCCTAGCGTCCGAGCCTTCAAGCTTGGATGCTCCCGAGCCTGCATCGAGCCTCGAACCGCCCGAGCCGACCCGAAGCGACGCCGAGCCTCGGCCGTACCCGACCCTTCACCCGTACCTAGATGGCGTGTGCACAGCACGTGCCATCGGGGTAAATTACACCGAGGCCCACCAGCTTTCTTCAATTTGCAGAAAGGCCCCTGCGCGTGTGGTACTTTTTCAGGGAAGGTCCTTATACTTATTGTATTTTCATTCTAGTCCTTCCCAGGGACTTTTCTATAATTATCATTTCATGTTTTCTTTCAGTTATGCCCTTGCTTTCTTTTATGCATATCTTGAGCTACTTATGTCCAATTGAGTTGATTTCAGTTTCGTTTTAAAGCTGGTTTGATTGTCTTTCTAATGGCATGCTTAGTTGTTGTTTTGGACACAATGATTTTTTATGTATTATTTTATAGCCATGTGTCTATTTGAGCTAGAACTGATGCCTTACTTAAAATTGTTCATGACATCTGCCTCTTTAATTAAACTTGAAATTAACTCTTATTTAATTTTGCTCATCATTTTCACCTAGGGCATATTTTCATTGCATCTCTTGCATAATAAAAATTTATAAAAAAAATGCATGTTTATTTTCAATGCATTGTTGCATTGTGTCTTCTTGCATGCTTTGACCTAGATATATGCTCTAACTCCACGCTTAATTAAATGGACTAAAATCCGACCAATACGAGAGAGGCTCGTGTCCCCGAGTTCGACCTTGGTATCTTACCAAGTTAAAAAAAATTATGAACATCTCATTTTGATCTATCATATATATACATATTTAAATGATGTGGTTTTTGATGAGCCCGAATTGGCCCGACTACTACGACATGTTGAAGTGCTAAAAACACTCTCTTAAAGGGCCGATTTTGAGGTTCATCAATAACCGGTAAAATAGTATGTCCTACACTAGAAATAATTGTTAAACACAGCTATATTGATCGGAAAACATAGATATACAAAATTCAACATCATGAAACTTTCTTACTCAAAGCCCTGAACATGCACTGGGACCGCCCCTTTTTATTACATCAAAGAGAGGTCATTACAGAGATGCTCTTGAAGGGTAATTTACATGAAAACAAAAGGGAATCTACAAATAGGTATATGGAAAAGAATCTACAAGAAATATCCATTGATAACAAATGTCTGTTCTTCAGCATATACCGTCCTTGTGTTCTTCAGCAGATACCATCCTTCCGATTCTTGAGCAGGTAACAAAAACAAGTTCCAAAAGTAAAGTGAAGCTCCACTGATGCACTTCATTGGCTCTTCCAACAAAATAGCCTTAAGCAAGGGTTGAAAACAGCCATCAGTATAGACCTCCACAGAACCGTTCAAGAGTAAGTACAGCAGTTCCTCCGGGAACCATACTCCAAACAAAGTAACATCATTACTGCAATTAACAAGTCTTTCCAATAAAAACTGGCCATGCAAACAGGGAAGCAGTGCTTGAACATCAATGTGGTGTGAACTTCCAGAAATGATTACCAAAGAAGAAGCCGGATATTTTGTTAATCGGTCTCCAGTTTTCTCAAGCCCAAAGTATCAACAGTTCTAAAAAAGCTTGAGATAAAATTGATCTCCATCCAATATTCCATCCCACATCATGACAATTTCAGCAAAACAAATGATCCAAAGAGAGAATGATAGCTCCAAACCATGCGGAACGGATCAAACAAAGGAACTTAGTTTGTTTGAGCATTTCAAACTTGATGCGCACAGCCACCAGAAATTTCACCAAAGCTCCAACCAGGCATCTTCCAAGTCCCAAAAAAAAGAAGAATAGAACCAGAGAATGGGAGATTCACATTCAAGTGAAGCCAGACTTCACATCCAAGGACACCATATATGAGCAGGCTAATTGCAGAAGCCAAAGTTCTCCTGCATATAGAAAAAATCCTCTATCAGGCTAACCAATAAAATCAAACATTATAAAGATTTATCTAAGTAGTGCCTAAATGTGTATAACCTAATAAGATAAAATCTTAAAGAATGTTACTGTTATAATAGTTTCTCAGCTATCATGATCAAATCTTTAAAGAAACACCTTTACAAGTGCAACTTTCAAGTGACTGAGATTTAACATGAAATCTGTTTCAAAAAAATGCTATGCACTGGCTACAACATTGTGTGATCCAATAGATAAAAACCTTTAGAAGCTCTGATGCAAAATGATAAACTCAGTGTCACACCAAATTACAATCGACTTAGATAGAAAAAGAGTTTTATTTCGATGGGGTTAAATCAATGTGTTACCTAATATTCAAAACCTTTGTCAACAGGCTGGTTTTGGCAAGTACTGTACAGGGACATGGAGGCTGAGAGTGCTGCTGAAGGCTACTTTCTTCATGTGGCTTTTGCAGAGGAGGCTAGCTGCCAAGGAGTTGTGTGCCGAGTAGAGACCAACAATAGATGATACCTGTGTGATCTGTACCTCTGCTGCAGAGTGTGTTGACCATTTGTTCTCCAGTTGTCCCTTTACTCAGAAAGCTCAAATTGACGAGGGTTTATCCTAGGTGGATGCATCCTCTTTACATAGCTTCTGAAGATAATTTAGGCAAGGATAAGAGGGACATGTAATGCATGGTTGCATTGAGGAGAGCAGATACGCGCAAGGCCTTTGCAGTTGTGTGGCTTATCTAGCTGGAGAGAAATGATGCTGTGTTCAAAAAACGTAGATATAACAAGGAAAATGTGAATGTGGGTTTGTGTTGGTTGTGTTCCATGTGGGCAAGTGAAGCATGTATTGAGAGTTTCATGTGTAGCTTGCTGTTCTTCAATGTTTATTGAAGATATCTGAAGGATGGCCACTGCTCTCTTGTAACCATCCTATCGGTTTAAAAATAATGATCAAATGCTATGCAGCGGTTGCTTCAATCAATCACCTACTACAAATAATGCATTACAAAACCATATCGATCCATGCAGAGGTTGTATCTATGAGCGATAGAAAAAAAACTCTATCCAATTGTTAAAAAACTCCAACTATGCAATTGTAAAAAAACTTTAGCAATGCAATGGTTAATTTAAGATAAAAGAAAAACTCTAACTATGCAATGGTTAATTTTAAGTGATACCTGATAAATCAATCCTTTGTAAAAAGGAAAGACGCAACTATGGTTTATAAAGAAAGTTGACCAATATGATGGGTATATCTCTCGTGTAACCATCCTTTGGTTTTTCAGAAATAATGCACAAAATATTTAAAAATGTACCTACAAAATAGTAGGTTCAATTTTACGTATAATAAGATCTGATTTTTTAAAAATTTGTATCAGTATATGCAATGGTTAAATCAGTATATGCTGTGTTCAAAGGACGTAGATATAACCAGGAAAATGTGAACGTGGGTTTGTGTGGGCTGTGTTCCATGCGGGCAAGTGAAGCATGTATTGAGAGTCTCATATGTAGCTAGATGTTCTTTAATGTTTATTGAAGATATCTGAAGGATGGCCACTGCTATCTTGTAACCATCCTATCGCTTTAAAGAAAATGATCAAATGCTATGCAGTGGTTGCTTCAATCAATCACCTACTACAAATAATGCACTAAAAAACCATATCGACCCATGCAGAGGTTGAATCTATGAGTGATAGAAAAAAAACTCTATGCAATTGTTAAAAAACTCCAACTATGCAATCTTAAAAAAACTTTAGCTATGCAATGGTTAACTCAAGATAATAGAAAAACTCTAACTATGCAACGGTTAACTTTAAGTGATACATGATAAATCAATCTTTTATAAAAACGAAAGATGCATCTATGGTTTATAAAGTAAGTTGACCAATATGACGGCTACAACTCTCGAGTAACCATCCTTTGGTTTTTCAGAAAAAATGCACAAAATATTTAAAATGTACCAGCAAAATAGTCAGTTCACCTTTTACATATAATAAGATCAGATTTTTTAAAAAGTCGTATCAGTATATGCAATGGTTAAATTAGCAAGTTTGCAAACATACCCTATGAAAAATATATAAATGCATGCTGCTAAAATATTTTCTTTAAAAATGCTTAAATCAATGATTCACCTAATAAGAGATCACCGGTTAAACCCACAATTCACCTAATATGATCATATCTTGAAAGTAAAATCCCGCTGCCTATTCGATGGTTAAGTTAGTAAGAAGCCTAATATGATTCAAATCTTTGAAAGGAAAAAAATGCCTCAAACTATGTCATGGTTCAATCAATATCTTATCCAATAATAACAAAATCTATATAATTCTTTATTGCAATGGCTGATCTAATGTGTTGCTGGTATAATGAAATCTTTGTAAAAAGAGGCCTCTATTATGCATAGGTTTAATGGTATGTTACCCAATATGATTGAAGATTTTAAAACTCACGCTTGCAAATTGCGCCACCTACTACGAAAATATCATTAAAATGTCTCTACATATGAAGTTGTTAACTCATTGAATTACCTAATATAGTCAGTTATGCATAAGCTCTATCAATGCAACGATCAAACAATTCTTTTTGGAAAGCAAAAAGGGCCTCCACTATATCGGTGTGTGTCCAAAAAACTTCACCACTATTGGTTCACATAATATAATCAAATTGTAACAACTTTATTTATAAATTTTTAAATCATTATTTCACATAGTATGACTGAATTCTTACAATCACAGATTCCATGGTGAAGTCAATGTCAGACTTGATATAGTCACATCCTAAGGAGGGAAAAGAGGCCTCTACATATGCAGGGCTAATATAAGTGTCTAATTGAATATGATCAAACCTTAAACAAGTCCATCTATGCAACAGCTACTTCAATGTGTCACCTGCATTGATCAAAGCATAAAAATAAGGCCTTAAATGTCGGTTTCGGTCACCATTTCGGTATCGACCAAAACAGAATTTCGATGGAATTTCGGTGGAATTTCGACCGAAATTTCGGTCATTTCGGTCATTTTTTGTACTGGGACATCCATATTTCGGTCATTCGATCGAATTTCGATTTCGACTGGAGATCGATATTCGACAGAAATTCGACCGAATTTCGCTGAAATTTGAGGCCATGCATAAAAAAACCAACATTTATCTTTGCATAGGTAGTAATGGTTAACTTAAAGTTCCTCCTAATAAATCAAATATTTAGAAAAAAGAATGAGGCATATAGTTAGTATTAATGTGTCTTCCAATATATGGTCAAGATCTTTAAAATGTCTATCTTTTCCATGGAGGATTCATTATATAGTACAAGGGTTTATATTCTGAACTCCTATCTCAATAAAATATACATCTAATTATGTAGAAGTAGAGGTGTTAATCACCTAGTATGGTCAGATCTTAAAAAGGAAAAACCTATACTTATAGATTGGCAATTTAAGTTTGTTAGAATTAATGTTTCACCTGAAGATCAAGGGATGATTACATCAGTGTGACACTCGTATGATTTTTTTTTGAGAAAAAAACATCTAATCATGATTCCGCTAAAATCAAAATAGTTAAAACTCTACCTGTGCAATAATTTGACTTTTGCACTTGATGTGATTTAGAAAGAAATCCACTTTACATTTGCAAATTCATTATGATACAAACATCAACAAAATATAAAAAACTCTACTTATGAAATGCTAAAAAATCAATGTTTCAGCATATAAAACCAAATTGTAATGAACTCTACTTATGCAATGATTAAATTAGTATTTCACCCAATATGATCAATTTTTTTTAAGTAGAAGGCTTCTACTTAGATATCAAAGTGAGACCTGAAGTGATTAAATCATTTATAAAAGAGGCCTTCATCAAAGCACCGATTAGAACAATGTGTGAATTCATATGATCAAAATCCTTAGAACTCCACATACACAGAGGCGAGTTCAATCATATAGTACATATTTAAAAAACCTCTATTGAGCAATATGGTCAGATTAAGCCAGAAAAAGAGGTTTATACTTTGATGAGTTTAACACTGAGTTTCCCTCTTTTCAAAATATTGTTGGCAGAGCTGGGGACGATATGGCGACATTGAAGGTACATGCACCACAAAAAGGTTAGTTTATTTGTGTGGATTATGTGGAGGAGCTTGGTCACCAAAGGTGCACGTAACGTGGATACAATACACAGATGCTCCCTGCATGATCAGTGCCTCTGCTTCAGAGGATGCTGACCATTTGCCCTCTAGCTGACCCTTTTCTCATAGAGTTAGGATAAACGTGGGTTTGCCCTTGGTGAATGAATTCACATTTAATAATTCCGGAGATGCTCCAACAAGTTAGGAGAGACTAACATTGCATGGGTTGTATATAGGAGGAGAGCGGATAGGAGTAAGGCCTCCAAAGTTCTGTAGTTTTTCTAGCTGGAGAGAAATGATGTACTCTAAGGATGTAGATGTTATCAGGAAAAATTGATTATTTGCACGGATTATGTTCCATGTGGGACAATTGAGGTCTATATAGAGAGTCCCCAGTGTGGCTTATTGTTCTTTAATGTTTATTGAAGATATTCGAAGGATGGCTACTGTGCTCTCCAGTAACCATCCTTTGTCTGTTCAATAAAAGATAAAAAAAACTTTGAAAATTATATCTATGCAATGATTAGTTCAATATAGCAAAAATATGATCAACCTCTAAAAAAAAGGCATCGGTATATGCATAGGTTAATCTGTAAGTTAGCGCACAAAGTCTGATATGAAAAAGGCTTCACATGCATGTTGCTTCAAAAAATCAGTGTTGCATAAAAAGTAAGATCAAATCGTGAAAATCATATTTGTACATAAGCATTGGTTAAATCAATCTTTCACCAAAGATGATTATATATAGAAAGTGAAATGCCACTACCTACTAAATGGTTATGTCAAGGAGAGACCTAATAAGATTCAAATCTTAAGGATAGACCTATGCGATGGTAGAATACCATATCAATATCTCATAGTATATGATCAAAACCGTTAACAACTCACTTATGCAGTGGTTGATTCAATGTGTCACAAAATATGATCAAAGCATAAAAAAACGGCATCTACAAGTGCAAAGGTTATATCTATGTGACATTCAATATGATCAAACACTCCAACTATGCAAAGGTAAATTTGAAGTGTTATCTGATAAATCAGATGTTTAAGAAAAGAAAAAAAAAAGATAGATCTACCTATGCAGTGATCAAATCGGTGTATCTTTCAGTATATGGTCAAAATCTTTAAAACCTTGGTCATGAGTGATGATTACCTAAGAATATTTGGGAAAAATCTACTTATGCAGTGGTGAGTTCAGTGAATTATCTAATGCGATCGAGTATTGGAGAAGCCGGGTACCTACATGGTGCTCAAGTCCATGTGTCACCTAAGATGGTCAAATCTTCATAAACTGTATATATAGTGGTTAAATCGTCAAATGGAAACCTAATAATATCCACTAATTTAGTCAGTTCTGTCACCTAATGTGGTCAAACCTGGTGAAGAAGCTGGAATTACCTTCTCTAGAAGCCAATTTAGCCTTTGTCTTGGACTCGGGTGTCGTAGGGGGTTGATTAGTCCCCACCAAATTCCACAGGTCTATATCTTCTTCCCGAGCCATAACCACTGCCAAATTCCGTCTGTCAGGACTGGAAGTCATGCAGGTGACAGGCGAACATCGTCCGGTTTCATCACGAAATGGGATCCTTTCCAACCGAAACTTCGTTGAGTATCTCCAAGAAACCAGCATACCGCGGGGCTCACCATGTGCGCTTAGGAGCGCCTTGTCCTCCATATGCCATCCCAATCCCCAAACATCGGAGCCTGTATTGATGGTGTAGTTCAAATCGCCGGTGCGGGCATCCCAGAACTTGATGCGCTTATCCCCATCCCCTCCCCCGGTCACCAGGCCGTACCTGTCAAAGGGGCACCAAGTAAGGGCCTTGACAGCTCCACGGTGCCCCTCGAGCAGATGGCAGCGCTGGTTGTGCCGGACATCCCATGTGCTAACAACACCCTCCTCGTCACCGCTCGCCAGCTGTATGCCGTCACCTGCAAAACTCAACCCGCAGACTGTAGCCTCATGGCCAGAGATCCGGTACTGCTGGGAAACCGGCACTCGCATGTCATTCACATCGATCAGGCCGTCTGCTCCCCCCGTGGTGAGGCAGTGAAGATCTCTCCAGGACATAGAGGAGACGTAATCCGTGTGGACCCCGCCGTCCACCGTTCGCAAGAGGCGGCCAGCCTGGGCGTCCCAAAGCTGGACCTCGGAGTCGGACAGGGCGACAGCAATTCGAGAAGAATGCGGTGCCCAGGAAACGCAGGTGATCGGGGCCTTGTTGCTGGGGACCTGGAAGAGTTGGGAGCAGACGCAGGAATTGCGGATGACGAACAGCGCGTGGAGGAGCGCGGCGGCGATGGCGTCGTCGTGTCCCCAGTCGAGAAGGGTGAGGTGAGGGTCGTTGAGAATGCCTTCCGCCTCGAGGGTGCCCTTGTAGACGAAGTGGTGAGGGCTGTTGGGGTAATCCACAGGGCGGGGAATACGACGGGGAGGGGCGCTAGGGTTGTAGGAGAGCCTCCTCGCGTTTGTGAGCCCGAGTGCGTCCGCGAGGGCCCTCCGGTAACGGCTGGAGTTGATGTTCCCCTCGGAAGGAAAATCCGAGTCTATGATCGGCTCCGTCAGCACCGGAAAGAACCGATCCCCCATCGATCTCGTTCTTTAGGTCACCCTGGAACGAAGAAGAACAAGAATGAATGAATGAATGCGATCGAACCAGGAACAGTATGCACAGGCGAGAGAGGGGGAGATCGTCGGCGGTATCCGGAACAGCGAGAAGAAGGCAGCAGCTGAACAAGTGCGAGAGAGAGAGCAATGGCGGGCGCGGGCTTCCTTCCGTCTCAACAAACACCAGAGTGAGCGCGAGAGAGAAGAAGCGGAATGACGGCGCGCGCCCCAGGTGGGAGATATTTATAGTATTGTCCCTAACTTACTCTAAAATTTCGTTTTCGTTGGAAGGACGGTTTAGTTGCTTTCTATCTTAAGCTAATCATGTCGTGCTTGTTGGCTCGTGGCTAGAGGAGCTCATGACATTGATCTTGCGAACTTACAAGCGGATAATATTCGCAATTGCGATGTGGGACTCGAACTCGAGTGAGGTGTCGCTGATCGCATACGCCTCGTGGGCTATCTCGGGCTCTTGCGATCATCTCGCAAGAGCTCCAGCACTCCTCTGCCCTTGGAAGATGAGCAGATCCAGCTGCTGGAGACATTGGTTGCATACTTGCCGTAGAGGAGGAATACAAATCCAAGCGCCACGAGATTGTTTTTCAGGCTTATAAGAATTGCCAACATATTAAGAGCGTTAGACGTGTCAAGAGAGAAACTAGAAAGGAAGTTGGGATTGCAATTGAATCAGGCTACATTAGACGATCTGTTGATGCAGAGCTACTCCTATGCATTGGAGATGCACTACGATGTAGGTTGTGTCGAGAGATTAGTGGGTTACTTCATGGAGTCGTAGAGGGAGGGCAGGGATGATGTGGTGGAGGAGGGAGGAGAAGGGAGGTTGCCAGCTGGATCGAATGGTCCATGATCAGAGTTCGAAGGTTGATCGATGGGTACTTATCCGAGATTGCGTCAGATGTGAATCTTGAGGTTGAGGGCTTCTGCGCGCTCCCAGCACGTGAGGGTGTTCGATGACGGGCTTTACCATGCTGTCGACGGGGGGAAAGGAGGAGGTTGGTATTGGGGAGGCTGCTATGGGGGAGAGGAGGAGGTCGGGGTAAGGGGGTAGCGAGGGAGAGGAGGTGGTCGAGGTCGGGGAGGCTGTGGGAGAGAAGAGCAACAACAATGAAGGTGGGGAGGAGGGGAGCTGGGGAGATGCCATACGTGTTAATAAAATATCGTTATTTTATTTTTTTTGGTTTCTAATGTCAGCATTTCAATGGCATCTTTGGTAAAAATTTTAAACAAAGAGGGTTATATGGAGCTCATTTTAACGGTTTACGGTTAACTTTAACGGGTAAATTGGTGGGAGTTAACCATAGGGTTTGTGGAATAAGGGTTAGTAAATTTACGGGGTTGAGGGAGGAATATCGATATTTCAAAAGTCATAGAGGTAATTTAAAAAGATTATAGGCTCTGCCAGGTAAAATCCCAAAATAATAAGTATTTATATATAATGTTTTTTTAACTTGGAGGTCTATATGAAAGTGGTAGATGATATACAATTTTTATGTTGAGCAAATTTTTTATTTAACTTTATTTACTATTTTATTCTGATTTTACAATATTTATTCTATTTCTTTTTATTTCCAGTGGGCCAGGTGGCTCATTCTGATGGAGCCATGTGTCCAGCTCTTCAATTGCCCCCGCGTGCATCTTGGACCATTGGATCTTTAGATCATATGGTCCTAGCCATTTCATCCCTGCTCTATTGTGGTCCGCTTGATTACATCGATCAAGCGGTTCCTATGTCTCCACTCGCACCCCTTTGGGGGCCATTGGATCACCTCATCCAACGGTTATTCTTCGTCTTCTTCCTCTAGTGGTTAGCTTGTGAAGAGTTGTGTCTCTTTACCGACCATCCTTTACCTATTTTCTCCAACCAGCACAAGTGGCATCTCCCCTTGATTTTAGTTCCTCCTTGTTTGCCTCACTTCCCTCTCTCACGCCCTAACTTCCATCTCTAACATCCACATCACGCCCTTCAGCTGGAGGCAGTTGACACCACTCTCCAACACCTCATCATCCCTCTATGTTGGACTTGTAAGCCATTGGCGACCCATTAATGCAATAGAACTTAATGTATATATCATTAATTTGTCAACATATACACCTGATAAATTGTAAAAAAATACTATATAAGTAATGCATATTTATTATATTTAATTCCAAAATTAAAGAATAAAGGAATAAAAGAAAAGGAAATGAAACACCATAGGTGTTGAGTGACCCTAGACCCCAAGACCCAATCATCATGATGACTTGGTTGATAAGGAATAAAGTAGGGGAAGATACGACAGAAGAATTGTACAATCTATATACAAAAACTCTAATTTTTAATTCATCTATAATTACATTTTAGGACCTATTTTATTTTTTATTATTGCGCCTCAAATCAATATACCTCGTACATGAACATTGTAGATAAAAATACACAAAGAAATACAAAATTGAGTTCATTGAAAAGTAATGCACCGTGTTCCCGGGACAGACAAAATAAAAATTCCTAGTCTTGTATCTTCTCCATAGAGTATCAAAATAGATCAAAATTATCTTTAATTGTATGTAACTTTTAATAAGCTTTTAATGAAGGTGGTTTCATTCAATTTTGAAGTTAAGATGTAAAATTTAGGTTTGGGACTCATATTGTGCAATATACCTATATATATCATTCAATATATGTATTCCTTATATTTTTCAAATTCTTTTATTTTTTGTAATATTGTATATATTCTTTGAAACATATATACATAATTAAAATAAAATAAAACCATCAAAATAAAATTAAACTAAATATTACACTTCATACATAAGTAAAATATACATGTATATACCTATAATATATATAATTAATTAATTACACATGCAAAATCAGAAAAATACAATAAAAATACCTAAGATGTATAAATTAAATAAAAATATATAAAATACTTGTATAAAATAATAAAATAGGTATTAAAAATTAAAAATAAAATACCAAAAGACATTTACTTATACATGTAAATATTAACTTATAATAAAAAGCTTCATAAAAATAAATAAAAATCGTAATAAAATATCACGTAAAATAAGAAACATTTTTCATGTTTTTACCAAAAAATAATAAAATCATTTGTTAATTTTTATCGAATTAATGAAATATTTTGGCCTTAGATTTTTCTAGTCGGTCCACGTGAACCAACCAGAGGGCTGCCTTTGTTGACCTGGGTCAACTCTTCGACCCATGCCACCAACCCTATCAGACCGAGAAGACCTTCATCTTATCCCCTTTTTCGTAGACGATCCATCACTCCTTTCCGTTCGATTTTTCATGTAATCTCTGCCTTATTCCATCAAGATCAATGCCTAAGTCCTTAATCCCTTGTACACACCCCTATCTATTAGATCACTAGGTCAATAAATCTCCTTTCTCTAGCTATAAATAAACCACCCGGACCACCTTTTTGAGTTTGATCCCTCTATTTCCCATCTAACCCCAGTCCTTAATGTGTGCGAGCTTCGCGGTGAGAGTAGGAGTTCCTTTGAGGTGTCGGTGTGGAGAAAGGAGGCGGCGAGGAGGTCCACCACCGCTACGTTTAGCAGCTCCGGCGAGGGTTCGTTGCTCCCTGGAATAGCTATGGAACGGGTTGATTTTCTTTGCTTTTATCTCGCATTTTTTATCCTTGGTTAATTATTAGCAGTACTTTTATTAATTTCATCAGTAGGGCAGCATAATTTCAAAGATCTTTGTTAACCTAGAGCTTGGGCTCTAGGTCGAAATCAATGTGATTCTGGCCTGTTCTGACCCCCATCTCATTCCTCTATACATACTCCATCTCCCAACCCACACTCCCTCCTGATTCTTCAAGAATCCATCTCAATCGGTGTTCCTCCTTACCCATCCGTTAGAACACCTTCGCCCCTTCGCCCCATTGTTTGTAGCAGCTTCAAAATAGGTCGAGGATGCTTCCCTCGATCCCTCAAATCTTTTCGTGCAAGTCCGAGGCAAAGAAGAAACACTTGGGAGTGGAATAGAGGCTGGAACAGAAGCCTCAGTTGCATGAAGAAGAAAACCCTTCCAGATTCCCATCATTAGGACGTGGACCCTCTTGATGCCTCCTACAGATGCGACTGCGCTCCATGGAGTTGTTGGGTTGATCAGACCTGAAGAAACATGTCATAGCATGGAGTTCTCGTCGATGAAAGGAAGAATAGGGAAGTGTTCTCTCTATTCTTTCAGATGCCTCCAGAGTTGTCAGATAAAGCGCTCGATCCAAATCTAATCTGGGTCATGGATCTAAATCGAGATGAAGCTCTACCAGCACCGTTTGTTGTGTGTAAACAGATTAGCGTGGATCATTGGAAGTTGTACAACCCTGGGTAATTTTATAGACTCCTATGTTTTTTTATCTTATTCATTTTAGTCTTGTAAATATGAGTCAAAGTATAAAAAGATGTGAATAAATTACATATTGGACCATGAGCTTCTTGTATATTACTTTTAAGTCCTTGCTAGGTCATCTCGCGTGGTCCCCCACGGGAGGCGCCATGTTTTCTTACATGTATACTGTTTGGGATTCTTGTTGATATTTAGTCCAATAAAATGTGATATAAATGTAGATAGTTTGGTGAGTTGCATGTTTGGACCTAGACTTTGAGTTTTTACATTAATGCCCCTATCAACATGATATATATATATTATAATTGTGGAGATTTTGCACATGTGCCCTCCGAGATCTCTGTAGGGATTGTAAATGCATGTAAACTTACTTTTAATTACAAATAGGTCCCCGCATCTGTCACATGTTTATAATTCTGTTTCTTTTTATTTAAAATAACCTAGTTTGATTTTTATTTTAGAAAAATGGTATAGATGCCTAAAATGATGATCTTTCACGCCATGATTTTTATTTTTAACTTATGGCATTTTATGATATACTAAAATCAAACAATGGTTATTTATTTCTGTCTGATTTCCTATTTTTAAATCTCGAATTAATTCAGCCTATTTAAAAAGCTCTTGTTTTTCCTTATTTTTGATTCTAAAAATACAAAAAATATGCAAAAATCCCCTAAAATTCTTAAAAGTAAAAAAATATTGGGAAAATATAAAATAATTTATTTAGGTCTTTTTAAATATGTGTAGCCATATTTATAAATAATATACCCTATACAGTGCATATATACTTTTATATTATTATATAGTTTATATTTTTATTAATTATTATAAACTTTTTGTAATATTTATAGTAGGACGCCTATACTCCTTTTAACTACACTTAAGTCCTTTACCATGTCACCTCACATGCCCATACACGTGAGGTGGTGGGCTTTTTGCAGGGACCTCCCAAGGTTTTGAGTTATTATTTAGTCCCTAAAATTTGTATTCAAGTTCAAAACTTTTGTGATATTTTTATGTGTGCTTGTCGTTTTTTGTAAATTGCATTTATACCCCTACCATCATTCTATGATTTAAATATTCTGGGAAAATTATGCAGATGCCCCTAAACTTCGGATTTTTATTTTAGATGGAGTTTTTACTTAATTACAATTACGTTTAGGTCCCTACTAGTGTTATAATTTTATTTCTTGTATTTGCTACATTAAAAATAACATTTTGCATTTAAAAATTTTAGGAAATTTATTTTTAGGGCGCGCTATAGTAAAAAAAATCACATATATGTTTCACATGACCATTTAAAGTATTTTCCTATATTTAAAAAATCCAAAATATTTTACTTATTCCTTATTTACATTTCAAAATCTTAAAAGAAAACAATAAAATTTGCAAAATTGGAAAAAGTTTATCAAAATCTTAAAAAAATCTTGAAAATTAAAAAATTAAGTGTTCTTTATTTATATCTCACTTATTACATATATAATATATTAAAATTAGCTTTGGATATTTTTGAGCTATTTAGCTATTTTTTAATTCCAAAACATTCTGGGAACATATGATTACTCATTGTTTTGTTGTTTTTCAATTAAAAAATAAAATTAAAAGAAAAATAGTAAAAATATAGGAAAAGATAAAAGACACAAAAAGATATCATTTTGGCTATTTTGAGATTTTATAGCTATAATTATATATGCTAGTCTATATACTATGTATAGCTATATTTATTAATGTTACTACTATTATGATTATAATTATTAAAAATACCAAAAATATTTTTATACCCTAAAAAAATAAAAGGACTACACTTAGGGTATTTTCTTTATTTTTCAACATTATGATATATCCTACTTATCTAGTATAGTATCTATGTTATATATATACCTTATATATCTCAATTATCTATATAAATTAAAAAGAAATTACAAATCTGAAAATATAAAAGTGATAAAACTAAAAACAACTATATATATTAAAAATTTATAAAAAAATGTTACCATTAAAAACCCATAAAAAATAAAAAATCCCTATCAAAACACAAAGAAATCATTGTCTTTTTTGCCAATTTTTGTTGTCTATTCCTCTTTCTCCATGTGTTCGACCTCTACATACTTCACCTATACACATCTTTGTAGTGTTATAATAAATTTTAACTCCACACTTTTATTTCTACATTGCTTGATTTATATTAATGGGTTAATTGTTGTTGCAATTCAAGGTTCTTATAGGCTTCCTCGGTGTCTGTATTCCCACCTTGTGTTGAACATAAGACCTGCATAATCATGGTTCAACAACATGTTCATCAATTTTCCCCACCTCCTTCACTCATTCAGGAGGTGAATGGTGTCTGAAGTAATGATCAGCAGCTGACCTGTCTTCAGGGACATCCACATGGTCAGAACCATGCCAGCGACCATTTCACCAACAACAAAGAGGGCAGACATACCAACCCAACTTGACCCATCACTAGTAACCTCAGCAGTAAGGTTACACCTTGAGGCAGAACAACTACCAACAACAATCTAGAAACTGTCACCAGCAATACCAGCAATCGGCTGCTCCTTCTCATCAACACTCCTCCCAACAGTACCCACAATACCCTTGTCTTCCTCCACCTCAGTATTCTTAGGGATACCGACAACAACCTCCTCCTTACCAACAGAGTCAGAGGTCTCATCAAGATGAGTTTTCTGAGGTTTCCATGGTTAACCCTGCACATTACTGTCTATCCCAGCTAATCAAGAATATGGATGAGATTAGCCAGAAGTTCGATGACCTGACGGCCATGAAGACTGCCATTCAAACCTAGGTTGAAGCAAATCCAAATAACTCCCATCACAAGGAGCATGTAGTTTGCAGTGTTCAACCCAAATCAGGTAAAAATCATATTGTTTTATCTAATGTTGTAACACTCAAGAGTGGTAGGACACTCAAGCCATATGCAATTGCTAAGGGAAAAAACCATGTGACGGTAAATCTTCACTCTATCCAACTGATGGGGCCGAAAATATTTTTCATGATGTAGCACCAACAAAAATACAAAAAATGAAGAAAATTCAAAAATACAAAAAGATGACATCAACCAAGGTGAACATGTGCCCATGAAGGAGAAGCCAACTATAGCCGTAGCCGATCCAGCACCGGCCAAAGGAGCTGAGACTTCACCATTTTTTGGTCCACAACATGTAGAAGATTGTTCACATTTTTGCCATCTACCTATAAATCAAGATATTAACACAATTTTACCAGATACAGTTTCTTATGATGTAAATATTCCTTTTCTATAATATATAAAGCAAAATAGTAAAAAAATTGGAAAATTTTGTGCATGCTCCTAAATTTGGGAGCGATATTTTCTGCGACATTCACATGGATTAGCAACCCGTCAATAGCTATGATTACATCTTGAAAATGGGTACAAGTTTCCATACCATCTTACCCCTATTGAAAAGGTGTTGCGTAGACATGAGATATCATTTGCCAAGGGATTACCTTTAAATATGGTTAGAAGTTGCTATTTTGGAATATAATATCCCGGACCGTGAAATCTCCCATCACATGTGGATAGAATGATCTCTGAGAGATATGGTCCATGTAAGGATATCATTGAGATGCTTTGAAATGGTATCACCTGAGTGTTTGGAAATGTTCACAAAGCATCGATTCTTTGCGTTGTAACTTAGGTAATACAATAATATGTAGAGTGACTCCTCGGCCTTTAGGTGCCTTGAATCCATTAGGCCCGCCCTTTCCTTTAGGGAGGCACATAGATGTAATATGGTGTTAGGATACATCCGAAAAACCTCCTAGGATCGACCAACGTGACCATGCATCATCTCTTGGATCCATATATGCCTAGTACGCATGGAGGTGTGCTTCAGCATGGGGGGATGTAACCTCCACGCGTGTTTTCCCCATCCTCTTTGTCCCCTAAGATTGCACACAGATATATCAAGTTCAATATGACCAAGTTGTACCTCACTGTGACAATAATCGTCATGCACTACATTTCCTAGAGAGAGCTCCTCAAAATATGGCTAAAAAGCATAATACGTGCAACATCACCAAACAAATAAAAAGTGAAAAGATAGGGTTACGTAAAAAAGTGCTGAAAACTAGAGAACTAGACTCCTACATATTGTTCACGATGATGAAATAATATTACAATCCAAATAAGTTCTAGCAATAAGAAAAGTTCCTTGTGTTAACATACGGTATTAAAAAGTGACAATTCGTCAACAGATTGTCGTAACCCTCCAAGATGAAATGGTGAAACATCCCTTTGGCTTGCTGAGTTGTATGCTTAGCCAAGTAACTAACTAAGCCGATACAAATTTGGCATGGTTGAAGATGATCTATTCATAAGGATCACAGATGTGTGAGAGCTTGATTTGTGACTTCGGAGAGAGGCCCAGAATCTCCCCCACTCCTTCATGGGGATTCCTAGGGGTCCACAGTCGGATCTTCTCCCTTTGCAACTCCAGCATTTGTGCAGTTAGATGAACCATGTCCTTGCTAACAACCTCTGAAGCCGGGAGGAACCATCACTCTGGGATGCCTTCTAGACAAGGTATGTCCCTCTGCATCCCTACGTCGTCTCCTATTAAAGGGTTGATTTATCTACCCCCTTGTTGCACCAAATTGAGCACCTTTATTTCCTTTTCGATCTTATACTCGAAGGCCTATTGTGTCCCCGTGTTCTCCTTAAAAAAGGCTGCAAACGATCTTGATGGTGCGGTATGTACCCCTACTAGTGTACTCTCCCACCATTGCATCCATAAGGTCAAAATGAGGGAAGGACTTCCTTCGATAGGGCTTGTAAACCTTGTTGATCCAACGGAAACAATATGCGATAAAATACTATAGATAGATATAAGAACATATACCTTGGACTAACATACTTACATACCGTAAGCTAGGCTAACTCATCAAGTGTGACTACTATACATAATACAAGGCCAACCCCCAAGCACTCTTGCTCATTAGGTGTACGAATGATGTGTAGTCCTTCCTTATTGTATTCCATCTATTGTTGAGATTCAGCTTATCTCAGTTCTTTTCAATCTGCATGTTGAAGTAGGCAATGATGCTATGCCAGGTAGGCAGTGTGAAAGACCCTCCAACCCAGTTCCCAATGTTTAACTGGTGCTTGAAAAGCTGAAGAAAAAACTTATCCATAGTAGAAGTCCATTTCACTCAGTGAGCAGTGAACTCGTCATCTGCAATGTGCACCCCAAGGTGCTGACAAACCCCGAGAGAAGATTAATACTTGACCTGATCGATCATGAATAAAGTAGGGGAGATAGGGTCCTTAATAAGAAAATCCAAGAAAATGTGTTGTAAATATTTGTATGCTTACACTATTTTATTTGTACATAAATTTAACTCAAATTAAGTAATTTTCAAAATAAAAGTTGTAAATAAAAATGTTTTGTAAATAATAAAAATAATTGCAAATTAAACTCGTGTACAAAATAAAAGTAACTACATTGGGCAAAAGCCATAAAGCGATAATTGAAAGACTAATTCTGGCTCTATATGAAGTCGAATTGAATCAAACTCACTTCCATCGTATTCTAAATTAAATTTTATTTAAAATGACAGTAGTTTCATAATTTTTGGAGCTATGGTTTGAAAGTAGGTTTTCTGTGGTGGCTTTTGGAATTTTACCATTTATTGTGTATATCCATATTTATTTATATATATTGTATTTGTAAATATTTTAATAACTATTTAAAATAAAATAAAAATAAAAAATAATAAAAAATTAAAACAGAAAAATTAATTTCCTTATTTAACTATGTATATAATGTACCTTATGTATATAGTATACGTATATAATCAATTCCCTTAAATAACCACACTAAAAAATAAAAAAAATTAAAATTTGTTACTTAATTTAATAAAGTGATGAAAATAAATAAATAAACTAATTATGTCAATGATTTTAGCACTAATTTCTTTTCTTATCTTTATCGCATTTCATTTTTTTTCGTATCTCTTATCTTCATTTAAAAATTTGAAATTCATGCTCCATTCTTTCATCTATTAATATGACTCCTCCTCCCTCATTTCAATTTGATCAATCTTTGGTGAGAGGAGCCTACTCTCCAAGAGTCTTCTTGTTATAGAGTTGTACCTAGTCTCCAAGCCATTCTGTGATAGCGAGTCGACCTTCGTCGAGGCGATTACAGTATTTTCCGCTCCCACAGCGAGATCCATTTTTCTTGTTCTTAATCTAGGTTAATCATAGTTTAATTTTTCGTATTTTTATTTTGTTGTCATCTTTTCTCTAGATCTTAGAATCCATCACCATGATTTTATTCACTCGATCCTATTTTTCACCTTCACATCTCGATCTATTCACATTCTTATTCTATCTCACATAATCTATCCACTCCAATTACATACGGTGATCAGAGATCGGGATCCATCTTCCACATTGCAAGGATCCACATCCACTCACATCTATGTTTGATTTTTGGCCTAGTCGTCTTACTTGAGTCGGATATCATTTTTTTCTGTATTTTATTTGCTGGAAAAAATTAATTACATAAAAAATAACTTGCTCAAAAAAGAATAAAAATCTCTTGTAGTTTTTTTATACGGAATAAAAATTTTAAAAAATTCTACAGTTTCTCTCTAAAAAATATAAATAAAGAAAAAAAATATTACAAAAACATGTAGTCCAGTTTCTGTTAAAAAATAAAAAAGGAAAAAATGGCTGAGCAACCGCCCTTTCAATCGCAAGCAACACCCACTGCTCCTTCCCTTGAACACTGAAGCCCCTCCACAGCCACTTGCGACTCGGCTTCTCTGCCCCATCGTCCACCGCCCCACCGCGTGCCTCTTCAACCGAGCAATCCACTCCACCCACATCCACCTGCGGTTCATCCTCTCTGGAAGACGCCGCGCACCCACGACCGTCGCTCCAGGGCCACACACCGCCGTGTGACTCACCAGTTTCCCACCGCCTCGACCACAGTCCTTCACACGTGCCCCCGTGTGAGTCGCCCAAATCTGCACCACCATTCTTTTACGCAAGCCACCTCTTCCGCAACTACCAGCACCTCTTGGAGCCCATTGCCTTCCGCCGATGCCAGCCCTCCACCACTGAAGCACCCGCAAACCACCATCCATTGTACGCCTGTCGATGACCAGCACTCGCGCGACCTCCTCTCTTCAGCACCATCGATCATAAGCTCGCAAGCCCGCCACACATGTCGTCATATCACCTCAGCTGCACATCCACCGTGCCTTTGCGTAAGGAACCGCCCTTCATTGTGCATCTCCTGCCCATTGTGAGAGAAGGAAGAAGAGGGACAGTGCCCCCTTTGATTTCCAGAAGGAAGAAGCTCTATTTTGAGGGGCTCAATCTAAGCCCTCAATCAAAACCCTTGATCTAAGGGATCAAATCATGACACATCAACTCCCTTATATTATATCCGGCAAATATCATTTCGGCCCCTAGAGATTCTAAGAATTGCAATAAAGACCCTCACCTTACGTGCAAAACAACATCCAGTACATGGTAAATTGTGATTTCAGTCGTCTACTTCATTTTTGTCATATTTTGATGCTAAAACTTGAACTATTTGCATTTCAATCCTGCTATCCAGACTATTATTTTGCATATCTTTTATATTGAAATAAATGTTTTTATTGCTCTAAAAATTTTACAAAAATTTGTGTGGACTCCTACAATGTGTCTTGTAATAGTTTGAATCTTTCATTGCATTTTATTATCTTTTGATATTATTAACAAATCAAAAACATTGTCATTTTCTCTACAAGAAATTCAAAATTTCATAAAAATTCAAATATGTACATTTATTTGATACTTTTAAATCTGAAAATAATCATGTTTGCTCACTATTTACATTATTTTCTGATTTTATTTATTTTAAAATTCTAAAAAAATTAAAAAATCTCTGAAAATTACAAAATTGTAAAAAAAGCATAAAACACAAAAATATTTTCTTTGAACATTTTGAGCATTTTTATTATATTTGAAAAATCCAAAAAAGGGTTGCTTTTATCTTGTGAGTAAATTTGTTTTAAAAATTATATTTTTGAAAACTAAAAATTTGCAAAACTAAAATTCATTAAAAATTCGAAGATTAAAAACATAAACATTTCACAAAAAACCAAGACAGTTAGCATCTGAGATTCCTTTTTCCTTTAATTGATTTTTTTTCAATTATTTCAATAACCCTCTAGATTTGTAGCCTCCCTGAGTTCGATCGTGTTCGCTACACCAGTTAAATACGTAGCAAAAAATTCTCTTGCTCACATTATTTTCTGTAATTAATTTCAACTTGAGAAGAATAATTTTTTTTTGTTTGAGTAGGGATTTTGGGGATTGCAACAACAACTTTATATCAATAATAATCACTCCTCGAACATCTCGCCCAACAAAATGGCATCATTGCCGGGTGGCACAACAAGGGTAGTTAGGCTTCTCTTTTGACTTGCTATTCTTGATTGTACATATTTGTTTATAATTTTCCATGTTTAATGTATTGTTCATATTCACTGTTTTTATTTCATTTTTCGTACTTATATTTTATAATTGTGTTTCTTACACATTTTTCTTTCCTTTTTCATGTGAGGTTCCGTGGAGCGAAGGAGGCGATCCTAGGAGAGCTGATGCATCCAAGCGAAGTGGAGGTGGCATGATTCATCTCGAAGCCGCATGAGAGCGTGAGAGGAGGAATAGAAGAATTGAAGGAGTCTCAAAAAATATTTAACACTTTATTTCTATTATTTGAACTCTTGTAAACGGACATTCATTTGATGCGGGGTTTGTTTCGCCCTCATTGCCTTATTTTTCTTTGTTTCACACGGATTTCGTGAGCTACCTTTGACTGCTTTAATTAATTTGCTTTAGGAAGCTAATTAATTAGGTCCAAACACCCTGAACAAGAATTTATGTACCTATAGAATAGAGCGTAATTGGACTTAGTCAAATTTAATTGGTTCTTGCCCATTAATAGAAGCTATTGTTAGGACGGTTCGCTTGCATCATATACGTTAGTTTATTTTTTTGTATTTAAATTCTACGCGGATCATTTTGCACGTAGAGTGTTGGCAGCAAGGTACCCATCTCTTACCCATTCATGCATCGTAGTGTTTAATCGTGCATTGGCATTTCCGATCTCCTTCCTTATTTTCACTCACATAAGTTAAAAAGGAAATTGGACACTCGGTAGGCGATTCATTGAAAATATTCAAACCAAGTGACAACTGCTAAAAATTCAGTACTGTTAAGAAAACTCGACCCTAAAATAAACATAACAAAAAATCATTATTTTGGGAAGATCGCCCCTCCCTGTTTGATTTATCTGCAGCGAGAGAGCGACCCACACACTAGGATAGGGTCACGCCTGAAATCTCTTCAGACCACTAGTCTTGTGGTTAGTTGTTCTCTAGTGAGGACTTCACCAGGTAGCCGGTAATCGGTCCAGGACTTTCTTAGCAGAATGGGTAGATGGTGTACTTGGTAAATGGTCCGCACCCATACTGGCTGGGAAAAACTAGTTGTGAGATTGGGACAGTCTCTTGGGAGCATTGGGTTCCTAACAACTCGCTTAAACTGGTATATAGATTGTATTCTCACCAAACTCTAAAAATTGACAAGATAATTGACCGAACGTTCACGATCTTCACATTGTGTTAAGTTGGTGAACTGGGGGTTTGTATTGTGTTTGACTACTACTGATAGAGATCCTTCTGCGCAATTTGCACCTTCAGTCATTTGCACGCTTGCATTGACCTTCGTTCTCTCGATTCTTTCCTATTGGTTCTTAATATGTCAGACCGGAGTATTTCTCGTTCGGACTTTAAGAACTCATTCTACACTCCGAACCGTTCACCTTCTATTCGGGGAGACTCACTTCCCGAATATTCCTCTTTCTCCACTTTACTCTTCACAACATCCATCAACTCACTATTTGACATTAGCTTTAATCTCGAATTAGTATATGAGACTCCATCATTTCTGAGTACTAATCGAGTGTCATGCACATTTTCAGAATCAGACACCGAACACTTGATGCCACCAAAGGGAAAGGGAACCATGTTGGAGTAGAGCGAGATCAACAACACCATGTTAGCTTCCATCCAGTCAATTCAAGCCTAGTTAATAGAGCAGACTAATTTTTAGACCACATTGAGTGACATGATTCTCGAGTTGAGACAAGATAGGAGAGAGGAGGATAGAAATAATGGTGGAGGTGGGAATGGGGGAGAAGACCCTAACATAGAACCCGGAGCTAAGCCTACATTAAAGGATGCTTATAATACAGGGGTAGGACAGACAAATTCTTAGATACAAATCCCTGTGATTCATGGGCATTTCGAGCTTAATCCCATTATTTTACCTCTTCTCCCAATATTCCATGGAAATATTAATGAAGAATCATATATACACCTCCAACAATTCAACCACATTTGTGGAACAATACACTACCCAAATGTCCCATTAGAGGTAGTGTAGATGAACGCCTTCCCATTCAGTCTAATGAACAAATCTTTATATTGGTTAAATCACTAGGGGAAGGTTGTCACTACTTGGGAAGAGTTGAGGTCCGCATTTCTGAACAAATATTACCCACTCGGATGACTCAACCAAATGTGATCCTTGATTGCTAATTTTTCCCAGATGCCCCAGGAGCCTATTCACGAGGCATTGGAAAGATTCAAAGATCTGACAAGGAAGTGCCCCCGTAATGATATTCCAAATACCAGCCTTGTGCAAAATTTCTTTGGGGTTTTAGCATAGAGAATCAGAAGCTGGTAGATGCCACTTGTAGATGGAGCCACTTCAACAAGGACGAGGATGTACTTTATCAAAATTTTGAGGAGATGGCGGAGAGTTCAACAGCTCTATATTCTTCACATGCTTTTCAGAAGCACCCCATGACCTCCTCTGCAGCACCCCACAAGGATATCAATATGACGGCATCACATGAAGTGGATAGGGTGGACAACTCTGACCTGACCATCATAGGAAACCACCTATCCAAAGTGGACATTATTGAGAAACAATCCAAGGAGCTTGAGAATCTTCAAGTGATCGAGCAGAGGATAAAGAACCTGGATAAGTTGGATGAGAAAACAAAGCACCTGGAGCATCTTGTGAGTTCGATCAATGCGGCCCACAGTACGAGGGCATCAATCGATACCTCTACTAGGGAGTAGACTTCTTCCACCTACCAGAGTAGCGGAGGACCATCCACAATTTAGCACGTCTACTATGTGCTGACCCCTGATCAGGTCCATCAGTATTCACAACAAATGATTCCATACCAACAGGAAGTAGCCTACATTACTGAGCAGCAGTCTCCACCTCCACCTGTCATTCAAGAGGTGAACGACATCTGGTTTGACCGTGAGCGAAACCATCCTTGTCCATCCAGACAATTCCAGTTGGGTTCACAGTAGGGTTAGAGACCCACCCACCAGTTTCAGGGAGACAGACAACAACAATACCAACACCAACAGTTCCAGCCTCACTATCAGTCTCCACCATAGTTCAAAAATTGGAGACAAGGCCAGCCACAACAACAGTCTATATGTTTTTCGCATCCTAACCAGCAGCAGACTACATATTATGGACAATATCCTCCTCCCCCTCCTCCTCATTATCATAATCCATATGGTTACCAATAACCTCCGTACTATCAGTCTCATCGACAACCAGTTAATGATCACCCTGAGGTCCTTCAGTCAACCCAGCACTGGACCAACTTGCACTGCTCATGAAAAACGTGAACGAACTAACTCGGCAGATCAATGACCTGACCACCACGAAGACACTGATTCCAGCACGAGTCGAAGCCAACCCCAACAACTTCGGATGCAAGGAGCAGGTAGACAATAGCCCACCCACCCTCGAGATAGGTATGCCCCTTGATTTTACATGTTTATCTGACACCATTCATCTCAGGAGCGGTAGGAGATTGCAGCTGCCTACGCACTAGTTAGGGTTGGGAGATCAAACCACTGAGAGAGCATCATCTTCCGCATCATCGCCTTCACCAGCAGTTGAGAGGCCCAGTAGCAGCACCCAAGTTTGGAGTTTCACCGCCTTCACTGCCACTTTCACCAGGCAGCAAGGGAGAATATACTAGTCGCGGATTCTTCCTCTTCACCAGCAGCAACATCATGTTCTATTTTAGATTCTACTTTTCCTTCACCTAATTGGGCAACACTGTACAGACTGATTCTGGTTGTCTTTTTGTACATGAGTATTCTACTTTGAATAATGGAATTGAACAATTGAATATGTATTCTGATTCCGTGCCATTTCCTTATGCTCTTAAATCTAAAAATATTCAAAATTAAAAACAACCCTATCTGATCCCGGAGTGATTGATATCTTACATAACATCTTTTTAAAGATGCCACTCCTTAAGGACATGGAATACATGCCTATGGTAAAAAAGGTAATGAAAGAGGCATGTACACAAAAGCATCAACCAAGGCAAAATAGACGAAAGGAAACAGATAAACACATCTTGACCATGTCTACAATTCATGTTGTCATAACCTCCTGCCTAAAATGAAAGACAAGGGAGCACCTCACATCAGTTGCCATATCTTTGATCAAGAATTTAATTATACTCTTCTCGATAGCGGTTCCTCCATTAATCTCATGCCTTCCTCTTTGTTAATTTAATTTCCATTAGGGCCTTTTAAAACAACCAAGAGTCCAATTTGCTGATAGATTGATTGAGTCCAAGAGGCATTTTAGAGGGCGTTACTGTAACGGTGCAGGGAATGAAATTCCCTGTTGATTTTGTTGTCATGGATATGGACACACCTGCACCATTACTCCATACCCCGATCATAATTGGTCGATCGTTTCTCCGAACGGTCGAAGAAACCGTTGATTATAGTACTAGAGAGATCATCTTCCACTCTCGTGATGACAAGGTGAAAATTGAAACAATCTCTGATCCTGGACTATCACCGCCACCAGTAGCAGATGAGATAGAGAAAGTAATATCAGAGCCAGAAGACTGTGTTTTTCTTGTTGAATTCCAAGAGATAGATCTTCCCACTGATTTTATAGCAATCACAACAACAACTGTTAAGACCAAAATGGGGGTACTTTTTAAAAAGTAACATCTTGTTAGTCATCACAGGTAAACCATAAAACAATGACATCACCCTTAACAGTCTCCCATCAAACAAGCAACCAAGGTGACCATCCAAAAACTACATCTACCCATGTTATAGCAACTGCTGTACAACTCTCAAGAGTATCATTTATCATGCTTACTTAATGGGGCACACTCAAGAATTGAACTCCCAAAGTAAAAGCATCAAGATCCAAACTTCAATCACCAGAAAATATGGAAACAATAAAAAATGAAATATCAATGATCCATTGATATCCTCCCATCAAGAGAGACATCATGAGATATTATATGGAATAAACATCATAGCAGGCCTTTTAGTCCATGCTCAGAATGTAAAAAAAATCACCAACAAAGCATACATGACATAATAATCACATCAACGACGAGTAAGACCAGAATGTGGCACTTTTTTTTGAAATGTTGTTTTCTAAGTCATCGCAAGTAAATCAGAAAAGAATGACATCACCCTTAATTTTTTCCCATCAAACAAGCTACGAAGATGATCATCGAAAAACTACATCTACTCATGATAGAGCAGTAACTGTGCATCTCTCAGGAGTATCATTTATCATGCCTACCCAATGGGGGCATGCTCAAGAATTGAATTCCCAAAGTAGAAGTATCAAGATCCAAACTCCAATCACTAGGAAATATGGGAGCAATCAAAATCAAAATCTCAAGGATTCATAGTTCTTACCCCATCAAGGGAGACATCATGAGATATTAGATGAAATAAACATCATAGTAGACCTTTCGTCCATGCTCAGAAAATAAAAAAATAGTCACCAATCACGCACACCTGGCCTAACAATCACAAAACCAGCTGGTAAGACCACAATGGGGTACTTTTTTAAAAAATAATGTCTTCTTAGTTATCACAGGTAAAATCATAAAACAATGACATCACCCTTAATATACTCCCATCAAACGAGCAACCAAGATGATCATCCAAGAACTATATCTTCCCATCATAGAGTAGCAACTGTACAACTCTCAAGAATATCATTTATCATGCTTACCCAATGGGGCATGCTCAAGAATTGAATTCCCAAAGTAGAATCATTAAGATCCAAACTCCAATCACCGAGAAATAGGGGAACAATCAAAATCAAATTCTTAAGGATCCATATATATTTTCCCATCAAGGGAAACATCAAGAGATATTGGAGGAATAAGCATCATAACAAGCCTTTGATCCATACTCAGAAAACAAAAGAGATAAAAACCAATCAAGCGTACATGGCATAATAATCACAACAGTAGCTGGTAAGACTAGAATGTGGCACTTTCTTAAAAAAATAATATCTTCTTAGTCATCATAGGTAAACCATAAAACAATGACATCACCCTTAACATTCTCCCATCAAACAAGCAACTGTGATGATAATCCAAAAGCTAGATCTACCCATCATAGAGTAGAAGTTGTGTAGCTCTCAGGAGAATCATTTATCATGCTTAACCGATGAGGCATGCTCAAGAACTGAATTCTCATAGTAGAAGCATTAAGATCCAAACTCCAATCAGTAGGAAATACATGAACAACCAAAATTGAAATCTCAATTATCCGTAGATCTTCTCCCATCAAGGGAGATATCGAGAGGTATTGGATGAAATAAACATCGTAGCAGGTCTTTGGTCCATGCTCCGAAAACAAAAAAATCACCAATTAAGCATACATGGCATAATAATCACACCAGCAACCGGTAAGACCATAATGGGACATTTCTATACAAAGTGACTTTTTCAACACAGGTAAACCATAAAAATGTTACATCACCCTGAACATTCTCTCATCAAACAAGCAACCAAGATGATCATTTAAAAACTACATCTACATATCACAGAGCATCAGTTGTGCATCTCTCCAGCAAAAGATATTTCCATCCCCAATCATTCTTCACCCATCCGCAAAAAGGAATAAATCAGAGAGATTTTAAGTCCATAGCATATGCTATGTCCAATCACAGATATCCAACAAGTAACATGCATGCATGATATGTAGAATCAAAGATAAATATCAAATGAAACCAAACCAAAGAGAGTGTGCGACCAATGTAATAGCCCAACTGTAGTAATAAAAAAATGTGCGTAGTGTAAACCCGATCGTAGAAGCAAAAAGGAGCAATGTTTAAACCGTTACCTTGCAATCCAGCAAATGGAAGAAGAAATGTGTAGTCACAAGCAAAGGACAAAATGCATAGCAAGAGCCCGTTTTGAGCCATTGGAGATCAATCTCCAACCCATTTTATAAGGTGGTAATGGATTATAAAAACCCTAGATTCCATGTCGGAGGATATGTTCGAGAAGACAATTTCAAGTCTTACCGAGGACACCTTTAAGGCTAGAGAGCCCCATTAAAGGTTCAGAAGCCTCTCATATGAGATCCAACTATCCCATTCATGGTATAGTTAAAGCGACCTACCAAATATTCACGATTCATGGGTCAAGGTTGAGAAATGTTTAGGGAAGGATTCACGCTTCACAGCTAAAGCTTGAGAGATGCGTAGGGCAATGGAGGAACATAGCAAGCAGCATAGGAGGAGAAGTGAGGGGCTCGATGAGAGAGACATAATGCGTATGGGATTGCCGGGGAGGGAGGGAAATGCAATGGCCATTGGTGCAAGGATGAGAATAAGGATGCATAAGAATAGGGTTGGGGGTGAGGGAGGGAGAGAATTGCCATACGTGGGGAACGAGTAGAGAGACAGGGAATATGCCCCTTATTCCCGAGCGTATTCCCTAACCAAGCATTCCCTTAGGATTAGGAATCCAATCTCATTAGGATTCCTAATTCTAATATAACCATAATCCTAACAATATCTCCATTGAGTTAAATTCCATCGTGATCTTTTCATTGTATTGAGTTTGACCATCCTCACCATATGCAGGTCTCATTAGCAGGAACTCTCTGTCTCTCTGTAACACACTCATCATTAGGTGCCCTCAACATGCCCCCAATCGGGCACACTCACACAACTCAATATTGTACCTATTGACGTGACACCACATATCTCTCATAACTGCATATTGTGATATCATCCTCTTGTAAAGTGATTCATACTTGCTTCTCCTTATTATGTATTTTGCAGTAGAGATGTTAATAACTTGCTACTATCTCATCTTACTTCTTGTCTTGGGAATAACCAGAGCTTAATCACCTATCACGACCCTTCCCTCATGCATGTACATCCTATTTGGCATCCTCATACCACGCATCACCATGTGTGCTCCCTTGTTCACTATGAGAACACTCCCTTCAATGGTGACTTGATGTCCTCATGACTCGATCGTTCGTAATGAAATTAAATTCTTCTTGGATGTAGGAATGTATTTGACACATGTTAGATTCTGAAACGGTACATCAAACATACAAAATTACACTAATCCAATTCCCTTGAGGTGAACCTCGCCACCTCCCATCTTGAACGTGACATCTTGCATGTCTGATATGTATTGACTACTCCCCAAATGAGCACACATAATTTGAACATATCGAGTCTAGAAGCGATCTTGAATCTACCTTAATCTCCCTCAAGCATGCCAACAATTCTTCCTTACAATCTACAAAAGAATCCTCTTGGTCAGATTTATAATCATTGGCCTTCTTCTATCTTTTCTCCTTCTCATGTCTCAGACAATCGGCTATTTTGTTTCCTTCCTTGTCACGATAGAAGCATCTGATCGGACCTTGTGATTTGGATCTATATGTGAATCTTGTCTCTATTGATCTTGAACATCTATCCTCAGTTTCCAGCTGATGAACCGCGAAATCGACCCTTTAAGAGAGTGTTTTTAGCACTTCAACATATCGTAGCAGTCGGGCCGATTCGGGCTCATCAAAGAGATCATCTCATTGAAATATGTATATGATGTATCAAAATGAGATGATCACAAAATTTTTTTACTTGGTAAGATACCAAGGTCGAACTCAGGGACACGAGCCTTTCTCTATTAATCGGATTTTTTTATCTATCTAATTAAGCGTTGAGTTGAAGCATATATAGGTCAAATTATGTAAGGAGACAACAATGCATTAAAAATAAACATGCATTTTTTTTATCAATTTTTATCATGCAAATGAATGCCATGAAATGCGATGAAGTTATGCCCTAGAACAGGAGAAATATGATGATAAACTTAGTATGAGTCAACTTCAAGTTCAAATATCACTCAGGCTTGATAAAAGAAATTAGAATAGGCACAAGTTAAAACTTTAAGAGACACATGGCAAATAAAATAATCATGAAAATTCATTGTGTCCAAAACAACAATTAAGCATACCATTAGAAAGACCATCAAACCAGCTTTAAAACGAAACTGAAATCAACTCAATTGGACATTCGTAGCTCAAGATATGCATAAAAGAAGCCAGGGGCATAAATGCAATAAAAACATGAAAAGATAACTACAAACAGGTCCTGGAGGGACTAAAATGTAAATAAGTAAAATAACGGGATCTTCCCTGTAAAATTTTCACTGTACACGCACGGTGCACGTGATAGGGACTTGCTTGCAAATTGAAGAAACTTAGTGGACCTCTGCATAAATTTCCCAGAGAGCGCGTGGCTTGCACGTGCTACTCCAGGCTCGGAAGGAGGCTAAGGTTCGACAGAGGCTCGGAATGCTTCGGCCAGGCTCGGCTCCTGGTTTGGGCTCGGTGCAGGCTCGTGGAGGCTCGGAAGCAGCCAAGCCTGGAGGCGCGGTAGCTGAGGTTCGGTGCTGCTGTAGCGGTGACACGTGGATGAAGATGAGCCATCCGATTGTGGTGATCGGATGGATGCTGTGAACTCCTGAAGGGACGACGTGGCGGCATAGGGACCGTTGGATCTTGAGGATCCAACGGTACCTGGAAGGAGTCCTGAGCAGTTACGTGGGCTCATCTGGGCCGTTGGATGGTCGCTGAGAGACGACCATCCAATGGTGTCTACATCTCCATCTTCTTCAACGATTGGCGGAGGGAATAGAGCTCCGGCGAAGGTGGCTCTCCTCCACCGCTTGTTCTCCGTCGATTTGGTCCTCCTACGAGCCCAAGGAATGGTCGTCGATGAAGCGAGGGACTCGGGGAAGGACCAGAAGCATCTGGTGTCGCTCATCGGCGCTCGGCTAGCGACTGCAAGATCGATGAAATCGGCTCCGACCGAGCTTCGATCATTGAACGAGTAGAGACCTGCAAGGTTAGTAGCATAGCCGAAGCAGACAAGGGTGTTGTGCGTACGAAGTGGAGTGCAAATGGGAGCTCTGGATTGCGGAGAATGTGGGGAGCTCGGAGCTCCTCCGCCGCGAGGGCGGAGGAGGTGGGTCGGAGGCGATGGGAGGTATGGGAGACAGAGACGATGAGCGGAGGGCGTAGCGTGAAGGGGAGAAGCGTAGCGAAGCTCGGAGGGGGGTTAATGGCAGGTGAAAGTGAACGAAGCAGCCCAGAAAATTAAAGGAAATTAATGAAAAATACAGAGGAAGAAGAAGAAGCTTACCTGGGGAGATATGGTGGACGGGAGCTTTGGCTGAGCATCACAGTGGATGCCCGGGTCGTCGCTGGACATCGGCAGCTGGTCGATGCAGCTCGAGCGGGCCTGGAGGCGCCACGACTCCGTCGTGAGTGGCGGAGGGTCTCACCGGGGGAGCGGGTCGTCTTCGCTCGATCTTCTCGCCTCCCCCTGTCACAGGGAGGCGGAGGAGGGCTGGGCCCCTCCCCGCGTAAAGGCAGACAACTTGGAATGGAGGGGGACGCGAGGTTTTTAAAGAACGAACCGGCAGTGCAAGTGATGGAAGTCGTGGGCTTCGAGGGAGTTGTGGAGCGACTGGGGAGACGACGGGGGTCGTGGAGTGATGCGCGAGGTAGAGGGATGATGGGGAAAGACCAGGAGGTGGTTGGCGAGAGGAGAAGAGGTCAGAGGTGTTGGCGATAATGGGAAGGGGGAGAGGTTTTCGCGCGGTGGAGATCGTGGAGAAGACGCGGTAGCGAGGTAGATGATGGTTGTCGGCCGTTGGATCTGGAGATCCAACGGCTGACAATTAGGCGCTGAAGGACGGGTGCGATTAGATCGATGGCGAAGCGATCGAAGGGTGTAGGTGCTGCCACGTGGCAGGCTATACGCGAGGTGGTAGCGAACGGCTTAGATGGAACCAAGGGCCTGATCAAGCGGCTGAGAATAGTGAGTGGATTAAGTGGTGGAGATTGACGTTCCTAGGCAAAACGAACGGTCGCCAACGCGACACGTGGAGGCCTATGAGAAAGGCGCTAACGGAGGGCGGTGGTGGGAAGTTAAGGTTGATCGAAGGGTTGAGGAGCGCCAGAGGAAGGAGCAGCCCAGATGGAAATCAAGAGCGCGATCGAAGGGCGCAAAAGGTGCCAAGTGTCATGCTCTGGTGAGAGTGCTTACGGACGGTGTTGATTAAAGATGGGGATGATCAGACGGCTGAGGTAATTGGGCACGCGTGGAGAGCTTTGGACCGTTGGATCTTAGGAGGAGATCTGACGGCCAGCTCGGGGGAGGATAAGACAAGAGAGGCGGGGCCACGTGGCTCACCCAGAACGGGTCACGTGGCCCAATCAGATTATTCAGATGATATTTTTGATATTTGAAGACTTATTTGGTCGAATTTGAGAAAACTCAAAACATGAAAGTTATAGATCTTGATGAGATCTACAAGTTTCATGTTGACCAAAACTTGAGATGAAATCAAACATAGGCCCGAAATATTTTTGAGGGTATTTTTAAGTCTAAAAATACCACGAGTTTTTATTTTGCCATTTTTTGTGATTTTTAATTTATTTAATATTCTGATAATTACAAGACTTTAACTGGGTTTTATTGACACTCAGCTTAAGCAAGGGGGTTAATAATGAGAAATAAAGATGATGAAATTGAGTTTCATCACCAGCTCATAACCTTCATCATTCGTTGCCTCATTTGTCAACCTCCTTCAAGACTTGTTATAAGTAGTGAAGCAACTATCTCGTCCAATGTAATGATATCCTTGCCATAGAGTAAAGTCTTCACAATATGATCATAGGAAGATGGACAGAAACTTTGCAAAATAGTACCTTATCCTCCTCCTTGAAGAGAAATTCTCCTTTCACATTCTTCTCCTCAAGTATGACCATGTTTATCAAAATTCTTATGAATTCATCTAAGTGTACCTCAATATTTGTCCCATCAATCATATTTAGACCATATATCTTCTTCTTTCTCAATAGATAGTTTATCAAAGATTTGGACATGTATCCTCCCTTGAGCTTCATCCAAACCTCTACTGGATCCTCCAGGACAATGACATCATAAAGAGTGTTGTCTGCCAAGAATAGTTGTATTGTATTGTTTGCGAGATCCCTCATCTCCTTACACTCTTCCGCTTTAATCTTTTATGGCTTCTTTTCTTTACCATAGAGTGCTTTCGCAAATCCTTCTCACATGATTATATTCTTCACTTGTTGTTGTCATAAGGTCTATTGAACCATTATATTGTTGGTTTAGTTTGTATGGTCCAACCAGGTCGAACCAAGTTAGACCGGTGTTACATACAGTAAAAGAATACCGCTTTCCAGGTTTTTTTTCAATAACAGTTAATTTATAACCCTATTTTTTTACAATGACATGTGTACCCCTATATTTTACAAAATTCATAGTAATGGGATTTTATTAGTACATTTATTCTCCTAAATTATACCAATTTAAGGATTATTGTTAATTTTTTAACGATATAGGGGAACAAGCGTTTTTGCTGAAAAGTGAAGAGTATAAATGCTATTAGAAAAAAAATTAAAGGATACAACAAATATATTTTATCAAATTCATATAAATACATACTATGATGCACAAAATTAATAATTTTAATACTATTCAAACTCCAATTGATGACAAAAATTATTAATTTATTTCTTCTCATTGTATGACTATGGAACCATCTTCTTTTGATGGAGCCATCATTTGTTGTTGTTGGAAGGGAACATCCTCATGCATAATGTGGTTAGAGAAAGCCAATGCTCGTATAGTGGGAGCAATATTGAGTCACTAGAACACATGGAAAGACAAGAGATAAAGGAATTTCATACAATAGGTTAGAATGAAATTAAACGTTGAATAGTTTCTAAAATAATCCATTTTATTAAATAATTATGAACTTTTTAAAATATATGGTCGAACTGGTGGTTTGGTTCAATTTGTTCAATCGAGTTCATGCGGTCCAATCGAATTTTGACTGGTTTTTATTTTTTGATAAAAAAACAAGGTGGTTGGATCATTTTTCTCCTGGTTCTTGGTTTAGCTGATTGAACCTGCCAGTTCGGTTTGGTTTTAAAACATTTCTCTCTAGTATTATGGGGAAGACAAATTAGGTCATGTATGTGTCACTACATATGTAAATATTCATGCCACTAATGGGTACAGAATGTCGAGGGTTTTCTATACTTCCCCTAAACATTGGCTTCTATTTAATCACTTTTTTCCATCATAGAAGTTACAGGGGATTAATACCATCTTGCTTTGCCAACCTCTTTACAAAAGTATGCAAGTTTTTTTATTAGATTATATCAACTTCAATTCATCCCTTATGAAGTATGCTTATGATTATGACATAATAACAGTCATTTCTCCTTAAAAAAGCTTCACACCTGAAAGATAATTATTATTTACCCATGTCGGTTGTATCTAGAGATTCTAGTTACTAGTTATACTCGTCGACTGCATGGGTCCATTTACTTCCTTTAAAGGTTAAATATTTATCACCGATTCACATTTCACTTTTAGATAAGGTACATCATAAAATAGTCCTTGCCCCATTTCTACATTATCTTTACTATCTTCTAAGGTGCTCGATCCATGCAACTTTATATCTTGATTTTAAGAGATATAACATCGTAACTTCTAATGTAACTTAAGATTTATGGAAACCCTATATCCTTTGGAGTGTCCATAACATGTAATAAAGTTGTACTTTATTTTTTAAAGTTAAACATATGTTTGATCTGATTCTGAAGCAAACGTATGAAGTGCACCCCATGTTGGACATGCGAGCCGAAATCTAACCATTATGTAATAAAAGTTATTGCAGATCATTCCTTAATCTGAAATAAAGAATAACTAATTTACATAATAGGTCCCTTGGTACAATTAGGTTTTTGTACCATGGTCATATTGATATTATAAAACTATTGATCCAAAGGTTGGATCATAGAGGCTGATGCATGGTTGAATAGCTAAAGAGTTAGATTGAGGACTCAATGATACCATCAAATGATTATTAAGAATGGATCTTCGTTGTTAGAAGGAAATGACTATACTTATTCCAGAGTTTGACATTCAACCAACCTCTTATGTAGCCTCTACATAAGAATAAAGATTCAGAGGTGTTGGATGAGCTAAGTCAAAGAGTTGACTTTGTGAGATTGAGATAACTAAGACCTATGTCGGATGCTGTCATGTATATGCACACATCCTCTGACCGAAAACATATGTATTAATATATATCTAAGTTTTTACATTAGGTAGATGATGAAGCTACGTTTCATCATCTTTATTTTTCTATCATTTTGGCCTTAAAACCCCTAGTAAATGCATGTAAATAGGCTTAATTTAGGTATTTTAGCATTTATGCATCATTGTGTAAATATTGTATAAAATACGGGTTTTAACGCCAAAATTATAGAATAAAGAAAAGAAAAGAAAAAGAATAAAATATTGTAAATATTTTGTGACCCGAAACCTCGAGACCTAGGCATCTCGATGACTAGGTCGACAAGGAATAAAGTAGGCGGAGATAAGGGCCAAAAACCAATAAAAATACCTTTTATTCCATTCTTTATTCATTTTGGGACCTATTTTTGGGTCCACTTTTTATACATAAAATAAAGAAACTTTGAACATGAAAGTTGTAGATAATAATATATAGAAAAATACAAAATTGATTTCATACAAAAATATTGTACAGATAAAAAGATATGATCTGAACAAGATTCTAGAATCCCAACTTCCCAGACCTGTATCTCGCAAATAAAAACTCGAAATACGCCAAAATCACCTTTAATTGTATATAATTTTAAATAAGCTATTTAATGAAGGTGGTTTCACTTTTTACAGAGCTACGGTTTGAAAGTTGAGTTTTGGACCCCTATTGTATACTTGAACATATTAAAATATTCATTTTATATATTATTCATTATTTTTATACTTTTATATTTTTATGATTTTGTAAATATTATTTATAATATATGTGTACATTAACATCAGAATAAAAACTTAAAGAAAACAGAAAAATAAAACACATGTATATAATGCATAGGTCTAATACTTATAACTATACCTATATAATTAATACTCCTATTTTATTTAGTGTATAAATTACATCAAAAAATAAAATAAAAATATATTCAGTCCATAAAAAAGTTATAAATTTATAAAATAATAAACAAAATAAATAAAATTAAATTTACAAAATAAAAATAAAATATTAAAATATACAGATAAAGATACCTAAAAAGGGTATAAGAGGTAGCTTGTAATTTTATACCTTGAAAAAATAAATAAAAATCATAATAAAATAATTTATAAAATAATAAACATTTTTTATTTAATAACCAAAAATTAATAAAATCATTTTCTATTTTTAAATGATTTTGCAATTTATTTTTCCAGGATTTTTCCTGGTTGGTCCACGTGGACCAACCAGGAGGGCCTGAGAGTTGACCACAGGTCAACTCTCTAACCCTAGCTCCTGTAGCATGTCAGACCTATGATTTTGACTCGTTTTCTCGACTTTTTACAAGTCGATTCTTTCACCAATCGACTTGGGTCCCTTCATGACTTTTTATCACCACTGATCGAGGATGCTCGCCCTATGATTTTTTCGGGCTTTGGATCACTGATCTGCCCGTTGTCGCCTCGTTTTGCATGCCCGACCTCCATCCCTTTCAAATGACCCCCCGTCACTTCCATCCACTTTTGAACTGCATTAGGGCAAGCCTAGACATCAGAGTTGTTGTTGAAGGATCCCCGGTGACAGAGGGTCAATCCCGGCACCTCGTCGAGGTACGACGGAGCCCTGAGGTGCGTGTCCAACCCCATCTCCGGCCACCTGGCCGTCGAGGTCCACCTTGGGTTTTCCACCCTTGAGGTCGCAATTTTTATTCATTTTTCTTGCTTCTTTTTATTTCAGTAGTTGTAGGAACCGTTTGCCATCTTCCCTTTCGATCATTGCCCCACCTTTCGCCTCAGCCACTACCTCACCGGAGCTCGCTCCGGGGAGCTCCTCCCCTACCGTTATCTGCCTTCTTCCGCTGTTATGTGAGGCGAGGCACTTTGCCCTCGCCTTCCTTAACTTTTCCCTGCAGATTTTGGAGCAGCTAGTGCACTGATGAATCTCCATTACATCAGCTTTATTCTATCATTTTGGCCTCAAAAACCCCAGCAAATGCATGTAAAGAGCACCAATTTGTGCATAATAGCATTCATGATTCATTGTATTAATTACACATTAAATAAGGTGTTTAATGCCAAAATTATAGAATAAAGAGGAAAAGATAAAGAAATAAAATATTGCAAATATTTTATGACCCTAACCCCGAGACCAAGGCCAGCATGGAATTGGTCGACAAGGAATAAAGTAGGGGGAGATAAGGGCCAAGAATACAATAAATACCTCATTCATTTATTCATTTATTTATGCATTTCTGACACCTATTTTGTATATGATTATTTATTCATCAAATAAAGAAACTTTGTACATAAAAGTTGTAGATAATAATGTAAATAAAAAGAGAAAATTGAGTTTGTGTAAAAATAATACTCAGTGTACATTTTATAGACAGAATAAATAGCCAAAATCTCAACTTCACAGACCCATATCTTGTAAATAAAAACTCAAAATCAACCAAACTCACCTTTAATTGTATATAGCTTTCCAAGAACTATTTAATAAAATTGGTTTCATAATTTTTGGAGTCTATCTGTGAAATTTAGGTTTTTGGCCCTCCTTGTATATAGTACTGATTAAAATATTCCATTTATTCATCATCCATTATTTTTATAAATTTAAATTTTTAGAATTTTGTAAATAATGTATATAATATATGTACATATTGAAATTACAAGAAAACCAAAAAGAATTTGTAAAATAAAATAAGTCTATAAAATAAATAGGCAAAATACCTATGATCCAATATGTACATAAAGAAAAAGGGAAAACATTCTTTAATTATTTTCTTTTCTCATATTTTTATAATGTTGTACATATTATACATAATATATTAAAAATACAAATCCAAAATAAAAACCAAGAAAATACATTAAAATAAATAAAGTATACATAATATATAGGTAAAATACCTATAAGTATAACTACATATACATATACCTATTTATTTAAAAATGTAAATAAACTCATAAAAATCAAATAAAAATATATTTATACTTATAAAAACAAGTTATAAATTTATAAAATAAAAAAATAAAATAATAAAGTAAAAATAAACAAAATAAAAATAAATACATATAAACATACTTTTAAATACATTATTAAAATAAACCCGTAATAAAACATATCAAAAAAATAAATAAAAATCATAAATAAATACTACATTAATTAATAAACATTTTTTATTTTATAAATAAACTCTAATTACATCTTTTATTATGTCTAATAATTGGGTCAAGATCGGTCTGATGTGGGCCAATCAGAGCCCAGGGACTGTTGAACTCTGGTCAACTCCCCCCCTGCGCCTCAGACTCCCGTCAGAACCATCAAGTCCCCTGTTTTCCTCCTTTTTTCCCACTCGACTCGTCCATCGTTGGCCATCGACGTCTTCTGACAAAATGATCTCCGATCATTGTACATCACCGCCACCAACCCAGATCGACCATCTAACCTGCCGATTCTTCGTGGTGCCTCGGTCAATAAGGGTACATACCCATGTCTATAAATAACTCCTTCGACCTCCTTCCTCATTTTGGTCTCCCTTCGGTCGCTTTCCACCCTTAATTCCAACCCTTGGAGGATCCTCGTGACAAAGAGGTACTTTTGGCAGTCTCAATCGGTCGGAGGAGTCGAAGGAAGTGCCCACGACCGCCGCTCGCCGGAGGTCCTGCTCCCTGGTCGACCACCATGTATAAGAGCTGATTTATCTCGTTTTGTAGCTTAGTTTTAGTTTTTAATCTTTAATCCAGTCTTTAGAGTAATCAGTAGGACCTTAGGTGCTCGATTAGACCCAGATCGAAGTTCGCCGGAGTTCAGCTCCGACGAACCTCTCTACCCTGATCTGCGCACCATCCGACCCCTCGCTTCACCTCATTTCATTTCCCTACTTGTTCCACGCTTAACCCACGCATCAGATCATCCAGAGCTTCTCCAGCTCTGTGAATCGAGGTCCAACTCCTCTGCTTCGCCGGACCTCGCCACCCCCAGTCATTCCCTATCTTTTTAGCCTTAACCCCTGGTCGAGGAAGACCCCCCTCGAGCCCCTCATACTTTTGGTGCAGGTTGGAAGCTACACGGAGCCCCCTGGGGCTCGATTCGATCCCCTGCGAGGTTCCAGGACCCCCCTTTCTTCTCCGAGCTCGTTGAACCGATCAAGGGGGTCCTAGACCTTCTGGAGTACCTCGGACGGTGCGCACCACCTCGCCGGACGTATGGAACCCATCGCCATCAACCACGAGTGTCTGGAGGCGGAGAAATCAAAGATCAAAGCCAGGGAAGCCAGCTGTTCTTCCCTGTTCTTCGTGATCAGCAGCCACTATCGGATGAAGGAGACGGTCCCAGGTCTAATCAGGGCCGTCCTTGTAGCAGTTGCCTCAGCCGTTCGATCAGACATCAGATGCAATCTCGGCCGAAGATCGTCGAAGGGGTATCGGGTTTCGAGGGCTCGACACGTGGATAAGTGGCGCGCCCATCGCCGTCCATTTGTGCGCCTTAGGGGGTAGATTACACTGAGCCCCCTCGAACTTTTTGTATTTAATGTTTAATACTGTAAATAAATTCGTACGTTGTAAATAAGTTGTACATTTTGCAGTAGGACCCCTATATTTTCCCGAATTGCAATTAGGTCCTTCCGCGCCTCACGTGCAGTCCCACGTGAGGCGTGTGAAAATTGCAGTCAAACCCCTAGCGGATTTTGTATTTCATTTTAACCCTTAAAACTGCAGTTCACGTGTAATATTTTTGGTGTTTATGCATAGAAGTCCCTGAGTTTATTTTTGTTTGCAAAAATGCCCCTACCAGGCCATATATTTTTGTATGCTTTGTCCATTTATTTCATGCCTCTTATTAACTTAAAACTTTGCAAAAATGGAAATAAGCTCATGTTAGCTTGCTCTTGCATGCCATAGTTTTAGATTTTAATTTTGTTGCATTTTTGCATTTATTAAAAATAAAAAACATGCATTTTATTTACTGTCTAGCTTATAAAATACCAAAAAAATAGTAAAACACCTCTAAAAATTCCAAAAAATTACCTATGGTCTATTTTGTCCTATTTTAGTGTCAGTTCAAAAATCACTAAAAACTCAAAAGAAAAACCTTAAAAATTCAAAAATACACAAAAATTCTAAAAAAAATAAAAAGTTCTAGAAAACTCCAAAAATTGCAAACTCAATTTATGTAGCTTCTATATTTTATCCTCCTTATTGTAAAAATAGTTTGCAAAAATTTTGTGGCTGTTTTCTATTTTTAATTCCCATTTTACCCCCAACCAGTAGCTATTTCACTGTTTTGCTTTATTCTGCCATTTAAAAATACCAAAAATATTTTGAAAAATTCCCAAAAATCACAAAAACAGTATAAAATCTTGAAAATACCAAAAAGATTTTATTTCTGAATTTTTGACCATTTTTGTGTACTTTTATAAATAGTGTATCAGTCCTCTCTCTATATTATATGTATATATACATATTCCTTCATTGAAAAAGAAAATTAAATATATATATATATATATATGTATACATATTTATTAATTTATCAAAATCTAATATATATATAACTATATATATACCTATATGTAATGTATATATCATACATACCCTCTATGGGAATATATCTCTATATATTTATATTCTATAAATTATATATATATATTGCATAAGTATATATTATTAATTAATATATATATATATAAATAAATAATAATAATAATAATCATAAAAACCCACAAAAATAGGTTTCACACAAGGATGATTCTGTGGTACATGCGCATCATAGGCTACTGCATTTTTGTATTGCTCTCTGTGGATCGACCTCTACATACTTATTCACTGTGCATTTTGTGGTAGAGAAATAAATATTAATTCACACTTTTTGGACTTAATTCATTCATTCTTTTATTGTGGGTTAATTGCTGATTAACTTGGTTGTTTTGCGAGCGGTCGCCTAAGTGATGCTTCATATATCATTTTTTTGTAACCCTTGCGGAAGATACTAGTCATCAGATGGCGCCGTTGCCGGGGAGCAATGAGCATAGCCTATTTTATTTTTGTCATTCTTGTAAAAAAAATTGATTTATCATTTATTTTGTGAGCAGCTATTTCTATTGTCATTGATCGCCATGCTTGATTGATTTATTTATTGTGATTAATTTCTTATCTGCTCTATTTTGATTGATTAAGGCTATATTAATTCAATCTTTTTGTGACTTTGATGCGAGGGCCCGCCACGCGAGGATGGTTTCTTAGGGAGCCAAGGCAGCCAAGCTTGGAGGAGGATGGTCTTCATCTCATGACCATCTAGAGAGAGCACCAAGGAAGCAAGGAGATGTGGATTAGGTAGGTCTAGAGCATTTAGGCTCATTTTTGTAATTTATGGTGAGAGAGAGACAATTTTGGCATGTAATAATTAACCGGACTCTACTCTTCACAATGAGGACCAGTGCCCGGGTGATTGTTCACCTGGGGGCCTCATCGCGGCTTTTCGAGTTTTTATCGCTTTCTTTTCTTTGTTTTCCGAAGTTTTGAGCTTTCTGCCTTTATTTTATTTTGTTTTGTGTGCTTGGAGCCCCTAGATATAGGTTTCTTGACTCGGTAGCTAGGTCCAAACATTAATAAGAATGCATGTTCCTATAGTCTATTTCGTTTGGATCTAGTCAAACTTAAACAAGCCGTCCATTTGTCTCTTAGCCCTTGTGCCACAGTGAGCCCCGCAAAGCGCTTTCTCCTAAACTCAAGTGTGTTGAGCAGAGGAGGGGAGAGCCAAGACCGGACCCTTTGGGCTAGAGATAAATGAGCGACTTATGATTCTTCACGCTAATAGCAGCTAATGTTTAGGGCGATTTTGTGCCTTGCATACCGACATGTAGATAGGTTTAAAAATTCTGTTTTGCATACCACATGGAGAGAGCTGGGATGCACTGTAAGTCTTCTAACTCAGCATGCACCATTCGGTTCAATGGTGAGATTTCCATCATGGAACCACTTGCACGGCTTCTCCGCTATCTCCCTCTGATTTTGAGCACCTAGGACTTAAATGAAAATCTACAAAAACGTTAGGCGTTGGTATGAAACAGACTCAAAAAAAGTGAAAACCCAAAAATTAAAACAAGGGGACTGCTCAATAAACTTCGACCTTAATTAAAATCTATAATGGACTATCATTGTACCGAGTTCATAAAGCCCTCATTGTTTTCAAGTACCTTGGAGGGGGACCAAAACCCTACTCCCTTGAGCGAGTGCGACCCCCTAAGGATTAAAGCCAAAAACCCAGTCTGCAACTGCCTTGTGTATCGCCTGGATTTCTGAAGTATTGGCGCTTCTATCGTACGTAGGCGAGTAGGACTTGGTCACCAATGATGACTCTCTGTTGTGTAGAGCATTGACCCTGTCCGAAGTATTGATCATAGGCCATGCCTTCACGGGGGTGTCTGTCTCATCGTACTGCGTCTGAGTAGGTTCTTGCATGCTCACGGGTGATTCCGTTGCGAGCGAGAATCGAAGTATTGGTTTTCGCCTATCGGCTTCCTCTCTCTATTTCTTTGGCTGAGTAGGGATCCAGGAAGGGTTACAAGGACTCAAAAAAGTACAGACTACAGGTTACACAGGTGGAGGACAAGTACGGGATACTCTTCTGGAAATACTCTCTCTCCTATAGGGCAGCATACTAAGGACTTGTTATAAGATATGCCTGAAATCACAACTCTAAAAATGAAAAGATAATAAATAGCCGAGCTTTTACGGCTTCACATGGCGTGAGTTGGTGAACCCGATTTTGTATTGTGTTTGCATGGATAAGGATTAAGGTTAGAAGATCAAGTCCCATGCCTTTGCGCACATTTTGCTGTTTCTCCCTTTGACCACTCCGCTCAACCGAGCCTCTCTACTGTTTTACACTCCTTTTATTCCTCGTTGACCATCGTATATTTCTTCCAACATCCAACTTTCTCTTGTGCTTCGCGAAGATGATCCATGGATGGTTTTCGTCGGGACCATGCCGACACCCACATCGATTCCATGGACTCAACTCCGCCAATAAGTTCGAGGCGATTCTTGAGAACCCGATCCGGACTTTGCGGATCGATCTCCAGACTCCTCGTTTTCTACCTTTCTCTTGGCCTCCCAATAAACTGGGATCACTTTTGTTCCGCTTTCTCCGTTGTGAATGGAAGTCGATTATAGTCTACATCCTTTTCCATTCACAACATGCTGGGGCTGACCTGAATTCCAGCTTCATCTCGGCAGCTGAGCACAATTACAAGTGATCTGATTTGGACTATCTCATTATGCAGATAAAAGACAGTGCGAGCCCTTGAGACTACTCCGGAGTTTATTTCGTCCGACTCAGACCCTGATATGGATCCCGGAGGCAAGGGCAAGGGTCAGCAGCCACCCCAACCAGAGGGACAGATGCCAGATCAGAATCAAGTCAATGCCCAATTACTGGCGTCTATCCAGGCCATCCAACAGCAGCTGACCGAGCAGGCCCTCACACAGACAGCATTCCAGGATATGTTGAATGATATGATGAACCGAGACGCTGGAGGAGGAGGCAGAGGAGGAGGATATGGAGGTGGAGGAGGTGGTGATAACAATGATGATCTAGAGTTCCCACCACCACCAAAGCCGACACTTAAAGAAACATACAATCCGGGAGACAGCCAGATGACCGAGTGGATCCTCATTCCACCGGTACACGCTCACTTTGAGCTGAAGCCCCATATCATCGCTCTTCTTCCTGCATTCCATGGAAACACTAACGAAGAGCCGTACATCCATCTGCAGCAGTTCACTCGCATTTGCCGCACCACCCACTATCCGAATGTCCCTCTAGACATTGTCAAAATGTTGGCATTCCCATTTAGCCTACAGGACAAGGTCCTCTATTGGGTCAACCACTTGGGGAAGGTCGTGACGACCTGGGAGGAGCTGAAGTCAACATTCCTGCATAAATATTACCCTCTCGATCGGCTCAACCAGATGCGAGCCCGTATCAGTAATTTCTCCCAGGGAGCCCATGAGTCAGTATACGAAGCCTGGGAGAGATTCACTGATCTGCAAGAGAAGTGTCCCCATCATGAGATTCCCAAGACCAGCTTGGTCCAACATTTCTTTGGGGGACTGAACATTGAGAGCCAAAGGCTCGTGGACGCAGCATGTGGGGGCTCACATTTTAACAAGGATGAAGACGTAGTCTGGCAGATATTTGAAGAAATGGCCGAAGGAGATGCCGCCCTCTCTTCATCCAAGGCGTATCAGAAGCAGCCCCAGATCCTCCAGAAACAAGTGCACATGGCAGCGTCCAAGGAAGCAGAGAGAGATGAGAGCTCCCACCTCAGTATCATCGGGGGCCATCTCTTTAAAGTTGACATAATTGAGAAGCGATCACAAGATCTTGAGAAACTTGCTGTGATCGAGAAGAGGACCCAAAACTTAGACAAGCTTGATCAGATCAACAAGTACCTTGAACTGTTGGTGGGCTCCATCAACTCTGTTCAGTCGGCGACACCATCGGAAGCTCCTGTTGAGAAGAAGGACGAGCAGCAACCGTAGCATCAGCCTCAGCCGAGCCAGTAGCCACCGGCAGTCCAGCACGTATACTACGTGCAGGCGCCCGACTAGGGCCAGCCGCAGCAGCAGATGGTCGTGTACCAGCCAGAGTTTCTCTCAGGACCTGATCTAGTTTTCCCACCACCACCCCTGATTCAGGAAGTGAACGGGATATGAAGCAATGATGCACAGCCGACCCGTCCTATGGGACAATCCCAGGGTCAGCCACTTGCCAACCGGCAATACCACCAACCTCAGGGTGGTCGCTTTGGATAGTCCTCTCAGCAGCACCAGCAGTATCAACAGCCTCCCCAGTTTGCACATCAATGAGGGCAGAATCTGCCATACCAGCAGCAGCCGCAGTACCGTCATCCACAACTGTTTCATCAGTATGCGGCTGCTCCCTCTCAGCAATATCAACAGTATCCTCCCCCTCGTATCAACAACCTCAACTTCCTGCACCACCCCAGCACCACCAGTAGCAGCCTACGCATCCATCCATACAACAAAAACGTGGTCTGCACGCTGAAACCACTGAAGTACCCCCTGCGAACCCCACCATGGATTGTCTGGCCCAGCTTGTCAAAGGGCTAGCAGAAATGACCAAGCGGCTTGATGACCTGACCGCCACCCGAACTACCATTTCAGCTCAGGTCGAAGCCAACCCCAATAATTTCAAGAAGAAAGAGCAGGTAGATTGTGATGTCCTGTCCGAGTCTGATAATGATATTACTGTTTATTCTAATGTTGTTACTCTCAGGAGCGGTAGGGCCTTGCCTCTGCCTGCTACCAAGAGTGGGATGAATAAAGAAACAGGTGGATTGTCATCTTCCGCATCCGCCGTGCCAGCTATAGGGGTGGTGAGGAGGAAGGAGAAGGAGAAGCCAGTCCAGCCGTCGTGCATTTGCAGCAGCCTCAGCTAAAAATACAAAAAAATATGCAAAATCAAAAACAACAAAAAGAAGTTCGCAGCCGAAGCGAAGCCACGCCAGCATTGGAGGAGCCGCCAGCAGCAGCCGATCCCGCGCCAGCCGACGGAGCAGACGCTGCCCTTTTTGATCGCCCTGCAGCACCAGTATGCCAAGACACAGCTTGTACTCCTTTTTGTAGTCCGGATGTACAACATTTTATGGGCGATGATTTTGATGTAAATAAGAACTCTAATTTTTCTGCCAGTGATGTACATATTCCTTTTTCCTCATGCAATAGAAAAATCCAAAAAAATTACAAAACGAAAAAAGGCATTGTCTGATCCAGGAGTTGTGGAAATTTTAGATAAGTTGACTGTTGAGATTCCTTTGTTGAAGGCCGTGGAGTACATGCCAGCCGTGAAGAAAGGACTAAAGGAGGTATGTACCAGCAAGCATCACCCATCAAGAAAGAACAGACGCCAGCAAGTTGAGAAGCATGTCCTCACCTTGGACACGGTAGCAGCTATCAGTAACCTCTCGTAGAAGAAGCAAGATACAGGGGCACCTCTGATCAGTTGTGAGATTTTTGACTAGGTCTTCGAGCGTACTCTCCTTGACAGTGGATCTTCCATCAACCTTTTGCCCTCATCCATAATGCAAGAATTCAGGCTGGGCCCGCTCAAGCAGACACGCATGATCCTTCAGTTCGCTGACTGATCCGCCAAGCGGCCCCGAGGTCTTTTGGAAGATGTTGTAGTTAAAGTGCAGGAGATGCAATTCCCTGTTGATTTTGTAGTCCTTGATATGGACTCACCTACACCCTTGCTCCAGACCCCTATCATCCTTGGCCAACCATTCCTTCGTACTTCAGGTGCCGTGGTTGATTACGGGTCTGGCAAGATTACCTTCAGCTCGAATACCCAGCAAATCACGATAAACATGAACAGAGAGCCGAATGCCACGACTGATGAGAGCCAGACAACATCAGAAGCAGACTGTGATTTTATTGCAGAGATCAGAGATTCATTCTTGTCATTGGACGATCCATGGACCTGAGAAATCCTCACTCTTGAGGAGGACTCGGAAGGCGCAGTCAGCTTATGCTCCGACGATTCTTGGGAGATAGATTCTCAGATGCAGGCGCATCTTTTCGAGCATTCACTCCAGACCGAACATGATCAGCTTAGCGCAGAACCGTTCGGCACATCACCAGGAACTCAACAGAATAATGAGGATGGTAGCAGCCTCAAAGAAGTACATCCCACCACCAGCATAGTATCTGAAGTGACAGATAAAGTGGACAGGTCAAAACCAGAACTCAAGCCACTTCCGGCAGGCTTGAAGTATGCTTTCCTTACGGGTGAAGAACAAATGTATCCGGTCATAATCAGCAGTAGGCTGAAGTCGGTCAGGAATCTCGTCTTCTCGAGGTTCTGGAAAAGAACCGCAAGGCACTTGGTTGGAGCGTATCAGATCTACGAGGGATAAATCCAGCCTTGTGTTCACACCACATCTATCTGGAAGAAGATGCCAAGCCGTCCCGCGAATTCCAAAGAAGGTTGAACCCTAACCTAAGGGACGTCGTCATGAAAGAGATAACGAAATGGTGTGACGCAGGATTCATTTATCCCATCTCCGACTCAAAATGGGTAAGCCCACTGCATGTAGTTCCCAAAAAATCAGGGCTTTCCGTGGTTACAAATGACAAAGGAGAGGAAATTTCCACTCAGGTACCAACATCCTGGTGGGTGTGTGTTGACTACCGCCGTCTTAATGCAGCAACTAAGAAGGACCACTTTCCCTTGCCATTCATTGATCAAGTTCTGGAAAGATTAGCAGGCAAGGAGTTCTTCTGCTTTTTGGATGGGTACTCCGGGTACAACCAAGTGGCGATCGCCCCTGAAGATCAAGAGAAAACTACCTTCACTTGCTCGTTCGGCACCTACGCCTTCAAGAGAATGCCCTTTGGATTATGCAATGCACCTGCAACCTTCCAAAGATGCATGTTAGCGGTCTTCGCCGAGATGGTAGGCAGTTTTGTCGAGGTGTTCATGGATGACTTCTCTGTCTATGGTGATAGTTTCGATTCTTGTCTTGAGCACCTAGACAGAGTGCTTCGGAAGTGTCGAGAAGTCAATTTAGTGCTTTCATGGGAAAAGAGCCACTTTATGGTCACTGAAGGCATTGTGCTGGGCCACGTCGTTTCCAAACGTGGCATGGAAGTCGACCCGGAAAAGGTGGATGTCATTTCAAATCTCCAGCCACCTCAGTCAGTGAAGAATGTAAGGTCATTCCTGGGGCATGTGGGATTCTACAGAAGATTCATTAAGGATTTCAGCCGCATTGCCCGACCTTTAACAGAACTTTTGTGCAAGGAAACCGAGTTCATTGTAGATCAGCAGGTTCTCCTTACTTTCAATCTGTTGAAGGAGCTTATCACTCAGGCTCCAATCTTACAGCCGCCTGACTGGACTCTTCCCTTTGAGATAATGACTGATGCGTCAGAATTCGCAGTCGGGGCTGTTCTTGGGCAAAGGAAAGATAAAGCGCCCTATGCCATTCACTATGCCAGCAGAACATTAGACGAAGCCCAGAGAAATTATACAGTGACAGAGAAAGAGTTGCTGGCTGTGGTTTTCACCCTCGAAAAGTTCAGATCCTATTTGCTTGGATCGAAAGTCACAATTTTCACAGACCACTCCGATATCCGGTACCTACAGCAGAAGAAGGATGCCAAGCCAAGATTGATTCGTTGGATCCTTCTCCTCCAGGAATTTGATCTGGAAATCAAGGACAATCCTGGAGTTCAGAATGTGGTAGCAGACCATCTCTCCAGAATTGAGCAGCATGAGCCTCCTCTGATCAGTGCACCTATTACAGAAACCTTCCCTGACGAAGCCATCTTAGCAGTTGATTCTCTTCCTTGGTACGCTGACATAGTCAATTACCTCACCTCTGGGGTAACACCATCGGATTGGATGAAGAATCAGAAAAACAAATTCATGTTGACCATCTGCTTCTACCAATGGGAGGATCCTCTTTTATTCAGGGAAGGAACGGATTGCATTTGGCGCAGGTGCATTCCTCAGGAGGAGCAATCTAGTGTCCTCGAGCATTGTCACTCGCTCGAATCTAGTGGACATCACTATGGAGATCGTACGGCAGCAAAAGTACTTCAGTGTGGCTTCTGGTGGCCCACATTATTTAAGGATGCAGCAGAATTCGTCAAACGATGTATTGACTGTCAGAGATTGAAAGGTACACTCACTGCCAAAGATTCAATGCCCCTGAAAATCATTCAGATTGCAGACGTTTTCGATGCGTGGGGCATTGACTTCATGGGACCTTTCCCTAACAGTCAAGGTTTTGAGCACATCATTCTTGCCGTCGATTACGTGAGTCGTTGGGTTGAAGCTATCCCCGCTCGAGCCGCCGACAGCCGACCAGTATGCCAGTTCCTGAAGAAGAACATCATTTCGAGGTTCGGGATACCGAAAATTCTCATATCAGACGGGGGTAGCCATTTCATTAACAAAGAGGTCAAGAAATTGATGAAGGAGTACGACATCGACTATCGTGTCGCATCTCCTTATCATCCTCAGACCAATGGCATGGCAGAGTTATCAAATAGAGAAATCAAGACTATCCTGCAGAAACTTATTAGGACAAACAGAAAAGACTGGTCTCAACTCTTGGACTCGGTCCTATGGGCTTACAGAACCGCCTACAAGTCTCCCTTGGGCATGTCGCCCTACCGTCTTGTAAATGGAAAGCCGTGCCATCTGCCAGTTGAATTAATTCACAAGTCTTTATGGGCAGTTAACAGTTGCAATTTGGACTCACGCAAAAGTGGTCAGAAAAGAAAGGATGATCTGAACAGACTCTTGGAATTCCGAGACTATGCATACGATAACACATTGATGTACAAGGAGAAGGTGAAGCGCTGGCATGACCAGCACATCAGACAAAAGACCTTTGACGTTGGATGGAAGGTGTGGTTATTTGATGCAAAGTTGCGGATATTCCCGGGTAAATTAAAGAGTAAGTGGACAGGGCCATTTCGAATTTGTGAAGTGCGTGACAATGGAAGTATTGCTATATCAGAATCGTCCCCTGACGCATAGCCATTCGTCGTCAACGATCAACTTCTGAAGCCTTACCTCGAACCAGACACATTCTTGGTCGTTGTCGATACCATTCAGCTCGTGCACCATGATGACATCTCCACAACGGCTGCAGCATCAAAAGATTCAGACTATGCAATCCAACAACTGTTTATCTGATTTTCTTCTTTTCTTCTTTTCCTTTTCTATCTTCTTTGCGTATCAAAAAGGTGCCACCCTTGTAGACAGTTTCCTATACTTAGGACGTACCTTGTCCTAAGTATAGGGGGGATGCGCATCCAGAGTTTTTCATTTAATTTCGATCCTCTCCATTGTCTCCTCTTCTTGTCTATACTTAGGAGTATTTTACCCTAAGTATAGGGGGAGACAATCTGAGTACGATCTGTGTATTCCCACCCTTGACCCTCCCTGCTTTTTGTACAGTCTGCTATACTTAGATTACTTGATCCTAAGTATAGGGGGGGACGGTCAACTTCTCATTCATTCATTTCATTCATATTTATTCTTTAGACTTGTCTATACTCAGTACGAGTTATGTCTTTGCTTTTCTCTTCGATCTATGAGGACATAGCTCAAGCTAAGTATAGGGGGGTCGTATATACCATGTATATACTATAAGCCATAACTCATACTGAAAAATAAAATATCACCTTAATATAAAGTATAATGGAAAAAGTAGTTCTATAATAACAAAAGATGATTGTGAGCTCCTCAGACTCTTTGTACTTGTACTGATTATTAAGTTAGGAAAAGTGTTTTCTGCAAATTATTCTCTTTGAAAAATCTTTTGAAGATCGTTTGCAAAATAGTGTGTACAAGTATTCAACCTTTGAAAAATCAGTTTTATGTGTAAAATTTATTTTCTTTGAGTGAAATCAAAATGTGTGAAAATCAGTGTGCAAATGATTGTAAAAATGGATTGTTAAATTATTTTGAAAAAAAAAACTATCTATGCTGTGTAAAACCTATTGCAAAAATCATTTTCAAATGTGTGAACATGTTTGTCAAATTAGTTTGGACTATAGTTTTCAAAACTCTTGTGAAAATGATTCTTGAATAAGTCTGAGGAGTCTGCACAAAAATCTCTCATTCGTAAATAAGGAATAAGCCCAAATAAAGCCTATAAGAACCAAAATCATATTGAATATCAAATACAATTTTTCTTCTTTTATACATATTGATTAATAAATTAGGTTTGATACCTATATAGTATGATTTGAAAAATAGTGTGACCTGTTTGAAAAATTTGCTGTGAAATGTTTTCAACCTGTGTGAAACTGTTTGATTTGAAAAACTTTTTCTTTGTGTGGAAGAAAGGATTTGAAAAACCTATGTGCAAATGTTTTGAAAATTGTTTGTCAAAATAATTGTGGAAAATGTATATATATAGTGTGAAAAATCTTTGCAAAAAAATAGTTTTCAAATGTGTGTAAATGATTGCGAAAATTATCGTGTACTATAGTTGGCAAAAATTACTTTCAAACTAGAGCTGAGAAATAAAAGCATCATTACAAACACTGGTAAATTAAATACATAAAATTCTTTCTGTACAAGCTGAATAAAGTACTTCATTAAAACCTTTAAAGTCTTTAAAAATCCATACCTTTTGTAAATAAAGCGATACGCCTGTGTAAATAATTGTGTATACCTTTGTATGTGTCAAGCTTTCTATTTGTAAAAAAATTCTTCTTTGTGTAAAAAGATTCTTTGATTCTTGTAAATTCTTTGTGAAAAAATGCATCATTCATTGTGCATAGCATGAGCATACCATTCATATTCTTTTTGAGTGAGCTTGATGACTGAATCAGTCTAATAATGTCTCGAATTGGAACTTGGTTAGACCATACCGCACCTAACTGCACTGGAACCTTACGGGAACTAGGTTTAAGGTACCTCAGGTCTATGCAGACTTAATTCTTTAAGAAATCAGGGCTGGGTTCAAGTCACCTCAACTGACTAACCGGAACTTTTCGAGACACACGCATGATTCTTGCCGACTGTGACCTAACTTGGACACTTGCACCTTTCACTTGGCTCAACTCAGTTGGAGTGGTGAGGGGGTTGGATTTGCCAGTCTGAGATGCACACGAGTGGAAACATTCGTCCTCGTCTAGGGAGGGAAGTGCACCCCAACCTGGTCCAATAGCCATGAGGTCTAAAGACAGGAGATTGTGGGTTGCGATAAAGCTTCAAAAGAGGGATAGTCTACTGGCTCAAGAGGAAAAAATCCTTATGTAAATGCTATTGTGAATAGTATGTTGAAAAAAATGGTCAGGCCTGTACAAAAATAAATGCCTGCAAAGTATGTACATATGTTGTAAAGCCAATAAGCAAGCTTGAGTTCCAAAGTCAAATATGTAAGCCTGCAGCTAGATGACTTGACTACATTGGTCTTGCATCCCAGGATAGGTAGCTACACTGGCTACCGTCCTTTCTTCTCTTCACCCCCTCCTCTTGAGCTGGTTGCCACTTGAACTTAGAAGGGAATACCTGCTCCTCGAGGAAAGAGCTGTTGGATTGGGGAATCATTGGGTTGTCATTCTGGAGAAGCCAGTTCCTTTATCATTTCAGTTGAGGAGAGCCACTATCACTTACACTGTACAAGTCAGCTTCATAGTTATAAGGGTTTGCGTAAGATGTAGACCAGTTCTGACCAGGCTATTGAGGTGGGTTGAACCGAGTTCTGTGACTATTGAAGGCTGTTGTATTTTAGAGCTGGTTCCCGACTAGGTTCCACACACATCTACACCCAAGGTCTGACAGGAGCTCCGAATTCAGATTTTATAAAGACATGCATGGCACTGAAAGCATCCTTATTCACTCTATCCTTCTTTAATTCTCCTTTTTCTTTTCTTTATTCTTTTTGTACTTATTTCATAAGTGTTTGCTAGGGACTAGCAAAGGCAAGTATAGGGGGTGATGAATCTCCATTTCATCACCTTTATTCTATCATTTTGGCCTCAAAAACCCCCAGCAAATGCATGTAAAGAGCACCAATTTGTGCATAATAGCATTCATGATTCATTGTATTAATTACACATTAAATAAGGTGTTTAATGCCAAAATTATAAAATAAAGAGAAGAAAAGAAAAAGGAATAAAATATTGCAAATATTTTATGACCCTAACCCCGAGACCAAGGCCAGCATGGAATTGGTCGACAAGGAATAAAGTAGGGGGAGATAAGGGCCAAGAATACAATAAATAACGCATTCATTTATTCATTTATTTATGCATTTCTGACACCTATTTTGTATATGATTATTTATTCATCAAATAAAGAAACTTTGTACATAAAAGTGTAGATAATAATGTAAATAAAAATACAAAATTGAGTTTGTGTAAAAATAATACTCAGTGTACATTTTTATACACAGAATAAAAAGCCAAAATCTCAACTTCACAGACCCATATCTTGCAAATAAAAACTCAAAATCAACCAAACTCACTTTAATTGTATATAGCTTTCCAAGAAACTATTTAATAAAATTGGTTCATAATTTTTGGAGTCTATCTGTGAAATTAGGTTTTTGGCCCTCCTTGTATATAGTACTGATTAAAATATTCCATTTATTCATCATCCATTATTTTTATAAATTTAAATTTTTAGAATTTTGTAAATAATGTATATAATATATGTACATATTGAAATTACAAGAAAACCAAAAAGAATTTGTAAAATAAAATAAGTCTATAAAATAAATAGGCAAAATACCTATGATCCAATATGTACATAAATAAAAAGGGAAAACATTCTTTAATTATTTTCTTTTCTCATATTTTTATAATGTTGTACATATTATACATAATATATTAAAAATAAATCCAAAATAAAAACCAAAAAATACATTAAAATAAATAAAGTATACATAATATATAGGTAAAATACCTATAAGTATAACTACATATACATATACCTATTTATTTAAAAATGTAATAAAGTCATAAAATCAAATAAAAATATATTTACACTCATAAAACAAGTTATAAATTTATAAAATAAAATAATAAAATAATAAAATAAAAATAAACAAAATAAAAATAAATACATATAAACATACTTATAAATACATTATTAAAATAAACCCGTAATAAAACACATCAAAAAAATAAATAAAAATCATAAATAAATACTACATTAATTAATAAAAATTTTTTATTTAATAAATAAATTCTAATTACATCATTTATTATGTCTAATAATTGGGTCAAGATCGGTCTGATGTGGGCCAATCAGAGGCCAGGGACTGTTGACCTCTGGTCAACTCCCCCCTACGCCTCTGACTCCCGTCAAAACCATCAAGTCCCCCGTTTTCCTCCTTTTTTGCCGCTCGACTCGTCCATCGTTGTCCATCGACGTCTTCTGACAAAATGATCTCCGATCATTGTACATCACCGCCACCAACCCAGATCGACCATCTAACCTGTCGATTCTTCGTGGTGCCCCGGTCAATAAGGGTACATACCCATGTCTATAAATAACTCCTTCGACCTCCTTCCTCATTTTGGTCTCCCTTCGGTCGCTTTCCACCCTCAATTCCAGCCCTTGGAGGATCCTCGTGACAGGGGGGGTACTCTTGGCAGTCTCAGTCGATCGGAGGAGTCGAAGGAAGTGCCCACGGCCGCCGCTCGCCGGAGGTCCTGCTCCCTGGTCGACCACCAGGTATAAGAGCTAATTTATCTCGTTTTGTAGCTTAGTTTTAGTTTTTAATCTTTAATCTAGTCTTTAGAGTAATCAGTAGGACCTTAGGTGCTCGATTAGACCCAGATCGAAGTTCGCGGAGTTCAGCTCCGACGAACTCTCTACCCTGATCTACACACCATCCGACCCCTCACTTCACCTCATTTCATTTCCCTACGCGTTCCACGCTTAACCCACGCATCAGATCATCCAGAGCTTCTCCAGATCTGCGAATCGAGGTCCAACTCCTCCGCTTCGCCGGACCTCGCCACCCCCAGTCATTCCCTATCTTTTTAGCCTTAACCCCTGGTCGAGGAAGACCCCCCTCGAGCCCCTCATACTTTTGGTGCAGGTTGGAAGCTACACAGAGCCCCCTGGGGCTCGATTCGATCCCCTATGAGGTTCCAGGACCCCCTTTCTTCTCCGAGCTCGTTGAACTGATCTAGGGGGTCCTAGACCTTCTGGAGTACCTCGGATGGTGCGCACCACCTCGCCGGACGTATGGAACCCATCGCCATCAATCAGGAGCGTCTGGAGGCGGAGAAATCAAAGATCGAAGCCAGGAAGCCAGCTATTCTTCCTGTTCTTCGTGATCAGCAGCCACCGTCGGATGAAGGAGACAGCCCCAGGTCTAATTAGGGCCGTCCATGTAGCAGTTGCCTCGGCCGTTCGATCAGACATCAGATGCAATCTCGCCGAAGATCGTCGAAGGGGTATCGGGCTTCGAGGGCTCGACACGTGGATACGGGGGTAAATTACACTGAGCCCCCTCGAACTTTTTGTATTTAATGTTTAATACTGTAAATAAATTCGTACGTTGTAAATAAGTTGTACATTTTGCAGTAGGACCCTATATTTTCCCGAATTGTAATTAGGTCCTTCTATGCCTCATGTGCAGTCCCACGTGAGGCGTGTGAAAATCGCAGTCAAACCCCTGACGGATTTTGTATTTCATTTTAACCCTTAAAACTACAGTTCACGTGTAATATTTTTGGTGTTTATGCACAGAAGTCGCTGAGTTTATTTTTATTTGCAAAAATGCCCCTGCCAGGCCATATATTTTTGTATGCTTTGTCCATTTATTTCATGTCTCTTATTAACTTGAAAAACTTTGCAAAAATGGATATAAGCTCCTATTAGCTTGCTCTTGCACGCCATAATTTTAGATTTTAATTTTGTTGCATTTTTGCATTTATTAAAAATCAAAAACATGCATTTTAATTACTGTCTAGCTTATAAAATACCAAAAAATAGTAAAACCACCTCATAAAAATTCCAAAAAAATTACCAAATGTCTATTTTGTCCTGTTTTAGTGTCAATCCAAAAATCACCAAAAAACTCAAAAGAAAAACCTTAAAAATTCAAAAATACACAAAAACTTCTAAAAAATATAAAAAATTCTAAAAAAACCCCAAAAATTGCAAACTCAATTTCTGTAGCTTCTATATTTTATCCTCTTTATTGTAAAAATAGTTGGAAATTTTTGTGGCTGTTCTCTATTTTTAATTCCCATTTTACCCCCAGCCAGTAGCTATTTCACTGTTTTGCTTTATTATGCCATTTAAAAATACCAAAAATATTTTGAAAAATACCCAAAATCACAAAAACAGTATAAAATCATGAAAATCCCAAAAAGATTTTATTTCTGAATTTTTGACCATTTTTGTATACTTTTATAAATAGTGTATCAGTCCTCTCTCTATATTATCTGTATATATACATATTTCTTCATTGAAAAAGAAAATTATATATATATATATATATATATATATATATGTATACATATTTATTAATGTATCAAAAATCTCAATATATATATATATATAACTATATATATACCTATATGTAATGTATATATCATACATACCCTCTATGGGAATATATCTCTATATATTTATATTCTATAAATTAATATATATATATATTGCATAAGAATATATTATTAATTAATATATATATATAATAATAATCATAAAAACCCACAAAAATAGGCTTCACACAAGGATGACTCTGTGGTACATGCGCATCATAGGCTACTGCATTTTTGTATTGCTCTCTGTGGATCGACCTCTAGATACTTATTCACTGTGCATTTTGTGGTAGAGAAATAAATATTAATTCACACTTTTTGGACTTAATTCATTCATTCTTTTAGTGTGGGTTAATTGTTGATTAACTTGGTTGTTCTGCGAGCGATCGCCTCAGCGACGCTTCATATATCATTTTTTGTGACCCTTGCGGAAGATACCAGTCATCATGCACCTGGAGCAATTTTAAGAGTTCGTCGGGGTACCTGGAGGTGCTTTGCTCCTCCAGCTTCGCCGGTGCGCTCTACCGACTCCTTCCCCTTTTTGAAGCCCCAAGCGAGCAGACGACACCTGCAGGAGGGGCCTGGGCCTGTCTTGAGCTTCAGCCGATCGCTGAGGAGGTGGATTAGAAGAGGGGAACTTCAGCTTGCTGGAGTTCCTCCCTATTCTTGCGTCGCTTTTCTCCACCGTTGGATTCAAGGGTCGCCCCAGTTCAGATCTCGACCGTTGGATGTGCAGGCCGCACACCATCAGATTGCCCTCAGCCATCTAATCCCCGTCGTCCGCATCGAACCGTCATCGGGCTCCGTCGTGCTGACACGTGGCTTAAGTGAAGGAAGGAGCGCCGTTCGATTGCGAGCGGGAGTGGGTCGTCCAGATCACGATACGTGGCACCACTGAAACCATCAGCCGTACGATCTCCTCGTGCTGGGTATTTTGCATATTTTTATTTTTGGAACTATTTTACAATTTACAAAAATCGCCAGGGCTAATGTGCAAAAATCACGCGCCTCGGGACTGCACGTGAGGCGCGGAGGGACCTAATCGCAATTACAGAAACTTCATGGTCCCTTCAGCAAAAATTACAATTTATTTACAACGTTAAAAATTATTTAAAGAATTAAAAATTAAATACAAAAAGTACATGGGTTGGTTTTGCAATTTACCCCAAAGGCGCGTGATCCAACGGTTGATCTTCGTCCACTTGACACGCGTCGCCTCCACATCTGCCGATGCCGCTTCGACGATGGGCGGTGAAGATAGATCACCCGAGGTGATCCGACGGTCTGAACGCTGCTCCATCGGACGACTGTTATTAAACCTGGGACCTTGATCTTCATCCAACGGTAGGGGGCTAGCATGGAAGAACAGGAAGAAGGCTCGCCGGGGCGAGCTTCTTCCGACGAGATCTTGCGTCCCTGCCTGTCTTTGCTGCTCCCAAGGGTCCTTGTACGCAGCAGGTGCTCCACTCTATCTGCAGGAGGCTTTAGATCGGCCAGAGGACGACTGGAGCGCCCTTGCAAGGTTGGAGAAGGCAAGGTGCTCCAGGTACCTCCGCCGGCATGTACTTCATCTCCTGGTGCATCTTGGCGCACTAGACCTGCATAGAAAGACCACATGGCTCGAGGGCTTCACCCTCGACCTAGGATTTGAAAGCTGTTAGCACAAAGAATGGATGAGGTGGTGAAGCTTCCCGGCGAGCGGCGGAGTTGAAGCTTCGGTTCGCGAATCCAAGAGGGATCCGGTTGGGTTTGAGTGGTCTGGAGGTGGAGAAGGTGGTGGGGAACAGAATGACGGTGAAAGGGAGTCGGGAACAGTCGAGGACACGGTGGCGAAGTCGCGGGAGGAGAGCTCCGATGAACTTCGATTTAGCTAAATTACGTTGCTCTAATGATCTAAATGCAAAACAAAAGATAGGAATGAAATGCGGGAATAAAAATCTACCTAAGAAAATAAACGCACAGCTCTTATACCTGGAAAACTCCAGGAAACAGGACGACTGCCGGAGTGCCGCTGTGGGCGCATCTCTTCCTCCGCGAGCCTCCACAACCTTCAGGGGACCTTCGACTGTCACCTGGATGCACGCTAGGCCGAAGGCGTGGGCTCTAGGGCTCGGGAAATGGCCAAAAAGCTTGGAGGAGGGAGATGGAGTTATTTATAAACATGAGGGGCGCCCTTATTGATCAGCGAATAAATGGCGGCACAAGCTATGTACATGCAAATATAATGTGCGGCGAGGATCGTGATGTTTCTGGGAGGAAATTCCGTGAAGGGATCGCTGTCAATGGAGCGACCGATCGAGCGGGAAAAATGGAGGAAAAAGGGGGACTGGACAGGTCTGACAGGAGTCAGAGGCGCAGGGGGGAGTTGACCGGAGGTCAACATTCCCTAGCCTCTAATTGGTCCACATCAGCCCGAATTTGACTTATTTTTTAAACATAATAAATGATTTGATTAGATTTTGCTTATAAAATAAAAAAATTTATTAATTATAGTAGTATTTATTTACGATTTTTATTTAATTTTTTGATGTATTTTATTATGGGTTTATTTTAATAATTTATTTATAAGTGTATTTATATGTATTTATTTTTATTTTGTTTTTTTTTATTTTTTTTATTTTTTTATTTTATAAAATTATAACTTTTTTTGTGAGTATAGATATATTTTTATTCAATTTTTATAATTTTATTTACATTTTTAAATAAATAGGTATATGTATATGTAGGTGTACTTATATGTATTTTACCTATATATTATTTATACTTTATTTATTTAATGTATTTTATTTGTTTTTATTTTGGTTTATATTTTTAATAAGTTATATGTAATATTTACATTATTATAAAAATATAGATAAATAAAGAATAAAAGAATAAAATCCCTTTTTATTTATATACATATAGATAACATAGGTATTTTGTCTATGTATTTCATAGACTTATTTTATTTTACAAATTCTTTTTTTTTTTAGTTTTCTTTTAATTTTAATATGTACATGTATTGTATGCATTATTTACAAAATTCTAAAAATATAATTTTGTAAAAATAATGAACAATGAATAAATTGAATATTTTAATCAGGTAGATTGCACAATGAAGGCCAAAAACCTAACTTTCACAGATGAACTCCAAAAATTATGAAACAAATTTTATTAAATAGTTCTTGGAAAGCTATATACAATTAAATGAGTTTGGGTGATTTGGAGTTTTTATTTGCAAGATATGGGTCTGTGAAGTTGAGATTTTGGCTTTTTATTCTGGGTATAAAATGTACACTGAGTATTATTTTTACAAAAACTCAATTTTATATTTTTATTTATATTATTATCTACAACTTTCATGTACAAAGTTTATTTATTTGATAAATGAATAATTATATACAAAATAGGTGTCAAAAGTGCATGAATAAATGAATAAATAAATGAGGTATTTATTGTACTGTTGGCCCTTATCTCCCCCTACTTTATTCCTTGTCGACCAATTCCATGCTGGCCTTGGTCTCGGGGTTCGGGTCATAAAATATTTGCAATATTTTATTCCTTTTTCTTTTCTTCTCTTTATTCTATAATTTTGGCATTAAAAACCTTATTTAATGTCTAATTAATATAATGAATAATGAATGCTAGTATGTACAGATTAATGTTATTTACATGCATTTGCTGGGGTTTTTAAGGCCAAAATGATAGAATAAAGGTGATGAAATGGAGATTCATCAGGCGTGTCCCTAGCATTTTGGATATTTGCAATAGGTCCTTGAATTTGTTTAATACGTCATATATTTTCTGGAAAAATTTCATATAGGTCCCTGGACTCGTGTGTATTTGCATTTATGCCCTTGCTAGTAGTATAGTTTCTCTTTGTTGTCTCTATTTATTTCGTGCATCTATAAAATTCCAAAAATCACCAAAAAAATAAGTTAGCTTCCTGCTTAGCTACTCTTTCACGCCATATTTTTATTTTGCATTTTTATTGCATTATAATATTTATAAAAATTCAAAAACATGCATTTTCAACACTGTTTGCATTAGAAAATACTTAAAAATTATAAAAGATCTTTGAAAAATTCCAAAAAAATTATATTTTGTGTGTTTCTGTGTTTTAACTCCAAACCAAAAATCACTAAAAATACAAAAGAAAACTCCTAAAAATCACAAAACCCCTAAAATCCTTATAAAAATCTTAAAAATTCAACAAAAATCCTAAAAATACAATTTCAGTTTCTGAATTTTCCCTATTTTATTATCTTTATGTTAAAATTAATTTGAGGAATTTTATACATTGTTTGATATTTTTCATCCTCATTTTAATTTCAGCTAGCAACTTTATTCGCTGTTTCTCAGTATTTTTACCTTTAAAAATACAAAAAAAAATAAAAAATCTAGAAAGATCACAAAAACATTAAAAAATATAAAAATCACAAAAACATTTTATTTCCTGCATTTTGAGTATTTTTACCCCTTTTTACCTCTCTTTTATCTCTAGTATATATATATATTTCTTATCATAGATTATCTATTTATTAAAAGAAAAAGAAAATAGAAAAATACAAAATATAAAAAGAAAATACAAAATCAGTAAATTAAAAATCAAAATATAAAATTAAAAAAAAATCAAAAGTCAAATAAAAATTACAAAATTAAAAACCCACAAAAATAGCATTGGAAGACAAATCATCACATTCATTTTTGTGCATTATTTCCTTGATCTATCTTGTGTGCTCCCTGAGTTCGACACTCTACACATACTTGCACTATACACACTTATTGTAGAGTTATAATAAATTTTGACTCCACATTTTCTTCTCATTGGTTGATTGATATTGTGGGTTGATTGTTGATTTAATCAGGATTTACCGAGGGTCGCCGCAGCGACTTTGTCTCCGCCTTGGGTGAGACATTTAGACCCCCGTTAATCTCGGTTAACCAGTAGATCAAAAGGTTGATGTCCTAATCAAGGTCTATACACAAATGAGCCGGTACATATACGAGGGCAAATGAGATTACGATCTCTCAAAGGGATCAAATAGGTTCACTACTGAATCAGAAGATGTGAGTTTACTCATAAGATATTGGGATAAACCAAATTCCAATGTTGGTCGTCTTATTTTGGAAATAAGATAAGACTTGAAGGTATGATATATGCTTTTTGTAAAGCATATGATCGATACCAACTCCCATTGATTGAATGAGAAACTTAACAATAAAACCTTGAAGGAAACGATTCAAATAAGATCAGAATTTTAGGTTTATTCAAGGTTTTCTAGTATGCACGATGTACGAGTATTGAGAATACTCAAGGGTGATGTGATCTTAAATGATTGTATAACCACGGCATTTCCATTCGGAGGGAGTAATGAAAAGATTTGGATTTTAATGACTCCACTTAGTAGACTAGTTATCCAATCTTGGTCTAAATGTTGGACATTGATCTGAATATGATTTGAATGTGAAGATTGGATATTTTTTCTGACTTAATCAGACATCTGTGAGAGATCTTCAATATCTGGTTGTCAGATTAGATGTTACTATCCAAGTTACTATACATGGAATTTGCAGTCGTCCTATCCTTATCTCCAAGTATCCACATATAAGACACACTATTCTTGAAAGAGTTCAGGAATTATTCCAGTAGAGACAATATTTGAGCGTAAGAAAAATAAAAAGAAACACTGATAATTAAGTGAGATTTAATTATTTATCATAAATAATGTGAATATGATTCACATTATTTAGACATGTTTAAAAAGACATCTAATATAATCAAAATAGATTTAGTTATCATAGATGAGATTAATGTGGATAGTACTATCCAAGATAATCATGGATAAGGTGGATAAGATCCATGATATCTTAGAGATAATTAATTGCAAATAAGATTCATAATTCAATATTAAAGTGAATTGGATTCACATTATGCAATTAAATGTAAATGCGGTTTATATTTTGATTTGGATGGATGACTATAATTCATAATTATCAGTGGCCTAATTGTAGTTGTCACAAATAATTTAGAATTATTTGGAGATAGTCAAATTGGAAAATAAATCAATAAATAAAGACTTGATGTAATCTTGGAGATTACATCCAATTAGGAAAGAGGAGAAGAGATATGTTCCAAGTTGGTGGGAGACACCATGGTGGACACACCCCCCTTAATATGGATTCTCTCTCTTTCTCTCACTTTTTCATATTTATATGTATCTTTCCCTCTCTCTTTTCCATCTTTATGTGAGAAGATTTCATGTATATTGGAGCTAACGTGCAATCTTGGAGATTACATTAGAATCAGAGTTGATAAATAATTTCCCAACTCATAGTCCTAATTGTGGTTGGAGCCTCTTATAATCTTGGAGATTACAAATTAACGTCAACCATTGATTCTTATAGGAGTGCATTAGGAGTGTATCATGGCCATCTACTTTATCATAGAAGAGAGACTAACCCTAGCTCTCTTTCATCAGTTAAGCAATGCAATTGTTGCAAGAAACAACACTCTCTCTCTCTCATTCCATATGTCTACTCTCTCTATCCATAAACCCTAGTGGCCATCCCTTTTCCCTAGATTTATGGACACTATGATTGCCGCTGCACTGCCTTCGTGCTTCCAGACCGTTTGCTCATGGATCTTTCCTTTTTTCGGTACCTCGTGCTTTTGAAGATGACATCAAATTTTGGGAGATGAAATCAAGAGATTCCCCGCTCGGATCGTCGCCTTGGTTTGTGGGATGCACGAGTCACGTACATACACCCACAAGCTCTCTCTAGTTGGATCGAACGAACTTGACACATGAGGCATCTTCCTTTAGAGTCTTTGATATCACGATCAAGTTTCAAGAGGTAAACCTTATACTCATGTAATCATGAGTAAATGACATAGGAATTATTCCCATGCCATGTGATTTCATCGAGTTTATTAAAATTCTACCGCGCCATTGACTAGTTTGACTAGTCGACCCAAATCGGATACGATTCCAAGGATGGATAGCATGAGAAAGTCTCTACAAACTTTAAACAACTAATTGGAATAATATAATTGTACAATGTGGGGATCTATAATATATAGTAATATCATGAAAATTTAATTATTTGTTGATTGCATTGGATTGATAATTATAATTAAGTTAATTTAGTCTAACTAAAATAAATAGTCCATTACTAATAGAATTATAAATCCCTTGGAAGAATTAATCATTAGATTTTTTATTCAAAATGATTAATTAAAACTTGAACTGGATATGAAGGATCAAAAGATGACATCCATGGTCTTCCATCAAGGCAAAGGGTTCCGTCGCCATCGGATTCTACGACGGAGACGCCTATGTGAAGTCATTGTCTTGGAACTGTTTTTGTTGTCAAGAACTTCTAAGGTGTCATAGAGTGGACTTTATTGTCAAAGACATCGAGCATTGGTTGAGTGTCTGATCATTTGGGAAGCCGTTCTTATCCTCTACTAGAGCAACTGTTTTATTGTGAGACTCAAAATATAAAATGTCCGAACCTACGTCAAAGTGATCAAATTCTCAAGGACATACCCTGCCTTAAGACAATCGAATAAGATGCCGACAACTGTGACCAAAAGAGGCAACTGAATAAAACCATTCAACTTTACCTGATCAGACCTCTCCCAAGGAACCACATACTCAAAAAATGACCCTAGGAGAGACACCTAAGAAGCTGACTGTTGAGCCGAGCAAAGTTGTCTTCACCAAGAAATTTTCACAATCAAAAGGGAAATATATTATTGCATATCGAAATTGTTCACACTCCCTAATGGAGATCTCATTTGTCTCAACCGAGACTAAGGTGACCCCCCCCTTATAGCTTGCTCCTCGACCCCCGTAGAAGTCTCCCACCAATCGGACTAGGTCATTTTGGATTTTATTGATCCTTTTTGATCCGTTACTCGAGCCATCACAACAAAAGCCGACTGGCCTACTGAACATAAAAAATTAAATGTTTGGCCACTGCATGGTCCCATATGTTTTCCGTTATCTGTACCAACGAATCTTCTTCAGAGGATTTGAGGAAGATGATCAACAAGTTGTATTCCACGATCTAGGAGGGTGGCTGAAATGATGAACACAAAGGCAGAAGGTGGTGTCTTAGAAGGAACAACGAAGGTTTTGGAATGCGTGATTATACAACCTTCACAACCTTCGGTGGTTGTTCTCCTATGATGTCAAATGAGAATGGGTTCTTTGATTTTTTATGATGGCATCATCTTCCTTGCATTAGCGAGACGCACCCCGAGCTACTCGCCTTAACCATCCCTCTTGGCGAACCATGCTTCGCTAGTTTCCTGAAGGAGATAGACCCATGCTTGAAATATATTTTCCATTTTCAGGCTTATCTCCTTTCGAGAGTGGATGTATCATAAGAAGTATGTCTTCTTCAACAATATGATCATATGTGCTATTGCAAATCCAAACTCTGAGTAGTAAATTTTCCATATGAAATCTATGTTACAAACAATCAAATTTGTATTGTTAGTACATAATGATAACTGAATAAACCTATGTGAACTTCATGTATAAATATGAAAATATAGGTTACAAAGTGATCTGATGTCAGGATGACCTAAAAACTATGTAAGCTATATAACCGGTAAAATAGTATGTCTTACACTAGAAATAACTGTTAAACACAGCTATATTGATCGGAAAACATAGATATACAAAATTCAACATCATGAAACTTTCTTAACATAGATATACAAAATTCAACATCATGAAACTTTCTTGATCAAAGCCCTGAACATGCACTGGGACCGCCCCTTTTTATTACATCAAAGAGAGGTCATTACAAAGATGCCCTTGAAGGGTAATTTACATGAAAACAAAAGGGAATCTACGAATAGGTATATGGAAAAAAATCTACAAGAAATATCCATTGATAACAAATGTCTGTTCTTCAGCATATACCGTCCTTGTGTTCTTCAGCAGATACCATCCTTCCGATTCTTGAGCAGGTAACAAAAACAAGTTCCAAAAGTAAAGTGAAGCTCCACTGATGCACTTCATTGGCTCTTCCAACAAGCTCCAAACCATGCGGAACGGATCAAACAAAGGAACTTAGTTTGTTTGAGCATTTCAAACTTGATGCGCACAGCCACCAGAAATTTCACCAAAGCTCCAACCAGGCATCTTACAAGTCCCAAAAAAAAGAAGAAATAGAACCAGAGAATGGAAGATTCACATTCAAGTAAAGCCAGACTTCACATCCAAGGACACCATATATGAGCAGGCTAATGGCTAATTGCAGAAGCCAAAGTTCTCCTGCATATAGAAAAAATCCTCTATCAGGCTAACCAATAAAATCAAACATTATAAAGATTTATCTAATTAGTGCCTAAATGTGTATAACCTAATAAGATAAAATCTTAAAGAATGTTACTGTTATAATAGTTTCTCAGCTATCATGATCAAATCTTTAAAGAAACACCTTTACATGTGCAACTTTCAAGTGACTGAGATTTAACATGAAATCTGTTTCAAAAAAATGCTATGCACTGGCTACAACATAGTGTGATCCAATAGATAAAAACCTTTAGAAGCTCTGATGCAAAATGATAAACTCAGTGTCACACCTAATTACAATCGATTTAGATAGAAAAAGAGTTTTATTTCGATGGGGTTAAATCAATGTGTTACCTAATATTCAAAACCTTTGTCAACAGGCTGGTTTTGGCAAGTACTGTACAGGGACATGGAGGCTGAGAGTGCTGCTGAAGGCTACTTTCTTCATGTGGCTTTTGCAGAGGAGGCTAGCTGCCAAGGAGTTGTGTGCCGAGTAGAGACCAACAATAGATGATACCTGTGTGATCTGTACCTCTGCTGCAGAGTATGTTGACCATTTGTTCTCCAGTTGTCCCTTTACTCAGAAAGCTCAAATTGACGAGGGTTTATCCTAGGTGGATGCATCCTCTTTACATAGCTTCTGAAGATAATTCAGGCAAGGATAAGAGGGACATGTAATGCAGGGTTGCATTGAGAAGAGCAGATACGCGCAAGGCCTTCGCAGTTGTGTGGCTTATCTAGCTGGAGAGAAATGATGCTGTGTTCAAAAAACGTAGATATAACAAGGAAAATGTGAATGTGGGTTTGTGTTGGTTGTGTTCCATGTGGGAAAGTGAAGCATGTATTGAGAGTCTCATGTGTAGCTTAGCTTGCTGTTCTTCAATGTTTATTGAAGATATCTGAAGGACGGCCACTGCTCTCTTGTAACCATCCTATCGGTTTAAAGATAATGATCAAATGCTATGCAGCGGTTAACTCAAGATAATAGAAAAACTCTAACTATGCAACGGTTAACTTTAAGTGATACATGATAAATCAATCTTTTATAAAAACGAAAGATGCATCTATGGTTTATAAAGTAAGTTGACCAATATGATGGCTACAACTCTCGAGTAACCATCCTTTGGTTTTTCAGAAAAAATGCACAAAATATTTAAAAATGTACCAGCAAAATAGTCGGTTCACTTTTACATATAATAAGATCAGATTTTTTAAAAAGTCGTATCAGTTTATGCAATGGTTAAATCAGCAAGTTTGCAAACATACACTACGAAAAATATATAAATGCATGCTGCTAAAATATTTTCTTTAAAAATGCTTAAATCAATGATTCACCTAATAAGAGATCACCGGTTAAACCCACAATTCACCTAATATGATCATATCTTGAAAGTAAAATCCCGCTGCCTATTCGATGGTTAAGTTAGTAAGAAGCCTAATATGATTCAAATCTTTGAAAGGAAAAAAACGCCTCAAACTATGTCGTGGTTCAATCAATATCTTATCCAATAACAAAATCTATATAATTGTTTATTGCAATGGCTGATCTAATGTGTTGCTGGTATAATGAAATCTTTGTAAAAAGAGGCCTCTATCTATGCATAGGTTTAATGGTATGTTACCCAATATGATTAAAGATTTTAAAACTCACGTTTGCAAATTGTGCCACCTACTACGAAAATATCATTAAAATGTCTCTACATATGAAGTTGTTAACTCATTGAGTTACCTAATATAGTCAGTTATGCATAAGCTCTATCAATGCAACGATCAAACAATTCTTTTTGGAAAGCAAAAAGGGCCTCCACTATATCGGTGTGTGTCCAAAAAACTTCACCACTATTGGTTCACATAATATAATCAAATTGTAACAACTTTATTTATAATTTTTAAATCATTATTTCACATAGTATGACTGAATTCTTACAATCACAGATTCCATGGTGAAGTCAATGTCAGACTTGATATAGTCACATCCTAAGGAGGGAAAAGAGGCCTCTACATATGCAAGGCTAATATAAGTGTCTAATTGAATATGATCAAACCTTAAACAAGTCCATCTATGCAACAGCTACTTCAATGTGTCACCTGCATTGATCAAAGCATAAAAATAAGGCCTTAAATGTCGGTTTCGGTCACCATTTCGGTATCGACCAAAACAGAATTTCGATGGAATTTCGACCGAAATTTCGGTCATTCGGTTAATTTTTTGTACTAGGACATCCATATTTCGGTCATTCGATCGAATTTCGATTTCGACTGGAGATCGATATTCGACAGAAATTCGACCGAATTTCGCTGAAATTTGAGGCCATGCATAAAAAAACCAACATTTATCTTTGCATAGGTAGTAATGGTTAACTTAAAGTTCCTCCTAATAAATCAAATATTTAGAAAAAAGAATGAGGCATATAGTTAGTATTAATGTGTCTTCCAATATATGGTCAAGATCTTTGAAATGTCTACCTTTTCCATGGAGGATTCATTATATAGTACAAGGGTTTATATTCTGAACTCCTATCTCAATAAAATATACATCTAATTATGTAGAAGTAGAGGTGTTCATCACCTAGTATGGTCAGATCTTAAAAAGGAAAAACCTATACTTATAGATTGGCAATTTATGTTTGTTAGAATTAATGTTTCACCTGAAGATCAAGGGATGATTACATCAGTGTGACACTCGTATGATTTTTTTTTGAAAAAAAACATCTAATCATGATTCCGCTAAAATCAAAATAGTTAAAACTCTACCTGTGCAATAATTTGACTTTTGCACTTGATGTGATTTAGAAAGAAATCCACTTTACAGTTGCAAATTCATTATGATACAAACATCAACGAAATATAAAAAACTCTACTTATGAAATGCTAAAAAATCAATGTTTCAGCATATAAAACCAAATTGTAATGAACTCTACTTATGCAATGATTAAATTAGTGTTTCACCCAATATGATCAATTTTTTTTAAGTAGAAGGCTTCTACTTAGATATCAAAGTGAGACCTGAAGTGATTAAATCATTTATAAAAGAGGCCTTCATCAAAGCACCGATTAGAACAATGTGTGAATTCATATGATCAAAATCCTTAGAACTCCACATACACAGAGGCGAGTTCAATCATATAGTACATATTTAAAAAACCTCTATTGAGCAATATGGTCAGATTAAGCCAGAAAAAGAGGTTTATACTTTGATGAGTTTAACACTGAGTTTCCCTCTTTTCAAAATATTGTTGGCAGAGCTGGGGACGATATGGCGACATTGAAGGTACATGCGCCACAAAAAGGTTAGTTTATTTGTGTGGATTATGTGGAGGAGCTTGGTCACCAAAGGTGCACGTAACGTGGATACAATAGACAGATGCTCCCTGCATGATCAGTGCCTCTGCTTCAGAGGATGCTGACCATTTGCCCTCTAGCTGTCCCTTTTCTCATAGAGTTAGGATAAACGTGGGTTTACCCTTGGTGAATGAATTCACTTTAAATAATTCCGGAGATGCTCCAACAAGTTAGGAGAGACTAACATTGCATGGGTTGTATATAGGAGGAGAGCGGATAGGAGTAAGGCGTCCCAAGTTCTGTAGTTTTTCTAGCTGGAGAGAAATGATGTACTCTAAGGGTGTAGATGTTATTAGGAAAAATTGATTATTTGCACGGATTGTGTTCCATGTGGGACAATTGAGGTCTATATAGAGAGTCCCCAGTGTGGCTTATTGTTGTTTAATGTTTATTGAAGATATTCGAAGGATGGCTATTGTGCTCTCCAGTAACCATCCTTTGTCTGTTCAAAAAAAGATTAAAAAAAACTTTGAAAATTATACTATGCAATGATTAGTTCAATATAGCAAAAAAATGATCAACCTCTACAAAAAAGGCATCGGTATATGCATAGGTTAATCTGTGAGTTAGCGCACAAAGTCTGATATGAAAAAGGCTTCACATGCATGTTGCTTCAAAAAATCAGTGTTGCATAAAAAGTAAGATCAAATTGTGAAAATCATATTTGTACATAAGCATTGGCTAAATCAATCTTTCACCAAAGATGATTATATATAGAAAGTGAAATGCCACTACCTACTAAATGGTTATGTCAAGGAGAGACCTAATAAGATTCAAATCTTAAGGATAGACCTATGCGATGGTAGAATACCCTATCAATATCTCATAGTATATGATCAAAACCGTTAACAACTCACTTATGCAGTGGTTGATTCAATGTGTCACAAAATATGATCAAAGCGTAAAAAAACGGCATCTACAAGTGCAAAGGTTATATCTATGTGACATTCAATATGATCAAACACTCCAACTATGCAAAGGTAAATTTGAAGTGTTATCTGATAAATCAGATGTTTAAGAAAAGAAAAAAAAAAGATAGATCTACCTATGCGGTGATCAAATCGGTGTATCTTTCAGTATATGGTCAAAATCTTTAAAACCTTGGTCATGAGTGATGATTACCTAAGAATATTTGGGAAAAATCTACTTATGCAGTGGTGAGTTCAGTGAATTATCTAATGCGATCGAGTATTGGAGAAGCCGGGTACCTACATGGTGCTCAAGTCCATGTGTCGCCTAAGATGGTCAAATCTTCATAAACTGTATATATAGTGGTTAAATCGTCAAATGGAAACCTAATAATATCCACTAATTTAGTCAGTTCTGTCACCTAATGTGGTCAAACCTGGTGAAGAAGCTGGAATTACCTTCTCTAGAAGCCAATTTAGCCTTTGTCTTGGACTCGGGTGTCGTAGGGGGTTGATTAGTCCCCACCAAATTCCACAGGTCTATATCTTCTTCCCGAGCCATAACCACTGCAAAATTCCGTCTGTCAGGACTGGAAGTCATGCAGGTGACAGGCGAACATCGTCCGGATTCATCACGAAATGGGATCCTTTCCAACCGAAACTTCGTTGAGTATCTCCAAGAAACCAGCATACCGCGGGGCTCACCATGTGCGCTTAGGAGCGCCTTGTCCTCCATATGCCATCCCAATCCCCAAACATCGGAGCCTGTATTGATGGTGTAGTTCAAATCGCCGGTGCGGGCATCCCAGAACTTGATGCGCTTATCCCCATCCCCTCCCCCGGTCACCAGGCCGTACCTGTCAAAGGGGAACCAAGTAAGGGCCTTGACAGCTCCACGGTGCCCCTCGAGCAGATGGCAGCGCTGGTTGTGCCGGACATCCCATGTGCTAACAACACCCTCCTCGTCACCGCTCGCCAGCTGTATGCCGTCACCTGCAAAACTCAACCCGCAGACTGTAGCCTCATGGCCAGAGATCCGGTACTGCTGGGAAACCGGCACTCGCATGTCATTCACATCGATCAGGCCGTCTGCTCCCCCCGTGGTGAGGCAGTGAAGATCTCTCCAGGACATAGAGGAGACGTAATCCGTGTGGACCCCGCCGTCCACCGTTCGCAAGAGGCGGCCAGCCTGGGCGTCCCAAAGCTGGACCTCGGAGTCGGACAGGGCGACAGCAATTCGAGAAGAATGCGGTGCCCAGGAAACGCAGGTGATCGGGGCCTTGTTGCTGGGGACCTGGAAGAGTTGGGAGCAGACGCAGGAATTGCGGATGACGAACAGCGCGTGGAGGAGCGCGGCGGCGATGGCGTCGTCGTGTCCCCAGTCGAGAAGGGTGAGGTGAGGGTCGTTGAGAATGCCTTCCGCCTCGAGGGTGCCCTTGTAGACGAAGTGGTGAGGGCTGTTGGGGTAATCCACAGGGCGGGGAATACGACGGGGAGGGGCGCTAGGGTTGTAGGAGAGCCTCCTCGCGTTTGTGAGCCCGAGTGCGTCCGCGAGGGCCCTCCGGTAACGGCTGGAGTTGATGTTCCCCTCGGAAGGAAAATCCGAGTCTATGATCGGCTCCGTCAGCACCGGAAAGAACCGATCCCCCATCGATCTCGTTCTTTAGGTCACCCTGGAACGAAGAAGAACAAGAATGAATGAATGAATGCGATCGAACCAGGAACAGTATGCACAGGCGAGAGAGGGGGAGATCGTCGGCGGTATCCGGAACAGCGAGAAGAAGGCAGCAGCTGAACAAGTGCGAGAGAGAGAGCAATGGCGGGCGCGGGCTTCCTTCCGTCTCAACAAACACCAGAGTGAGCGCGAGAGAGAAGAAGCGGAATGACGGCGCGCGCCCCAGGTGGGAGATATTTATAGTATTGTCCCTAACTTACTCTAAAATTTCGTTTTCGTTGGAAGGACGGTTTAGTTGCTTTCTATCTTAAGCTAATCATGTCGTGCTTGTCGGCTCGTGGCTAGAGGAGCTCATGACATTGATCTTACGATTCTAGCCCTGTGGCTTCGTTGAGATTCTAGCCCAAGTAAATTCCTTCTTTTACGGTTGTCTTCAACCTTCATGTAATTCTCTTAATTTATTTTATTTTGATTTCTTCAATTTATCTATGCATGTGTACCTATGATCCCACACTCCTGCTGATGTACACCATCACCAGTCCACCAAGATCTCCATCGACACTTCCACCTCGCCTCTTCTCTTCTACATCATCTTCACCGTGTCATTCCCTTTCTCCTCTTGCAAGGAGGAGGACCCCAAGAGGACCCCAACTAGGGATCCATTTCCAACACATCATCATCCCTCTATGTTGGACTTATAAGCCATTGGCAACCCATTAATGCAATAGAACTTAATGTATATATCATTAATTTGTCAACATATACACCAGATATAAATAAAAAATACTATATAAATAATGTATATTTATTATATTTAATTCCAAAAATAAAGAATAAAGGTATAAAAAAAGGAAATGAAACACCATAGGTGATGAGTGACCCTAGACCCCAAGACCCAATCATCATGATGACTTGGTTGATAAGGAATAAAGTAGGGGAAGATACGAAAAACGAATTGTACAATCTATATACAAAAACTCTAATATTTAATTCATCTATAATTACATTTTAGGACCTATTTTATTTTTTATTATTGTGCCTCAAATCAGTATACCTCGTACATGAACATTGTAGATAAAAATACACAAAGAAATACAAAATTGAGTTCATTGAAAAGTAATGCACCATGTGCCCGGGACAGACAAAATAAAAATTCCTAGACTTGTTTCTTCTCTATACAGTATCAAAATAGACCAAAATTATCTTTAGTTGTATGTAACTTTTAATAAGCTTTTAATGAATGTGGTTTCATTTAATTTTGAAGTTAAGATGTAAAATTTAGGTTTGGGCCTCATACTGTGCAATATACCTATATATATATCATTCAATATATGTATTCCTTATATTTTTCAAATTCTTTTATTTTTATAAAATTGTATATATTCTTTGAAACATATATAAATAATTAAAATAAAATAAAACCATCAAAATAAAATTAAAGTAAATATCACACTTCATACATAAGTAAAATATACATGTATATACCTATAATATATATAATTAATTAAATACACATGCAAAATCAGAAAAATACAATAAAATACATAAGATGTATAAAATTAAATAAAAATATATAAAATACTTGTATAAAATAATAAAATATGTATTAAAAATTAAAAATAAAATACCAAAAGATATTTACTTATACATGTATTTTACTTGTAAATATTAACTTATAATAAAAAGCTTCATAAAAATAAATAAAAATCATAATAAAATATCACGTAAAATAAGAAACAATTTTCATGTTTTTACCAAAAATAATAAATTTTTTTGTTAATTTTTATCGAATTAATAAAATATTTTGGCCTTAGATTTTTCTAGTCAGTCCACGTGAACCAACCAGAGGGCTGCCTTTGTTGACCTGGGTCAACTCTTCGACCCATGCCACCAACCCTATCAGACCGAGAAGACCTTCATCTTATCCCCTTTTTCCTAGACGATCCATCACTCCTTTCCATTCGATTTTTCATGTAATCTCTGCCTTATTCCATCATGATCAATGCCTAAGTCCTTAATCCCTTGTACATACCCCCTATCTATTAGAAACACTAGGTCAATAAATCCCCTTTCTCTGGCTATAAATAAACCACCCGGACCACCTTTTTGAGTTTGATCCCTCTATTGCCCATCTAACCCCAATCCTTAGTGTGTGAGAGCTTCCCGGTGAGAGTAGGAGTTCCTTTGAGGTGTCAGCGTGGAGATAGGAGGCGGCGAGGAGGTCCACCACCGCTACGTTTAGCAGCTCCGATGAGGGTTCGCTGCTCCCTGGAATAGCTATGGAACGGGCTGATTTTCTTTGCTTTTATCTCGCATTATTTATCCTTGGTTTATTGTTAGCAGTACTTTTATTAATTTCATCAGTAGGGCAGCATAATTTCAAAGATCTTTGTTAACCTAGAGCTTGGGCTCTAGGTCGAAATCACTGTGATTCTGGTCTGTTCCGACCCCCATCTCATTCCTCTATACATACTCCATCTCCCAACCCACACTCCCTCCTGATTCTTCAAGAATCCAACTCAATCATTGTTCCTCCTTACCCATCCGTTAGAACACCTTCGCCCCTTCGCCCCATTGTTTGTAGCAGCTTCAAAATAGGTCGAGGATGCTTCCCTTGATCCCTCAAATCTTTTCGTGCAAGTCCGAGGCAAAGAAGAAGCACTTGGGAGTGGAATAGAGGCTAGTACATGATAACCGCGGGCGTTCAGCAAGAGTCACCATAATAAATGTCTCAAGTGTGTCGCTGAGGCGACCGCTCACCAAACACCCGGGTCAACCAGCAATTAACCCACAACAACATAATACAACAATCAAGCTCAAAAATAAATGTGAATTAATCTTTATTTACTCTACCATAAAATGTATAGGGAACAAGCATGTAGAGGTCGAACCACAGAGAGCAATACAAAAATGCATGAGCCTAGATGTACAAGATGGTCATCCTTGTGTGAAGTGGGGTTTTAATTAATTAAATAATTATTATTATTTATTATTTTATTTTTTATATATTTTTTTATAATAATAATAATAAATAAATATAAGGATACATATAAATAATTATATATATATAGATAGTTTTTTCCCCCTTTTTTTTGTTTTTTTAGAAATACTTATATAATCATAAAGTGGTACTCTAATATTTACAAAAATACCTAAACATAGGCAAAAATTAGATAATAAAGTCTTTTTGGGTTTTTCATCATTTTTTACTGTTTTTGTGATTTTTGGGGATTTTTGAGAATACTTTTAGTATTTTTAAATAGCTAAACAATAGAAACAGTGGGATAAGGTCTGGTTGCAGTAAAAATGAGCATGAAAAATAGTTACAAGCCTCAAAATTTCCCACACCATTTTTCTAGTAAAGATAATAAAATATAGCATAATTAGGGCCTGAGTTTATATTTTTTTGATTTTTCTTTGATTTTTAATATTTTTTTGAAGTTTTTGGGTATTTTCGTATTTTTAAGGTTTTCCTTTTGAGATTTTTAGGGATTTTTGGTTGACGTCAAAATAGGACAAAATACACCATAGAGAATTTTTTTAGAATTTTTCAAGGCATTTTCCTATTTTTTTGGGATTTTATAATCTAGACAGTGAATAAAAGACATGTTTTTTATTTTTAATAAATGCAAAAATGCAACAAAAAAATAAACTAAAAATATAGCGTGCAAGCACAGCCAATCAGTAGCTTAAGTCTATTTTTCCAAGATTTTTCGAATTAATATAGAGCACAAAATAAATAGACAAAGCATTCAAAAAATTAAATGGCCTGGCAGGGGTATTTTTGCAAATAAAATAGTTCACAGGGGCACACATGCAAAAATTACAATAAAAATACACTTTAACTTTTATTTTCAGGACCATTTAACAATTACAGGGACCCGGCGGGGTTTAGATGCAAAATTTCACGCGCCTCACGTGGTCACTACACGTGAGGTGCGGAAGGACTAAGGTGCAAATATGAAAACATCGGGGGCTCTTTTGCAAAATAAACATTTTATTTACAACGGTGACTTTTGTTTTTGGCATTAAACCATAAATACAAAAAGCGAGGGGGGTGGATGTGAAATTTACCCCTAATAAAAACGTGGCATCCGACGGATCTGCTCCTCTCACTTGCCATGCATCGTCTCCTGGACGCCCGATGACGCTTCGTCGATGAACCACTGAGATTAGATCAGCCCCGCTGATCTGACGGTGGGTACGACGCTCCATCGGTTGAATCTGGGGCGGCTTTCCTGATCCGACGGCGCTGAAGCCCCCTGGAAGAACGGGGAAGAAGCTCGGAGCTGGCGAGCTTGGATCAAAGAGCTTGGGCTCCTCCAGGGTTCTCCGGCGAGTCTGATGTGTTCTGAAGGTGGCTAGAAGCGTCCCACGTCGATTGATGGCGTTTTCATGGCTCCTGGGGGTCCAAGTCGATGAAGCGAGGTCGGAGAAGAAAAGGGCCCCCAGGAACCTCTTCCCAGATCCGTGCGAGTCTAGTTGGGCTCGATTCTTCGAAGTACCTGCACAAGAAGAACCGCGGGCGAGAGAGCTTTCTCCTCGACCCGGGGTTTTGAAGCTACGATGCACAATGGAGATGGGCGGAGGGGCTCCGGCGAACGGCGGAGGGGGAGCCCCGATTCGCCAGGCCCTAGGGTCCTGGGTTGAACAACTGCGCGAAATGATGAAGAAGGCGTCGAGGAACGAGATGGGATGCTGGGGCGGTCGGATACGGTCGAAACGAGGGTGGAGAAGTCGCCGGAGCGGAGCTCCGGCGAACTTCGAATTTTGATTCTTAAACTACAGACATTAATTAAAACCTAATCTAACAACTGGAATGGAAAGCTAACATCTAGGGCTAACTTAAAAATGCATAGAAAGGGCAGCTCTTATACCTGGGGGCCTCCAGGGAGCAGGGCGGACGCCGGAGCTCCGCCGCGTCAAAATCTCCTTCCTCCGGCCGAGTCACGGTGCTGGGCTACTCCCCCTGTCACGAGGAACAATCCAGGAACGAGATCTGGGCTTTAGGTTGGAATAAAAGTGGCCAAAATGAGGAAGGAGGCGGAGCTTGTTATTTATAAACAATGGCAAGAGGCCTTATTACCCGGCGATTATTGACTGATCCAATGAACATCTCATTGATCTATGATTTTGGCAGGCATCATGGAAGATTAGGGAACAATTCTTGTGCAGGAAGTATTATCGATTGATGGATGGTGTTCCCAGGAAAAAGGCATGAAATCAGGGGAGTTGATGGTTCAGAGACGCCAGGCGAGAGATGGGACAGTTGACCAGGGGGTCAACGAAGGCCGGCGCCTCATTGGGCCACGTCAGCCGCTACGAGACAAAATAGCACATCTGATGGAAGATTGCTTTATTTGACGCCCTAAATGATTTTATTAATTTTTTCTTATAAAATAACAAATGTGTATTATTTCATCTAGTATTTATTTATGATTTTTATTGAATTTTTCGAGGTGTTTTATTATAGTTTTATTTGAATAATGTGTATATGTATGTATTTACATGTATTTTTATGTAATTTATTTTTAATTTGTTTATTTCTTTTATTATTTTATTGGCTTATTTTATGAATTTAAAATTTATTTTTATGAGTATAAAGATATTTTTGTTTGATTTTTATGAGTTTGTTTGTATTTTTAAATAAATAGGTATGGGTGTGTGTAGGTATACTTATAGGTGTTTTATCTATGTATTTGATATACTTAATTTATTTATTGCATTTTCTTGATTTTTATTTTGGTTTTGTATTTTTAATGAGTTATGTATAATGTATACACTATTGTAAAAAAAATATAGGAACTAATGAATCAAATCCTTTTCATTTGTATGTATGTGTATAGTATAGGTATTTGGTCTATGAATTTTGTATACCTATTTTATTTCACAAATTATTTTTGGTTTTCTTTTATTTTTAATAGGTGTATGCATTATATACATTTTTTTACAAAATTCTAAAAATATGAATTTATACAAATAATAAATACTGAATAAAATGAATATTTTAATCAGTCCTATATACAAGAAGGGCCAAAAACCTAACTTCTGCATATGGACTCCAAAAATAATGAAACCAATTTTATAAAATAGTTCATGGAATACTATATACAATTAAAGGTGAGTTTGGGTGATTTGGAGTTTTTATTTGCAAGATATGGGTCTGGGAAGTTGAGATTTTGGCTTTTTATTCTGTGTATAAAATGTACACTGGGTATTATTTTTACAAAAACTCAATTTTGTATTTTTATTTACATTATTATCTACAACTTTCATGTACAAAGTTTCTTCATTTGTTGAATAAATAATTATGTACAAAATAGGTGCCAAAAATGCATAAATGAATGGATTAATAAATGAGGTATTTATTGTACATTGGCCCTTATCTCCCCCTACTTTATTCTTTGTCGACCAATGCCATGCTGGCCTTGTTCTCGGGGTTTGGGTCATAAAATATTTGTATTATTTTATTCCCTTTTCTTTTCTTCTCTTTATTCTATAATTTTGGCATTAAAAATCTTATGTAATGTGGAATTAATACAATGAACCATGAATGCTATTATGTGCAATTTAATGCTATTTATATGCATTTGCTGGGGTTTTTGAGGCCAAAATGATAGAATAAAGGTGATGAAATGGAGATTCATCACCCCCCTATACTTGCCTTTGCTAGTCCCTAGCAAATACTTATGCAATAAGTACAAAAAGAATAAAGAAAAGAAAAAGGAAAATGACAGCAATACAGAGTGAATAGGGATGCTTTCAGTGCAATGCATGTCCTTACAAAATCTGAATTTGGAGCTCCTGTCAGACCTTGGATGTGAATGTGTATGGAACCCAGTCGGGGACCAGCTCTAAAATACAACAGCCTTTGATAATCACAGGACTCGGTTCAACCCACCTCAACAGCCGGGTCAGAACTAGTCTACATCATACGCAAACCCTTATCACTATGAAGCTGACTTGTACGGTGTAAGTGATAATGGCTCTCCCCAACTGAAATGATAAAGGATCTGACTTCTCCAGAATGACAACCCAATGATTCCCCAATCCAACAGCTCTTTCCTCGAGGAGCAGGGTATTCCCTTCTAAGTTCAAGTGGCAACCAGCTCAAGAGGAGGGGGTGAAGAGAAGAATGGACGGTAGCCAGTGTAGCTACCTATCCCGGGATGCAAGACCAGTGTAGTCAAGTCATCCAGTTGCATGCTTACATATTTGACTTTGGAGCTCAAGCTTGCTTATTGACTTTACAACATCTGTACATACTTTGCAGGCATTTTATTTTTGTACAGGCCTGACCATTTTTTTTCAACATACTATTCACAGCAGCATATACATAAGGAGTTTTTCCTCTTGAGCCAGTAGACTATCCCTCTTTTGAAGCTTTATCGCAACCCACAATCTCCTGTCGTTAGACCTCATGGCGATTGGACCAGGTTGGGGTGCACTTCCCTCCCTAGACGAGGACGAATGTTTCCACCCGTGTGCGTCTCAGACTGGCAAATCCAACCCCCTCACCACTTCAACTGAGTTGAGCCAAGTGACAGGTGCAAGTGTCCAAGTTAGGTCACGGTCGGCAAGAGTCATACGTGTGTCTCGAAAAGTTCTAGTTAGTCCACTGAGGTGACTTGAACCCAGCCCTGATTTCTCAAAGAATTAAGTCTGCATAGACCTGAAGTACCTTAAACCTAGTTCCCATAAGGTTCCAGTGCAATTAGGTGCGGTAAGGTCTAACCGAGCTCCAATTTGAGACTTTCTTAGACTGATTCAATCATCAAGCTTCACTCAAAAAGAATATGAATGGTATGCTTATGCTATGCACAATGAATGATGCAATTTTTCACAAAAAATTGAAAGGATCAAAGAATGTTTTTACAAAAAGAATTTCTGCATAAGAAGTACGAACTGAAAATATTCAAAAAGTACATACACTTGTTTACACAGGCGTGCCGCTTTATTTACAAAACTTAGGAATTTTTTAGCAACTTAACAGGTCTGAAGGAAGTAGTTTATTTAGGTCTGTACAGAAAGAATTGTATGTGTCTTATTTCTGTTTTACTAGTATTTGTAATGGTGTTCTTATTAGCTTTTGAAAATAATTTTGCAAACTATAGTACACGATAATTTTTGCAATCATTTACACACATTTGAAATCATTTTTGCAAAGATTTTTCACGCTACATGTATATATACAATTTTCACAATAATTTTGACAAGCATTTTTCAAAACATTTGCACATAGGTTTTTCAAATCCTTTCTTTCACACAAAGAAAAATTTTGCAATCAACACAGTTTCACACATTTGAAATCATTTCACATCAAATTTTTCAAAACTGGTCACACTATTTTTCAAATCATACTGTATAGGTATCTGATTTATTAATCAGTAGATACAAAAGAAGAAAAATTGTATTTGATGTACACTATGGTTTTAGTTCTTATAAACTTTATTTGGCTTATTCTTTATTTACAAATGAGAGATTTTTGTGCTGATTCCTCAGACTTATTTGAGAATTATTTTCACAGGGGTTTTTAAAAACTCTAGTCCAAAATAATTTTGCAACATGTACACGCATTTGAAAATCCTTTTACACCTGTTTTACACAACGTAGATAGCTTTTTCAAAACAATTTTGACAATCAAACTTTCACAATCATTTGCACACTAATTTTCACACATTTTGCTTTCACTCAAAGAAAATAAGTTTTACACACAAAACTAATTTTTTTTTCAGACGTTGAATACTTGTACACGCTGTTTTCAAACAAATTTCACAAGATTTTTCAAAGGAGAATGTTTCGTACAGAACACTTTTTCTGACTCACTAGTCAGTATAATTACAAGGAGTCTGAGGAACTCACAATCATCTTTCATTATTATAAAGCTACTTTTTACATTTTTATTTTGTGTTGTAGTGATATTTTATTTTTCAGTATGAGTTATGGCTTTTAGTATATACATGGTATATACGACCCCCCTATACTTAGCTTGAGCTATGTCCTCATAGATCGAAAGGAAAAAGTAAAGACATAACTCGTACTGAGTAGAGACGGATCTAAAGAATAAGTATGAATGAAATGCATGAATGAGAAGTTGACCGTCCCCCCTATACTTAGGATCAAATAATCCGAAGTATAGTAGACTGTACAAAAAGCAGGGAGGGTCAAGGGTGGGGATATACTGATCGTACTCAAATTGTCTCCCCCTATACTTAGGGTAAGATACTCCTAAGTATAGACAAGAAGAGGAGACAATGGAGAGGATCGAATCAAAAACTCTAGGTGCACATCCCCCTATACTTAGGACAAAGTACGTCGTAAGTATAGAAAACTGTCTACAAAGGTGGCACCTTTTAGATAGAAAAAGAAAATAGACCAGGAAAAGAAGAAAAGAAGAAAAGAAGAAAATCAGAGAAATAATGGTTGGAGTACATCGTCTGAATCTTTTGGTGCTGCAGGTGCTGTGGAGATATCATCGTGGTGCACTAACTGAATAGAGTCAACAACGGCCAAGAATGCATCTGGTTCCAAGTATGGCTTCAGTAGTTGGCCGTTGATGACGAAGGGCTGTGCGTCAGGGGACAATTCTGATATAGCAATGCTTCCGTTGTCACGCACTTCACATACTCGGAATGGCCCTGTCCACTTACTTTTTAATTTACCTGGGAATATCCGCAACTTTGCATCAAACAACCACACTTTCTGCCCAACGTCGAAGGTCTTTCGTATGATGTGCCGGTCATGCCAGCGTTTCACCTTCTCCTTGTACATCAAGGTGTTATCGTATACGCAGTCTCGGAATTCCAAGAGCCTGTTCAGATCGTCTTTTCTTTTCTGACCACTTTTTCGTGAGTCCAAGTTACAATTGCTAATTGCCCAAAGAGATTTGTGAATTAATTCCACGGGCAGATGGCATGGTTTTCCATATACAAGACGGTAGGGTGACATGCCCAGGGGAGACTTGTAGGCCGTACGGTAAGCCCAAAGAGCTGAGTCCAAGAGTTGAGACCAGTCTTTTCTGTTTGGCCTAACAAGTTTCTGCAATATGGTCTTGATTTCTCTGTTGGATAACTCCGCCATGCCATTGGTCTGCGGATGATAAGGAGACGCGACACGGTGATCGATGCCGTACTCCTTCGTTAACTTCTTGACCTCTTTGTTGATGAAGTGACTACCCCCGTCTGATATGAGAATCTTTGGTATCACAAATCGTGAAATAATGTTCTTTTTCAAAAACTGGCAAACTGTTTTGCTGTCGGCGGCTCGGGCGGGAATAGCTTCAACCCATCGACTCACATAATCTACGGCAAGAAGGATGTGCTCAAAACCTTGACTGTTAGGGAAAGGTCCCATGAAGTCAATGCCCCATGCGTCGAAAACATCTGCTATCTGAATGATTTTCAGAGGCATTGAGTCTTTGGCAGTGAGTGTACCTTTCAGTCGCTGACAGTCAATACATCTTTTAACGAACTCTGATGCATCCTTGAATAAAGTGGGCCACCAAAAGCCACACTGCAATACTTTTGCTGCCGTACGATCTCCAGAGTGATGTCCACCGGATTCGAGCGAATGACAATGCTCGAGGACACTAGATTGCTCCGTCTGAGGAATGCACCTGCGCCAAATACAATCTGCTCCTTCTCTGAATAGAAGGGGATCTTCCCACTGGTAAAAGCGGATGGTCGACATGAATTTGTTTTTCTGGTTCTTCGTCCAATCCGACGGTAGTACCCCAGAGGCGAGGTAATTGACAGTGTCAGCATACCAAGGGAGAGCATCCACGACTAAGATAGCTTCGTCAGGGAAGGTTTCTGTGATAAGTGCATTGCTCATAGGAGGCTCATGCTGCTCAATTCTGGAGAGGTGATCTGCTACCACATTCTGAACTCCAGGTTTGTCCTTAATTTCCAGATCGAATTCCTGGAGGAGAAGGATCCAACGAATCAGTCTGGGCTTGGCATCCTTCTTCTGCTGTAGGCACCGGATAGCAGAGTGGTCTGTGAAAATTGTGACTTTTGATCCTAACAAATAGGATCTGAACTTCTCTAAGGCGAAAACCACAGCCAGCAATTCTTTCTCTATCACAGTATAATTTCTTTGAGCTTCATCTAATGTTCTGCTGGCATAGTGAATGTCATAGGGCGCCTTGTCTTTCCTCTGCCCTAGAACAGCTCCGACTGCAAAACCTGACGCATCGGTCATTATCTCAAATGGAAGAGTCCAGTCGGGAGGCTGTAAGATTGGAGCCTGAGTGATAAGCTCCTTCAACTGATTGAAAGCAAGGAGAACTGGCTGATCAACTATGAACTCGGTTTCCTTGCATAAAAGTTCTGTTAGAGGTCGGGCAATGCGGCTGAAATCCTTGATGAATCGCCTGTAAAATCCCACATGCCCCACGAATGACCTCACATTCTTAACTGACTGAGGTGGTTGAAGATTGGAAATGACATCCACCTTTGTTGGGTCGACTTCCATGCCACGGTTGGAAACGACGTGGCCCAGCACAATACCCTCTGTGACCATGAAGTGGCTCTTTTCCCATGAGAGCACTAAATTGACTTCCCGGCATTTCTGAAGCACTCTGTCTAGGTGCTCGAGGCAAGAATTGAAACTATCACCATAGACAGATAAATCATCCATGAACACCTCGAGAAAACTGCCTACCATCTCGGCGAAGACTGCTAGCATGCATCTTTGGAAGGTTGCGGGTGCATTGCATAATCCAAAGGGCATCCTCTTGAAGGCATAGGTGCCGAACGGGCAAGTGAAGGTAGTCTTCTCTTGATCCTCAGGGGCGATCGCCACTTGGTTGTACCCGGAGTACCCATCCAGGAAGCAGAATAACTCCTTGCCTGCTAATCTCTCCAAGACTTGATCAATAAATGGCAAGGGGAAGTGGTCCTTCTTGGTTGCTGCATTAAGACGGCGGTAGTCAACACACACCCGCCAGGAGGTTGGTACCCGAGTAGAAATTTCCTCTCCTTTTTCATTTGTGACCACGGTAAGCCCGGATTTCTTGGGAACTACATGCAGGGGGCTTACCCATTTTGAATCGGAGATGGGATAGATGAAGCCTGCATCACATCATTTTGTGATTTCTTTCATGACCACGTCCCGAAGGTTAGGGTTCAGCCTTCTCTGAAATTCGCGGGACGGCTTGGCATCTTCTTCTAGATAGATATGGTGTGAGCACAGAGCTGGATTTATCCCTCGGAGGTCTGATACGCTCCAACCAAGTGCCTTGCGGTTCTTTTCTAGAACCTCGAGAAGTCGAGATTCCTGATCCGGATTCAGCCTGCTGCTGATAATGACCGGATACATTTGTTCTTCACCCGCAAGGTAAGCATACTTTAGGCCTGCCGGAAGTGGCTTGAGTTCTGGTTTCAGTCTGTCCACTTTATCGGTCACTTCCGATACCATGCTGGTGGTGGGATGTACCTTGAGGCTGTTACCATCCTCATCAATCTGTTGAGATCTTGATAATGCACCGAACGGTTCTGCGGTAAGCTGATCATGTTCGGTCTGGAGTGAATGCTCAAGAAGATGTGCCTGCATCTGAGAATCTGTCTCCCACAAATCATTTGAGCACATGCTGACTATGCTTTCCAAGTCCTCCTCAAGAGTGAGGATTTCTTGGGTCCATGGATCGTCCAGTGATAACTCTGAATCTCTGATCTCTGCAATAAAATCACAGTCTGCTTCTGACGCTGCTTGACTCTCATCAGTTGTGGCATTCTGTTCCTTGTTCATATTGATCGTGATTTGCTGGGTGTTCGAGCTGAAAGTGATCTTTCCAGACCCGTAATCAACCACGGCACCTGAAGTACGGAGAAATGGTCTGCCAAGGATGATAGGGGTCTGGAGTAGTGGTGCAGGCGAGTCCATATCAAGGACTACAAAGTCAGCTGGGAATTTCATCTCCTGCACGGTAACTATCACGTCTTCCAACAGACCTCGGGGCTGCTTGACGGATCGGTCAGCGAACTGAAGGATCATACGTGTCTGCCTGAGCGGTCCCAGCCCGAATTCTTGCATTATGGACGAGGGTAGAAGGTTGATGGAAGAACCACTGTCAAGAAGAGTACGCTCGAAGACCTGATCGAAAATCACACAACTGATCAGAGGTGCTCCTGTATCTTGCTTTTTCTGGGGGAGGTTGGTGATAGCTGCAACTGTGGCCATGGATAAGACGTGCTTTTCTACCTCTCGGCATCTGTTGTCTTGCGCTGGGCGACGCCTGTTAGTACATGCCTCTTTCAGTCCTTTCTTCACAGCTAGCATGTATTCCACGGCCTTCAACAAGGGAATCTCAACAGTCAATTTATCCAAAATGTCCACAACACCTGGATCAGACAATGCATTTTTTTCTTTTTGCAAATTTTTTGGATTTTTGTATTGCATGCGGAAAAGGAATATTCACATTACTGGCAGGAAGATTAGAGTTCTTATTTACATCAAAATCATCGCCCACAGAATGTTGTACATCCGAACTACAAAAAGGAGTACAAGCTGGATCTGAATATGCTGGTGCTGCTGGGCGATCAAAAAGGGTGGCATCGACTCCATCGGCTGGCAAGGGATCGGCTGCTACTGGCGGCTCCTCCAAGGCTGGCGCGGCTTCGCTTCTGCTACATGCTTCTTTTTGGTGTTTTTGTTTTTGCGGATTTTTTTGTATTTTTGGCTGGAATTGCTTCTGGCAGTGCACGACGGCTGGACTGGCTTCTCCTTCCTCTTCCTCCTCACCCGCCCCTGGAGCTGGCACGGCTGATGCAGAAGATGACGATCCACCTGCTTCTTTATTCACCCCACATCTGGTAGCAGGCGGAGGCAAGGCCCTACCGCTCCTGAGAGTAACAGCATTAGAATAGACAGTAATATCATTATCATACACGGACTGGACATCACATTCTACCTGCTCCTTCTTCTTGCAATTGTTGGGGTTGGCTTCGACCTGCACCGGAATGGTAGTGCGAGTGGCGGTCAGGTCATCAAGCCGCTTGGTCATCTCCGCTAGCCCTTTAACCAGCTGGGCTAGGCACTCCATGGTGGGATTGGCTGGGGGCATATCAGAAGATTCAGCGTGCAGACCACGCTGCTGGTGGTTAGGTGGGTGGGGAGGCTGCTGCTGGTGTTGTTGCTGAGGTGGAGCAGGAAGTTGAAGCTGTTGGTAGGACGGAGGTGGATACTGCTGATATGGTTGAGGCTGAGCAGCTGCATACTGGTGATATGGCTGTGGATGGCGGTACTACGGCTGCTGGTAAGGAAAATTCTGCCTCCACTGGTGTGCAAACTGAGGAGGCTGCTGGTGTTGTTGCTGAGGTTGAGAGGTTTGGCCAAAACGACCACCCTGAGGTTGGTGGTACTGCCGGTTGGCAAATTGCTGACCCTGGGGTTGTCCCTGAGGACGGGTCGGCTGTGCATCATTCGTCCATACCCCGTTAACTTCTTGGATCAGGGGTGGTGGTGGGAAAACTGGATTAGGAATGGAAAGGAACTCTGGCTGGTAAACGACCATCTGCTGCTGCGGCGGGCCCTGGTCTGGCGCCTGCACGTAGTACACGTGCTGGACTGTTGGTGGTTGCTGGCTCGGCTGAGGCTGATGCTGCGGTTGCTGTTCTTCCTTCTTCTCAGCGGGAGCGTCTGATGGCGTAGCCGACTGAACAGAGTTGATCGTACCGACCAACAGCTCGAGGTACTTGTTGATCTGATCGAGCTTATCCAGGTTTTGGGTCCTCTTCTCGATCACAGCGAGTTTCTCAAGGTCCTGTGATCGCTTCTCAATGATATCAACCTTAGAGAGATGGCCCCCAATGATGCTGAGGTTGGAGCTCTCATCTCTCTCTGCTTCCTTGGATGCAGCCATGTGAACTTGTTTCTGGAGGATCTGGGGCTGCTTCTGGTATGCCTTGGATGAAGAGAGGGTGGCCTCTCCTTCGGCCATTTCTTCAAAAATCTGCCATACAACATCTTCATCCTTATTGAAATGAGAGCCCCCACATGCTGCGTCCACGAGCCTTTGGCTTTCAATATTGAGTCCCCCAAAGAAATGCTGGACCAAGCTGGTCTTAGGGATCTCATGGTGGGGACACTTCTCCTGCAGGTCAGTAAATCTCTCCCAAGCCTCGTGTACAGATTCATGTGCTCCTTGGGAGAAATTACTAATACGGGCTCGCATCTGGTTGAGCCGACCGAGAGGGTAGTACTTGTGCAGGAAGGCGGACTTCAACTCCTCCCAGGTCGTCACTACCTTTCCCAAATGATTTACCCAATAAAGGGCCTTGTCCTGTAGACTGAAGGGGAAAGCCATCATTTTGACAATGTCCAGGGGGACATTCGGATAGTGGGTGGTACGACAAATGCGGGAGAACTGCTGGAGGTGAATGTATGGCTCTTCATTGGTGTTGCCATGGAATGCAGGGAGAAGGTCTATGAATTGGGGATTCAGCTCAAAGTGAGCGTGTACTGGTGGAATGAGGATCCACTCGGTCATTTGGCTGTCTCCCGGATTGTATGTTTCTTTAAGTGTCGGCTTTGGCGGTGGTGGGAATTCGGGATCATCATTGTGGTCATCGCCACCTTCTCCACCTCCACCTCCTCCTCCCCTGCCTCCTATGCCTCGGCCTCCTCCTCCGTCGTTACGGTTCATCATATCATTCAACATATCCTGGAAAGCGGTCTGTGTGAGGGCCTGCTCAGTCAGCTGCTGCTGGATAGCCTGGATAGATGCTAGCAACTGTGCATTGACTTGGTTTTGATCTGGCATCTATCCCTCTGATATGGGTGGCTGCTGACCCTTGCCCTTTCCTCCTGGAGCCATGTCAGGGTCTGAGTCGGACGAGATGAACTCCGGAGTAGTCTCCAGGGCTCGCACTGGCTTCTATCTGCATAATGAGATGGTCCGAATCAGAGCACTTGTAATTAATGTTCAGCTGCCGTGATGAAGCTGGAATTCAGGTCAACCCCAGCATGTTGTGAATGGAAAAATGATGTAGACTGTAATCGACTCCCATTCACAACGACGATAACGGGACAAAAGTGATCCCAGTTTATTGGGTGGCCAAGAGAAAGGTAGAAAACGAGGAGTCTGGAGTTCGATCCGCAAAGTCCGGATCGGATTCTCGGGAATCGCCTCGAAATTATTGGCGGAGTTGAGTCTATGGAATCGATGTAGGTGTCGGCATGGTCCTGACGAAACCATCCATGGATCAACTTCGCGAAGCACAATAGGATGTTGGATGATACGATGGTCAACGAGGAACAAAAGGAGTGTAAAACAGTAGAAAGGCTCGGTTGAGCGGGGTGGTCAAAGGAAGACATAACAAAATTTTGCGCAAAGGCGCGGGACTTTGATCTTTGAACCTTAATCTTGATCCATACAAACACAAGACAAAATCGGGTTCACCAACTCACGCCATGTGAAGCCGTGAAAGCTCGGCTATTTATTATCATTTCATTTTTAGAGTTGTGACTTTCAGGCATATCTTATAACAAGTCCTTAGTACGCTACCCTATAGGAGAGAGAGTACTGCCAGAAGAGTATCCCGTACTTGTCCTCCTCCTGTGTAACCTGTAGTCTGTACTTTTTGGAGTCCTTGTAACCCTTCTTGGATCCCTACTCAGCCAAAGAAAAGAGAGAGGAAGCCGATAGGCGAAACCAATACTTCGGTTCTCGCTCGCAACGGAATCACCCGTGAGCGTACAAGAACCTACTCGGACGCAGGACGATGAGACAGACACCCCCGTGAAGGCGTGGCCTATGCTCAATACTTCGGACAGGGTCGATGCTCTCACAATAGAAAGTCACCATTGCTGACCAAGTCCTACTCGCCTACGTATGATAGAAGCGCCAATACTTCGGAAATCCAGGCGATACACAAGGCAGTTGCAGACTGGGTTTTGGGCTTTAATCCTTAGGGGTCGCACTCGCTCAAGGGAGTAGGGTTTTGGTCCCCCTCCAAGGTACCTGAAAACAATGAGGGCTTTATGAACCCAGTACAATGATAGTCCATTACAGATTTTAATTAAGGCCAAAGTTTATTTAGCAGTCCCCTGGTTGTTTTTGGTTTTCACTTTTTTTTTGGATCTGTTTTCATACCAGCGCCTAACGTTTTTATAGATTTTCATTTAAGTCCTAGGTGCTCAAAATCAGAGGGAGATAGCGGAAAAGCCGTGCAAGTGGTTCCATGATGGAAATCTCACCATTGAACCGAATGATGCATGCTGAGTTAGAAGACTTGCAGTGCATCCCAGCTCTCTCCATGTGGTATGCAAAACAGAATTTTTAAACCTATCTACATGTCGGTATGCAAGGCACAAAATCGTCCTAAACATAAGCTGCTATTAGCGTGAAGAACCATAAGTTGCGCATTTGTCTCTAGCCCAAGAGAGTCCGGTCTTGGCTCACCCCTCCTCTGCTCAACAAATTGAGGGTAGGAGAAAGCGCTTTACAGGGTTCGCTACGGCACAGAGGGCTAAGAGACAAATTTACAACTTGTTTGAGTTTGACTAGATCCAAGCGAGTAGACTATAGGAACATGCATTCTTATTAATGTTTGGACCTAGCTACCGAGTCAAGCAACCTATATCTAGGGGCTCCAAGCACACAAAACAAAGTAAAAGAAAGGCGGAAAGCTCAAAACATCGGAAGACAAAATAAAAGAAGGCGATAAAAACTCGAAAAAGCCGCGATGAGGCCCCCAGGTGAACAATCACCCGGGCACTGGACCTCATTGTGAAGAGTAGAGTCCTGTTTAATTACATGCCAAAATAGTCTCTTTCTCACCATGAATTACAAAAAATAATTTTCCTAAGTATCTAGCCTATCGAATGCCCCTCTCTTTGCTTCTTCGGTGCACTCTCCAGATGGTCATGAGAAGAGAAGACCATCCTCCTCCAGGCTCGGCTGCCTTGGCCTCCTAGGAAGCCATCCTCGCGTGGCGGTCCCTCGCATCAAAGTCACAAAAAGATTGCATTAGCATACCCAGTCAATCAAATAGAGCAGAGAAAAATAATCATAATGAATAAAGAAATGAAGCATGGTGATTAATAGCAATAAAACAATAGCTGCTCACAAAAATGAATGATTAATCAAGGATTCTACATAAGAATGACAAAAATCAATTAGGCTATGCTCATTGCTCCCCGGCAACGGCGCCATCTGATAACCGCGGGCGTTCAGCAAGAGTCACCATAATAAATATCTCAAGTGTGTCGCTGAGGCGACCGCTCACCAAACACCCGGGTCAACCAGCAATTAACCCACAACAACATAATACAACAATCAAGCTCAAAAATAAATGTGAATTAATCTTTATTTACTCTACCATAAAATGTATAGGGAACAAGCATGTAGAGGTCGAACCACAGAGAGCAATACAAAAATGCATGAGCCTAGATGTACAAGATGGTCATCCTTGTGTGAAGTGGGTTTCTAATTAATTAAATTATTATTATTATTTATTATTTTATTTTTTTATATATTTTTTTATAATAATAATAATAAATAAATACAAGGATACATATAAATAATTATATATATATAGATAGTTTTTCCCCCTTTTTTTGTTTTTTGTTTAGAAATACTTGTATAATCATAAAGTGGTACTCTAATATTTACAAAAATACCTAAACATAGGCAAAAATTAGATAATAAAGTCTTTTTGGGTTTTTCATCATTTTTTACTGTTTTTGTGATTTTTGGGGATTTTTGAGAATACTTTTAGTATTTTTAAATAGCTAAACAATAGAAAACAGTGGGATAAGGTCTGGTTGTAGTAAAAATGAGCATGAAAAATAGTTACAAGCCTCAAAATTTTCCCACACCATTTTTCTAGTAAAGATAATAAAATATAGCATAATTAGGGCCTGAGTTTATAATTTTCTGATTTTTCTTTGATTTTTAATATTTTTTTGAAGTTTTTGGGTATTTTCGCATTTTTAAGGCTTTCCTTTTGAGATTTTTAGGGATTTTTGGACTGACGTCAAAATAGGACAAAATACACCATAGAGAATTTTTTTAGAATTTTTCAAGGCATTTTCCTATTTTTTTGGGATTTTATAATCTAGACAGTGAATAAAAGACATGTTTTTGATTTTTAATAAATGCAAAAATGCAACAAAATAATAAACTAAAAATATAGCGTGCAAGCACAACCAATCAGTAGCTTAAGTCTATTTTTCCAAGATTTTTCGAATTAATATGGAGCACAAAATAAATAAACAAAGCATTCAAAAAATTAAATGGCCTGGCAGGGGTATTTTTGCAAATAAAATAGTTCACAGGGGCACACATGCAAAAATTACAATAAAAATACACTTTAACTTTTATTTTCAGGACCATTTAACAATTACAGGGACCCGGCAGGGTTTAGATGCAAAATTTCACGCGCCTCACGTGGTCACTGCACGTGAGGTGCGGAAGGACTAAGGTGCAAATATGAAAACATCGGGGGCTCTTTTGCAAAACAAACATTTTATTTACAACGGTGACTTTTATTTTTGGCATTAAACCATAAATACAAAAAGCGAGGGGGGTGGATGTGAAATTTACCCCTAATAAAAACGTGGCATCCGACGGATCTGCTCCTCTCACTTGCCACGCGTCGTCTCCTGGACGCCCGATGACGCTTCGCCGATGAAGCGCTGAGATTAGATCAGCCCCGCTGATCTGACGGTGGGTACGACGCTCCATCGGACGGTTCCTGTTGAATCTGGGGCGGCTCTCCTGATCCAACGGCGCTGAAGCCCCCTGGAAGAACGGGGAAGAAGCTCGGAGCTGGCGAGCTTGGATCGAAGAGCTTGGACTCATCCAGGGTTCTCCGGCAAGTCTGATGTGTTCTGAAGGTGGCTGGAAGCGTCCCGCGTCGATTGATGGCGTTTTCATGGCTCCTGGGGGTCCAAGTCGATGAAGCGAGGTCGGAGAAGAAAAGGGCCCCCAGGAACCTCTTCCCAGATCCGTACGAGTCCAGTTGGGCTCGATTCTTCGAAGTACCTGCACAGGAAGAACCGCGGGCGAGAGAGCTTTCTCCTCGACCCGGGGTTTTGAAGCTACGATGCACAATGGAGATGGGCGGAGGGGCTCCGGCGAACGGCGGAGGGGGAGCCCCGATTCGCCAGGCCCTAGGGTCCTGGGTTGAACAACTGCGCGAAATGATGAAGAAGGCGTCGAGGAACGAGATGGGATGCTGGGGGCGGTCGGATACGGTCGAAACGAGGGTGGAGAAGTCGCCGGAGCGGAGCTCCGGCGAACTTCGAATTTTGATTCTTAAACTACAGACATTAATTAAAACCTAATCTAACGATTGGAATGGAAAGCTAACAACTAGGGCTAACTTAAAAATGCATAGAAAGGGCAGCTCTTATACCTGGGGGCCTCCAGGGAGTAGGGCGGACGCCGGAGCTCCGCCGCGTCAAAATCTCCTTCCTCCGGCCGAGTCACGGTGCTGGGCTACTCCCCCTGTCACGAGGAACAATCCAGGAACGAGATCTGGGCTTTAGGTTGAAATAAAAGTGGCCAAAATGAGGAAGGAGGCGGAGCTTGTTATTTATAAACAATGGCAAGAGGCCTTATTACCCGACGATTATTGACTGATCCAATGAACATCTCATTGATCTATGATTTTGGCGGGCATCATGGAAGATTAGGGAACAATTCTTGTGCAGGAAGTATTATCGATTGATGGATGGTGTTCCCGGGAAAAAGGCATGAAATCAGGGGAGTTGATGGTTCAGAGACGCCAGGCGAGAGATGGGACAGTTGACCAGGGGGTCAACGAAGGCCGGCGCCTCATTGAGCCACGTCAGCCGCTACGAGACAAAATAGCACATCTGATGGAAGATTGCTTTATTTGACGCCCTAAATGATTTTATTAATTTTTTCTTATAAAATAACAAATGTGTATTATTTCATATAGTATTTATTTATGATTTTTATTGAATTTTTCGAGGTGTTTTATTATAGTTTTATTTGAATAATGTGTATATGTATGTATTTACATGTATTTTTATGTAATTTATTTTTAATTTGTTTATTTCTTTTATTATTTTATTGGCTTATTTTATGAATTTAAAATTTATTTTTATGAGTATAAAGATATTTTTGTTTGATTTTTATGAGTTTGTTTGTATTTTTAAATAAATAGGTATGGGTGTGTGTAGGTATACTTATAGGTGTTTTATCTATGTATTTGATATACTTAATTTATTTATTGCATTTTCTTGATTTTTATTTTGGTTTTGTATTTTTAATGAGTTATGTATAATGTATACACTATTGTAAAAAAAATATAGGAACTAATGAATCAAATCCTTTTCATTTGTATGTATGTGTATAGTATAGGTATTTGGTCTATGAATTTTGTATACCTATTTTATTTCACAAATTATTTTTGGTTTTCTTTTATTTTTAATAGGTGTATGCATTATATACATTTTTTTACAAAATTCTAAAAATATGAATTTATACAAATAATAAATACTGAATAAAATGAATATTTTAATCAGTCCTATATACAAGAAGGGCCAAAAACCTAACTTCTGCATATGGACTCCAAAAATAATGAAACCAATTTTATAAAATAGTTCATGGAATACTATATACAATTAAAGGTGAGTTTGGGTGATTTGGAGTTTTTATTTGCAAGATATGGGTCTGGGAAGTTGAGATTTTGGCTTTTTATTCTGTGTATAAAATGTACACTGGGTATTATTTTTACAAAAACTCAATTTTGTATTTTTATTTACATTATTATCTACAACTTTCATGTACAAAGTTTCTTCATTTGTTGAATAAATAATTATGTACAAAATAGGTGCCAAAAATGCATAAATGAATGGATTAATAAATGAGGTATTTATTGTACATTGGCCCTTATCTCCCCCTACTTTATTCTTTGTCGACCAATGCCATGCTGGCCTTGTTCTCGGGGTTTGGGTCATAAAATATTTGTACTATTTTATTCCTTTTTCTTTTCTTCTCTTTATTCTATAATTTTGGCATTAAAAATCTTATGTAATGTGGAATTAATACAATGAACCATGAATGCTATTATGTGCAATTTAATGCTATTTATATGCATTTGCTGGGGTTTTTGAGGCCAAAATGATAGAATAAAGGTGATGAAATGGAGATTCATCAGTACAGAAGCCTCAGGTGCATGAAGAAGAAACCCTTCCAGATTCCCATCATTAGGACCTGGACCCTCTTGATGCCTCCTACAGATGCGGCTGCGCCCCATGGAGTTGTTGGGTTGATCAGACCTGAAGAAGCATGTCATAGCATGGAGTTCTCGTCGATGAAAGGAAGAATAGGGAAGTGTTCTTCCCTATTCTTGCAGATGCCTCCAGAGTTGTCAGATAAAGCGCTCGACCCAAATCTAATCTGGGTCATGGATTTAAATCGAAATGAAGCTCTACCAGCACCGCTTGTTGTGTGTAAACAGATTAGCGTGGATCATTGGAAGTCGCACAACCCTGGGTAATTTCATAGACACCTATGTTTTTTTTATCTTATTGGCTTTAGTCTTGTAAATAGGAGTCTTGTAAATATGAGTCATAGTATAAAAAGATGTGAATAAATTACATAATGGACCATGAGCTTCTTGTATATTACTTTTAAGTCCTTGCTAGGTCATCTCACGTGGTCCCCCATGTAAGGCGCCATGTTTTCTTACATGTATACTGTTTGGGATTCTTGTTGATATTTAGTCCGATAAAATGTGATATAAATGTAAATAGTTTGGTGAATTGCATGTTTGGACCTAGACTTTGAGTTTTTACATTAATGCCCCTATCAACATGATATATATATTTATAATTGTGGAGATTTTGCACATGTGCCCTCTGAGATCTCTGTAGGGATTGTAAATGCATGTAAACTTACTTTTAATTACAAATAGGTCCCCGCACCTGTCACATGTTTATATTTCTGTTTCTTTTTATTTACAATAACCTAATTTGATTTTTATTTTAGGAAAATGGTATAGATGCCTAAAATGATGATCTCTCACGCTATGATTTTTATTTTTAACTTATGGCATTTTATTATATACTAAAATCAAACAATGGTTATTTATTTCTGTCTAATTTCCTATTTTTAAATCTCAAAATAATTCAGCCTATTTAAAAAGCTCTAGTTTTTCCTTATTTCTGATTCTAAAAATACAAAAAATATGCAAAAATCCCCTAAAATTCTTAAAAGCAAAAAAATATTGGGAAAATATAAAATAATTTATTTAGGCCTTTTTAAATATGTGTAGCCATATTTATAAATAGTATACCCTATACAGCGTATATATACTTATATATTATAATATAGTTTATATTTTTATTAATTATTATAAACTTTTTGTAATATTTATAGTAGGACGCGTATACTCCTTTTAATTACACTTAAGTCCTTTACCATGTCACCTCACATGCCCATACACGTGAGGTGGTGGGCTTTTTGCAGGGACCCCCCAAGGTTTTGAGTTATTATTTAGTCCCTAAAATTTATATTCAAGTTCAAAACTTTTGTGATATTTTTGTGTGCTTGTCGTTTTTTGTAAATTGCATTTATACCCCTACCATCATTATATGATTTAAATATTCTGGGAAAATTATGTAGATGCCCCTAAACTTTGGATTTTTATTTTGGATGGAATTTTTACTTAATTACAATTACGTTTAGGTCCCTACTAGTGTTATAATTTTATTTCTTGTATTTGCTACATTAAAAATAACATTTTGCACTGAAAAATTTGAGGAAATTTATTTTTAGTGCGTGCTATAGTAAAAAAATCACATATATGTTTCACGTGACCATTTAAAGTATTTTCCTATATTTAAAAAATCCAAAATATTTTACTTATTCCTTATTTACATTTAAAAATCTCAAAAGAAAACAATAAAATTTGCAAAATCGGAAAAATTTTATAAAAAAAACTTAAAAAAATCTTGAAAATTAAAAAAATTAAGTTTCCTTTATTTATATCTCACTTATTACATATATAATATATTAAAATTAGCTTTGGATATTTTTGAGCTATTTAGCTATTTTTTAATTCCAAAACATTCTGGGAACATATGATTACTCATTGTTTTGTTGTTTTATTCAATTAAAAAACAAAATTAAAAGAAAAATAGTAAAAATATAGAAAAAGATAAAAGACACAAAAAGATATCATTTTGGCTATTTTGAGATTTTAGAGCTATATTTATATATGCCAGTCTATATACTATGTATAGTTATATTTATTAATGTTACTACTATTATGATTATAATTATTAAAAATACCAAAAATATTTTTATACCCTAAAAAATAAAAGGACTACACTTAGGGTATTTTCTTTATTTTTCAACATTATGTTATATCCTACTTATCTATTATAGTATCTATGTTATATATATACACCTTATATCTCAATTATCTATATAAATTAAAAAGAAATTACAAATCTGAAAATATAAAAGTGATAAAACTAAAAACAACTATATATATTAAAAATTTATAAAAAAAAGTTACCACTAAAACCCAAAAAAAATAAAAAAATTCCTATCAAAACACAAAAAAAATTCATTGTCTTTTTTGCCAATTTTTGTTGCCTATTCCTCTTTCTCCATGTGTTCGACCTCTACATACTTCACCTATACACATCTTTGTAGTGTTATAATAAATTTTAACTCCACACTTTTATTTCCACATTGCTTGATTTATATTAATGGGTTAATTGTTGTTGCAATTCAAGGTTCTTATAGGTTTCCTCAGTGTCTGTGTTCCCGCCTTGGGTTGAACATAAGACCTGCATAATCATGGTTCAACAACATGTTCATCAATTTTCCCCACCTCCTTCACTCATTCAGGAGGTGAATGGTGTCTGAAGTAATGATCAGCAGCTGACCTGTCTTCAGGGACATCCACATGGTCAGAACCATGCCAGCGACCATTTCACCAACAACAAAGAGGGCAGACATACCAACCCAACTTGACCCATCACTAGTAGCCTCAGCAGTAAGGTTACACTTCGAGGCAGAACAACTACCAACAACAATCTAGATACTGTCACCAGCAATACCAGCAATCGGCTGCTCCTTCTCATCAACACTCCTCCCAACAGTACCCACAATACCCTTGTCTTCCTCCACCTCAATATTCTTAGGGATACCGACAACAACCTCCTCCTTACCAACAGAGTCAGAGGTCTCATCAAGATGAGTTTTCCGAGGTTTCCCTGGTTAACCCTGCACATTACTGTCTATCCCAGCTAATCAAGGACATGGATGAGATTAGCCAGAAGTTCGATGACCTGATGACCATGAAGACTGCCATTCAAACCCAGGTTGAAGCAAATCCAAATAACTTCCATCACAAGGAGCATGTAGTTTGCAGTGTTCAACCCAAATCAGGTAAAAATGATATTGTTTTATCTAATGTTGTAACACTCAAGAGTGGTAGGACACTCAAGCCATATGCGATTGCTAAGGGAAAAAAAACCATCTGATGGTGAATATTCACCCTATCCAACTGATGGGGCCGGAAATATTTTTCATGATGTAGCACCAACAAAAATACAAAAAATGATGAAAATTCAAAAATACAAAAAGATGACATCAACCAAGGTGAACATGTGCCCATGAAGGAGAAGCCAACTATAGTTGTAGCTGATCCAGCACCTGCCAAAGGAGTTGAGACTTCACCATTTTTTGGTCCACAACATGTAGAAGATTGTTCACATTTTTGCCATCTACCTATAAATCAAGATATTAACACAATTTTAACAGATACAGTTTCTTCTGATGTAAATATTCCTTTTCTGTAATATATAAAGAAAAATAGTAAAAAATTTGAAAATTTTTGTGCATGCTCCTAAATTTGGGAGCGATATTTTCTGCGACATTCACATGGATTAGCATCTCGTCAATAGCTCTGATTACATCTTGAAAATGGGTACAAGTTTCCATACCGTCTTACCCCTATTGAAAAGGTGTTGCGTAGACATGAGATATCATTTGCCAAGGGATTACCTTTAAATATGGTTAGAAGTTGCTATTATGGAATATAATATCCCGGACCGTGCAATCTTCCATCACATGTGGATAGAATGATCTCTGAGAGATATGATCCATGTAAGGATATCATTGAGATGCTTTGAAATGGTATCACCTGAGTGTTTGGAAATGTTCACAAAGCATCGATTCTTTGCGTTGTAACTTAGGTAATACAATAATATGTAGAGTGACTCCTCAGCCTTTAGGTGCCTTGAATCCATTAGGCCCTCCCTTTCCTTTAGGGAGGCACATAGATGTAATATGGTGTCAGGATACATCCGAAAAACCTCCTACGATCGACCGACGTGACCATGCATCATCTCTTGGATCCATATATGCCTAGTATGCATGGAGGTGTGCTTCAGCATGGGGGGATGTAACCTCCACGCGTGTTTTCCCCATCCTCTTTGTCCTCTAAGATTGCACACAGATATATCAAGTTCAATATGACCAAGTTGTACCTCATTGTGATAATAATCGTCATGCAATCCATTTCCTAGAGAGAGCTCCTCAAAATATGGCTAAAAAGCATAATACGTGCAACATCACCAAAAAAGTGAAAAGATAGGGTTACGTAAAAAAGTGCTGAAAACTAGAGAACTAGACTCCTACATATTGTTCATGATGATGAAATAATATTACAATCCAAATAAGTTCTAGCAACAAGAAAAGTTCCTTGTGTTAACATACGGTATTAAAAAGTGACAATTCGTCAACAGATTGTCGTAACCCTCCAAGATGAAATGGTGAAACATCCCTTTGGCTTGCTGAGTTGTATGCTTAGCCAAGTAACTAACTAAGCCGATACAAATTTGGCATGGTTGAAGATGATCTATTGATAAGGATCACATATGTTTGAGAGCTTGATTTGTGACTTCGGAGAGAGGCCCAGAATCTCCCCCACTCCTTCATGGGGATTCCTAGGGTCCACAGTCGGATCTTCTCCCTTTGCAACTCCAGCATTTTTGCAGTTAGATGAACCATGTCCTTGCTAACAACCTCTGAAGCCGGGAGGAACCATCACTCTGGGATGCCTTCTAGACAAGGTATGTCCCTCTGAATCCCTACGCCGTCTCCTATTAAAGGGTTGATTTATCTGCCCCCTTGTTGCACTAAATTGAGCACCTTTATTTCCTTTTCGATCTCATACTCGAAGGCCTATTGTGTCCCTGTGTCCCCCTTAAAAAAGGCTGCAAACGATCTTGATGGTGCGGTATGTACCCCTACTAGTGTACTCTCCCACCATTGCATCCATAAGGTCATAATGAGGGAAGGACTTCCTTCGATAGGGCTTGTAAACCTTGTTGATCCAACGGAAACAATATGTGATAAAATACTATAGATAGATATAAGAACATATACCGTGGACTAACATACTTACATACCGTAAGTTAGGCTAACTCATCAAGTGTGACTACTATACATAATACAAGGCCAACCCCCAAGCACTCTTGCTCATTAGGTGTACGAATGATGTGTAGTCCTTCCTTATTGTATTCCATCTATTGTTGAGATTCAACTTATCTTAGTTCTTTCCAGTCTGTATGTTGAAGTAGGCAATGATGCTATGCCAGGTAGGCAGTGTGAAGGACCCTCCAACCCAGTTCCCAATGTTTAACTGGTGCTTGAAAAGCTGAAGAAGAAACTTATCCATAGTAGATGTCCATTTCACTCAGTGGGCAGTGAACTCGTCATCTGCAATGTGCACTCCAAGGTGCTGATAAACCCTGAGAGAAGATTAAGACGTGACTTGATCGATCACGAGTAAAGTAGGGGGAGATAGGGTCCTTAATCAGAGAATCCAAGAAAATGCGTTGTAAATATTTGTATACTTACACTATTTTATTTATACATAAATTGAACTCAAATTAAGTAATTTTCAAAATAAAAGTTGTAAATAAAAATGTTTTGTAAATAATAAAAATAATTGCAAATTAAACTCGTGTACAAAATAAAAGTAACTACATTGGGTAAAAGCCATAAAGCGATAATTTAAAGACTAATTATGGCTCTATATGAACTCGAATTGAATCAAACTCACTTCCATCGTATTCAAAATTAAATTTTATTTAAAATGACAGTAGTTTCATAATTTTTGGAGCTATGGTTTGAAAGTAGGTTTCTTGTGGTGGCTTTTGGAATTTTACCATTTATTGTGTATATCCATATTTATTTATATATTGTATTTGTAAATATTTTAATAACTATTTAAAATAAAATAAAAATTAAAATAATAAAAATTTAAAACAAAAAACTAATTTCCTTATTTAACTATTTATATAATGTACCTTATGTATATAGTATACGTATATAATCAATTCCCTTAAATAACCACACTAAAAGATTAAAAAAATTAAAATTTGTTACTTAATTTAATAAAGTGATGAAAATAAATAAATAAACTAATTATGTCAATGATTTTAACACTAATTTATTTTCTTATCTTTATTGCAATTCATTTTTTTCTTATCTCTTATCTTCATTTAAAAATTTGAAATTCATGCTCCATTCTTTCATCTATTAATATGACTCCTCCTCCTTCATTTCAATTTGATCAATCTTTGGTGAGAGGAGCCTACTCTCCAAGAGTCTTCTTGTTGTAGAGCTGTACCTAGTTTCCAAGCCATTCTGTGACAGCGAGTCGACCTTCGTCGAGGCGATTACAGTATTTTCCGCTCCCACAACGAGATCCATTTTTCTTGTTCTTAATCTAGGTTAATCATAGTTTAATTTTTCGTATTTTTATTTTGTTGTCACTTTTTCTCTAGATCTTAGAATCCATCACCACGATTTTATTCACTCGATCCTATTTTTCACCTTGACATCTCGATCTATTCACGCTCTTATTCTATCTCACATAATCTATCCACTCCGATTATGTACGGTGATCAAAGATCGGGATCCATCTTCCACATTGCAAGGATCCAAATCCACTCACATCTATGTTTGATTTTTGGCCTAGCCATCTTACTTGAGTCGGATATCATTTTTTTCTGTATTTTATTTGTTTGAAAAAATTAATTACATAAAAAATCACTTGCTCAAAAAAGAATAAAAATCTCCTATAGTTTTTTTATACGGAATAAAAAATTTAAAAATTCTACAGTTGCTCTCTAAAAAATATAAAAAGAAAAAAATATTAGAAAAACATGTAGTTCAATTTCTATTAAAAAATAAAAAAAGGAATAAATGGTTGAGCAACCGCCCTTCCAATCTCAGGCAACGCCCACTGCTCCTTCCCTTGAACACTGAAGTCCCTCCACAGCCACTTGCGGCTCGACTTCTCCGCCCCATCGTCCACCGCCCCACCGCGTGCCTCTTCAACCGCGCAATCCACTCCGCCCACATCCACCTGTGACTCATCCTCTCTGGATGACACCGCGCACCCACGACCGTCGCTCCAGGGTCGTGCACCGCCGTGTGACTCACCAGTTTCCCACCGCCTCGACCATAGTCCTTCACACACGCCCCCGTGTGAGTCGCCCAAATCTGCACCACCATTCTTTTACGCAAGCCACCTCTTCCACAACTACCAGCACCTCTTGGAGCCCATTGCCTTCCGCCGACGCCAGCCCTCCACCGCTGAAGCACCCGCAAACCACCATCCATTGTACGTTGTCGATGACCAGCACTCGCGCGACCGCCTCTCTTCAGCACCGTCGATCATAAGCCCGCAAGCCCGCCACACAGGTCGTCATATCACATGATGAATCTCCATTTCATCACCTTTATTCTATCATTTTGGCCTTAAAAACCCCAGTAAATGCATGTAAATAGCATCAATTTATCTATAATAGCATTCATTATTTATTGTATTAAGTATACATAAAATAAGGTTTTTAATGCCAAAATTATAGAATAAAGAGAAGAAAAGAAAAAGGAATAAAATATTGCAAATATTTTATGACCCTAACCCCGAGACCAAGGCCAGCATGGAATTGGTCGACAAGGAATAAAGTAGGGAGAGATAAGGGCCAAGAATACAATAAATACCTCATTTATTTATTCATCCATTTATGCATTTTTGACACCTATTTTGTATATAATTATTTATTCATCGAATAGAGAAACTTTGTACATGAAAGTTGTAGATAATAATGTGAATAAAATTACAAAATTGAGTTTGTACAAAAATGATACACAGTGTACATTTTATACCCAGAATAAAAAGCCAAAATCTCAACTTCACAGACCCATATCTTGCAAATAAAAACTCAAAATCACCCAAACTCACCTTTAATTGTATATAACTTTCCAAGAACTATTTAATAAAATTGGTTTCATAATTTCTGGAGTTCATCTGTGGAAGTTAGGTTTTTGGCCCACCTTGTATATAGGACTGATTAAAATATTCATTTTATTCAATATTCATTATTTTTATAAATTCATATTTTTAGAATTGTAAATAATGTATATAATAGATGTACATATTGAATTAAAAGAAAACCAAAAAGAAGTTGTAAAATAAAATAAGTCTACAAGATACATAGACAAAATACCTATGTGAAGTATGTACATAAATAAAAAGGGGAAAACATTCTTTAATTATTTTATTCTTTCATATTTTTATAATAATGTACATATTAAATATAATTCATTAAAAATACAAATCCAAAATAAAAACCAAGAAAATACATTAAATAAATAAAGTATATACATTATATAGGTAAAATACCTATAAGTATACCTACTTATATATGCACCTATTTATTTAAATATGTAAATAAACTCATAAAAATTAAACAAAAATATATCTACACTCACAAAAATAAGTTATAAATTTATAAAATAAGAAAAAAATAATAAAAATAAAAATAAACAAAATAAAAATAAATACATATAAATATACTTATAAATACATTATTAAAATAAACTCATAATAAAATACATTAAAAAAATAAATAAAAATCATAAATAAATACTACATTAATTAATAAACATTTTTTATTTTATAAGCAAAATTTAACTAATTCATTTATTATGTCTAATAATTGAGTCAAATTCGGGCTGACATGGACCAATCACAGCCCTGCCAATGTTGACCTCGGTCAACTCAGCCATCAGCCTCACCAGCCCGTCAAATCTGTCAGACATGGCGTTTTCTCCAAATTTTCTCGATCGACCCGTCGCTCCAATGATATCGGTCCCTTCACGAATATTACTCCCAAAGCAACCCTTATACACGCCCATAGCTTGTTTCCCCTGTATATAGCTTGGATTCCTTATTTTTGGCCGGTCAATAAGGGCTCCCATTATGTTCGAAAATAAATCAGTCTCCAGCCTGTCAGATCTGTCAAACCCCCCATTTCTCCCATTTTTCCCGGGTGCCCCATCCATCGATCGCCTTTGCTTCCTTCACAAGAAATGCTCCTGGTACATTGTACATACACGCCCCCATGTTAGATCTAATGTATATATCACCTATTCCTTATTATTTGCCGGTCAATAAGGGCACATACACATGTTTATAAATAAACCATCTTCCTCCTCCAAAATTTTTTGGCCATTTCCCTAGCCCTAGAGCTCCCACCTTCGGCCAAGAGTGCATCCAGGTGACAGATGGAGGTCCCCTGAAGGTTGTGGAAGCTCGCGGAGGAAGGAGATGCGCCCACGGCGGCGCTCCGACAGTCGTCCTGCTCCCTGGAGTTTTTCCAGGTATAAGAGCTGCGCATTTATTTTCTTAGGTAGATTTTTATTCCCGCATTTCATTCCTGTCTTTTATTATGCATTTAGATCATTAGAATAGCTTAGGTTAGCTAAATCTAAAGCTCCGGCGACTTCGCCACCTTGTTTCCGACTGTTTTTCCGACACCATTTCGCCTTCACTTCGATCCCCTCCGCATTCTACACCTCCAGACCACTCCCGTTCAACCAGATCTGCTCCAGATCTGCGAATCGGAGCCTCAACTCCGCCGCTCGCCGGAGGCTTCGCCACCTCACCCATTTCTTGTGCTAACAGCTTCAATTTTCGGTCGAGGGATCTCCCCTCGAGCCGCGTGAGTTCTTTCCTGCAGGTTAGGAGCAAAGAGGAGCTCCAGGAGACGCTTTCAGAGTTCATCGGAGGTACCTGGAGCCCCTCGACTTCTCCGACGTCGTGGTGGCGCTCCAGTGCCCCTCCGTCCGATCAGACACCTCCAGCAGCTAGAGCCACCTGTCAGGAAGCCAGTGGGAGCCTCAGAAGCCTCGAAGGATGCCGGAGAAGCGAGCTTGAAGGCGGGAAGTTCGGCCATCCCGGCCTTCTTCCCTGTTCTTCCACCTTGCCTCGCCGCCGTCAGATGAAGGAGTCTCCCTAAGTCGAGCCTCAACCGTCGGATCTGCCCGTGCCTTAGCCGTCGGATCACGCCAGATGATCTAATCTCCACCGTGGATCCGCGAACCGTCATCGTCTCACCAGGAAGCGACGCGTGTCAAGTGAAGAACTCCCAACCATTGGATCGCGCACCTTTTGGGGGTAATTTTCACATATAACCCCCGCCTTTTTTGTATTTGATATTTAGTTTTGTAAATAAATTATAATGTTGTAAATAATCTGTGAATTTTGCTAAAGGACCCCTGTACTTCCTTAAATTGCATTTTGGTCCTTCCGTGCCTCATGTGCAGTCCCACGTGAGGCGCGTGAATTTTGCACTATAGCCCTGGCGGTTTTTGTTAATTATAAATTAGTTCCAAAAAATAAAATAAATGTTTATTCCAGTAGGTATTTTTGCACTGTGACCCCTGTGATTTATTTTATTTGCAAAAATGCCCCTGCCAGGCTTTATTATTTTTGTGTCTTTTATGTATTTATTAAAAATACTTATGTTGCTCCTAAAATTCCACAAAAATTAGGTTAGATGTTTCATGCCCCGTACTTTCACGCCATATGTCCATTTCGCATTTTTTTCATTTTACCTAATTATTAAAAATGAAAAAGGAGCCCTTTTTGCACTGTTTAAATTAAAAAATACAAAAAAATATAAAATGTATTTGAAAAACTCCAAAAAAATATATATGGTATATATAGATATATTGAGTCTAGAAATTGAAAAAACCTAAAAATATGAAAAAAATAACTAAAAAGTTAGAAAAATTTTAAAAGCTAAAAATATTATATATATATATATTCAGCATTCATATCTATATATATTTATTTATATATTATATTACTCCTCTCTCTCCTCTTATATATATATCTCTCTTTATATATATATATATATATCTATATTCTATAATTAAAAATATAAAAAGAAAATAAAAAATATAAGAAATATAAAAAAAACAAAATAAAAATTATAAAAACAAAAATATAAAAATTTTTTACAAAAACCAAAACCCACAAAAACAATAAAAGGACATGAACAATGGATTGAATAAATGATACATCACATACATTCCCTTCGCCTCCCAGTGTTCGACCTCTACCTGTACTTACACCTATACACATTTACATGTAGAGTTATAATAAATTTTAACTCCACATTTTTGGATATTCATTGCATATATTTATTGTGGGTTAATTGTTGATCGATTTGAGGTTTCTTGAGCGGTCGCCTCAGCGACATTATGATCCCGCCTTGTGTGGATTACTCTTGACCCTCATAAAACCTCAGTCATCATCACCTCAGCTGCACATCCACCGTGCCTTTGCGTAAGGAACCACCCTTCATTATGCATCTCCTGCCCATTGGGAGAGAAGGAAGAAGAGGGACAGTGCCCCCTTTGATTTCCAGAAGGAAGAAGCTCTATTTTGAGGTGATCAATCCAAGCCCTCAATCAAAACCCTTGATCTAAGGGATCAAATCACGACACATCAACTCCCATATATCATATCCGGCAAATATCATTTCGGCCCTTGGAGATTCTAAGAATTGCAATAAAGACCCCCGCCTTACGTGCAGAACAACATCCAGTACATGGTAAATTGTGATTTCAGTCGTCTACTTCATTTTTATTATATTTTGATGCTAAAACTTGAACTATTTGCATTTCAATCCTGCTATCCAGACTATTATTTTGCATATCTTTTATATTGAAATAAATGTTTTTATTGCTCTAAAAATTTTACAAAAATTTGTGCGGACTCCTACAATGCGTCTTGTAATAGTTTGAATCTTTCATTGCATTTTATTATCGTTTGATGTTATTAAAAAATCAAAAACATTGTCATTTTCTCTATAAGAATTTCAAATTTTCATAAAAATTCAAATATGTACATTTATTTGATACTTTTAAATCTGAAAATAATCATGTTTGCTCACTGTTTACATTATTTTCTGATTTTATTCATTTTAAAATTCTAAAAAAAATAAAAAAATCTCTGAAATTACAAAAATAGTAAAAAAAGCATAAAACACAAAAATATTTTCTTCGAACATTTTGAGCATTTTATTATATTTGAAAATCCAGAAAAGGGTTGCTTTTATCTTGTGAATAAAATTGTTTTAAAAATTGTATTTTTGAAAACTAAAAATTTGCAAAACTAAAATTCATTAAAAATTTGAAGATTAAAAACATAAACATTTCAGAAAAAACCAATACAGTTAGCATCTGAGATTCCTTTTTCCTTTAATTGATTTTTTCAATTATTTGAATAACCCTCTAGATTTGTAGCCTCCCTGAGTTCGATCGTGTTTGCTACACAAGTTAAATATGTAGCAAAAAATTCTCTTGCTCACATTATTTTCTGTAATTAATTTCAACTTGAGAAGAATAATTTTTTTTTGTTTGAGTAGGGATTTTGGGGATTGCAACAACAACTTTATATCAATAATAATCACTCCTTGAACATCTCGCCCAATAAAATGGCATCATTGCCGGGTGGCACAACAAGGGTAGTTAGGCTTCTCTTTTGACTTGCTATTCTTGATTGTACATATTTGTTTATAATTTTCCATGCTTACTCCATTGTTCATATTCACTATTTTTATTTCATTTTTCCTACTTATATTTTATAATTGTGTTTCTTACACATTTTTCTTTCCTTTTTCATGAGAGGTTCTGTGGAGCAAAGGAGGCGATCCTAGGAGAGATGATGCATCCAAGCGAAGTGGTGGTGGATTGATTCATCTCGAAGCCGCATGAGAGCGTGAGAGGAGGAATAGAAGAATTGAAGGAGTCCCAAAAAATATTTAAGACTTTATTTCTAGTATTTGAACTCTTGTAAACAGACATTCATTTGGTGCGGGGTTTGTTTCGCCAAGTTCCAGTGCAACTGGGGGACTTCACCGGTTTTGTTTTCAATGACTTATTTTTCTTTGTTTCACACGGATTTCGTGAGCTACCTTTGAATGCTTTAATTAATTTGCTTTAGGAAGGTAATTAATTAGGTCCAAACACCCTGAACAAGAATTTATGTACCTATAGAATAGAGCGTAATTGGACTTAGTCAAATTTAATTGGTTCTTGCCCGTTAATAGAAGCTATTGTTTGGACGGTTCACTTGCATCATATACGTTAGTTTATTTTTTTTGTATTTAAATTCTACGCGGATCATTTTGCACATAGAGTGCTGACAGCAAGGTACCCATCTCTTACCCATTCATGCATCGTAGTATTTAATCATGCATTGCCATTTCCGATCTCCTTCCTTATTTTCACTCACATAAGTTAAAAAGGAAATTGGACACTCGATAGGCGATTCATTGAAAATATTCAAACCAAGTGACAACTGCTAAAAATTCAGTACTGTTAAAGAAAACTCGACCCTAAAATAAACATAACAAAAAATCATTGTTTTGGGAAGATCGCCTCTCCCTGTTTGATTTATCTGCAGCGAGAGAGCAACCCACACACTAGGATAGGGTCACGCCTGAACTCTCTTCAGACCACCAGTCTTGTGGTTAGTTGTTCTCTAGTGAGGACTTCACCAGGTAGCCGGTAATCGGTCCAGGACTTTCTTAGCAGAATGGGTAGATGGGGTACTCGGTAAATGGTCCGAACCCATACTGGCTGGGAAAAACTAATTATGAGATTGGGACAGGCTCTTGGGAGCATTGGGTTCCTAACAACTCGCTTAAACTGGTCTGATAGATTGTATTCTCACCAAACTCTAAAAATTGACAAGATAATTGACCGAACGTTCACGGTCTTCACATTGTGTTGGGTTGGTGAACTGGGGGTTTGTATTGTGTTTGATTGCTACTGATAGAGATCCTTCTGCGCAATTTGCGCCTTCAGTCATTTTCACGCTTGCATTGACCTTCGTTCTCTCGATTCTTGCATATTGGTTCTTAAGATGTCAGACCGGAGTATTTCTTATTCGGACTTTAAGAACTCATTCTACACTCCGAACCGTTCACCTTCTATTCGGGGAGACTCACTTCCCTAATATTCCTCTTTCTCCACTTTACTCTTCACAACATCCGTCAACCCACTATTTGACATTAGCTATAATATCGAATTAGTATATGAGACTCCATCATTTCTGAGTACTAATCGAGTGTCATGCACATTTTCAGAATCAGACACCGAACACTTGATGCCACCAAAGGGAAAGGGAACCATGTTGGAGTAGAGCGAGATCAACAACACCATGTTAGCCTCCATCCAGTCAATTCAAGCCTAGTTAATAGAGCAGACTAATTTTTAGACCACATTGAGCGACATGATTCTCGAGTTGAGACAAGATAGGAGAGAGGAGGATAGAAATAATGGTGGAGGAGGGAATGGGGGAGAAGACCCTAACATAGAACCCGGAGCTAAGCCTACATTAAAGGATGCTTATAATACAGGGGCAGGACAAACAAATTCTTAGATACAAATCCCTGCGATTCATGGGCATTTCGAGCTTAATCCCATTATTTTACCTCTTCTCCCAATATTCCATGGAAATATTAATGAAGAATCATATATACACCTCCAACAATTCAATCACATTTGTGGAACAATACACTACCCAAATGTCCCATTAGAGGTAGTGCAGATGAATGCCTTCCCATTCAGTCTAATGAACAAATCTTTATATTGGTTAAATCACTTGGGGAAGGTTATCACTACTTGGGAAGAGTTGAGGTCCGCATTTCTGAACAAATATTACCCGCTCGGATGACTCAACCAAATGTGATCCTTGATTGCTAATTTTTCCCAGATACCCCAGGAGCCTATTCACAAGGCATTGGAAAGATTCAAAGATCTGACAAGGAAGTGCCCCCATAATGATATTCCAAATACCAGCCTTGTGCAAAATTTTTTTGGGGTTTTAGCATAGAGAATCAGAAGTTGGTAGATGCCACTTGTAGAGGGAGCCACTTCAACAAGGACGAGGATGTACTTTATCAAAATTTTGAGGAGATGGCGGAGAGTTCAGCAGCTCTATATTCTTCACATGCTTTTCAGAAGCACCCCATGACCTCCTCTGCAGCACCCCACAAGGATATCAATATGACGGCATCACATGAAGTGGATAGGGTGGACAACTCTGACCTGACCATTATAGGAAACCACCTATCCAAAGTGGACATTATTGAGAAACAATCCAAGGAGCTTGAGAATCTTCAAGTGATCGAGCAGAGGATGAAGAACCTGGATAAGTTGGATGAGAAAACAAAGCACCTGGAGCATCTTGTGAGTTCGATCAATGTGGCCCACAGTACGAGGGCAGCAATCGATACCTCTAGTAGGGAGTAGACTTCTTCCACCTACCAGAGTAGCGGAGGACCATCCACAGTTTAGCACGTCTACTATGTGCAGACCGCTGATCAGGTCCATCAATATTCACAACAGATGATTCCATACCAACAGGAAGTAGCCTACATTACTGAGCAACAGTCTCCACCTCCACCTGTCATTCAGGAGGTGAACGACATCTGGTTTGACCGTGAGCGAAACCATCCCTGTCCATCCAGACAATTCCAGTTGGGTTCACAGTAGGGTCAGAGACACGCCCACCAGTTTCAGGGAGGCATACAACAACAATACCAACACCAACAGTTCCAGCCTCACTATCAGTCTCCACCATAGTTCCAAAATTGGAGACAAGGCCAGCCACAACAACAATCAATATGTTTTCCTCATCCTAACCAGCAGCAGACTGCATATTATGGACAATATCCTCCTCCTCCTCCTCATTATCAGAATCCATATGGTTACCAACAACCTCCGTACTATCAGTCTCAGCGACAACCAGTTAATGATCACTCTGAGGTCCCTTCAGTCAACCCAACACTGGACCAACTTGCATTGCTCATGAAAAACATGAACGAACTGACTCGGCAGATCAATGACCTGACCACCACGAAGATACTGATTCCAACACAAGTCGAAGCCAACCCCAACAACTTCGGATGCAAGGAGCAGGTAGACAATAGCCCACCCACCCTCGATATAGGTATGCCCCTTGATTTTACATGTTTATCTGATGCCATTCATCTCAGGAGCGGTAGGAGATTGCAGCCGCCTACACACTAGTTAGGGTCGGGAGATCAAACCACTGAGAGAGCATCATCTTCCGCATCATCGCCTTCACCAGCAGTCGAGAGGCCTAGTGTAGCAGCACCCAAGTTTGGAGTTTCACCGCCTTCACTGCAACTTTCACCATGCAGCAAGGGAGAATATACTAGTCACAGATTCTTCCTCTTCACCAGCAGCAACATCCTGTTCTATTTTAGATTCTATTTTTCCTTCACCTAATTTGGGCAACACTGTACAGACTGATTCTGGTTGTCTTTTTGTACATGAGGATTCTACTTTGAATAATGGAATTGAACAATTGAATATGTATTATGATTCCGTGCCATTTCCTTCTGCTCTTAAATCTAAAAATATTCAAAATTAAAAATGAACCTTTTTGATCCCGGAGTGATTGATATCTTGCATAACATCTTTTTAAAGATGCCACTCCTTAAGGCCATGGAATACACGCCTATGGTAAAAAAGGTAATGAAAGTGGCATGTACACAAAAGCATCAACCAAGGCAAAATAGACCAAAGGAAACAGATAAACACATCTTGACCATGTTTGCAATTCATGTTGTCATAACCTCCTGCCTAAAATGAAAGACAAGGGAGCACCTCACATCAGTTGCCATATCTTTGATCAAGAATTTAATTATACTCTTCTCGATTGCAGTTCCTCCATTAATCTCATGCCTTCCTCTTTGTTAATTGAATTTCCATTAGGGCCTTTTAAAACAACCAAGAGTCCAATTTGCTGATAGATTGATTAAGAGTCCAAGAGGCATTTTAGAGGGCGTTACTGTAACGGTGCAGGGAATGAAATTCCCTGTTGATGTTGTTGTCATGGATATGGACACACCTGCACCGTTACTCCATACCCCGATCATACTAGGTCGATCGGTCCTCCGAACGGTCGAAGCAACCGTTGATTATAGTACTAGAGAGATCATCTTCCACTCTCGTGATGACAAGGTGAAAATTGAAACAATCTCTGATCCTGGACTATCACCGCCACCAGTAGCATATGAGATAGAGAATGTTATATCAGAGCCAGAAGACTGTGTTTTTCTTGTTGAATTCTAAGAGATAGATATTCCCACTGATTTTATAGCAATCACAACAACAACTGTTAAGACCAAAATGGGGGTACTTTTTAAAAAGTAACATCTTCTTAGTCATCACAGGTAAACCATAAAACAATGACATCACCCTTAACAGTCTCCCATCAAACAAGCAACCAAGGTGACCATCCAAAAACTACATCTACCCATGATATAGCAACAGATGTACAACTCTCAAGAGTATCATTTATCATGCTTACTTAATGGGGCATGCTCAAGAATTGAACTCTCAAAGTAAAAGCATCAAGATCCAAACTTCAATCACCAGAAAATATGGAAACAATAAAAAATGAATATCAATGATCCATTGATATCTTCCCATCAAGAGAGACATCATGAGATATTATATGGAATAAACAACATAGCAGACCTTTTAGTCCATGCTCAAAATGTAAAAAAATCACCAACAAAGCATACATGACATAATAATCACATCAACAACGAGTAAGACCAGAATGTGGCACTTTTTTTTTGAAATGTTGTTTTCTAAGTCATCGCAATTAAATTAGAAAAGAATGACATCACCCTTAATTTTTTTCCCATCAAACAAGCTACGAAGATGATCATCGAAAAACTACATCTACTCATGATAGAGCAGTAACTGTGCATCTCTCAGGAGTATCATTTATCATGCCTACCCAACGGGGGCATGCTCAAGAATTGAATTCCCAAAGTATAAGTATCAAGATCCAAACTCCAATCACTAGGAAATATGGGAGCAATCAAAATCAAAATCCCAAGGATTCATAGTTTTTATCCCATAAAGGGAGACATCAGGAGATATTGGATGAAATAAAAATCATAGTAGACCTTTCGTCCATGCTCAGAAAATAAAAAAATAGTCACCAATCACGCACACGTGGCCAAACAATCACAAAATCAGCTGGTAAGACCACAATGGGGTACTTTTTAAAAAATAATGTCTTCTTAATTATCACAGGTAAAATCATAAAACAATGACATCACCCTTAATATTCTCCCATCAAACGAGTAACCAAGACGATCATCCAAGAACTACATCTGCCCATCATAGAGCAGCAACTGTACAACTCTCAAGAATATCATTTATCATGCTTACCCAATGGGGCATGCTCAAGAATTGAATTCCCAAAGTAGAATCATCAAGATCCAAACTCCAATCACCTAGAAATAGGGGAACAATCAAAATCAAATTCTTAAGGATCCATATATATAAATCCATCAAGGGAAACATCAAGAGATATTGGAGGAAATAAGCATCCTAACAAGCCTTTGATCCATACTCAGAAAACAAAAGAGATAAAAACCAATCAAGCATACATGGCATAATAATCACAACAGTAGCTGGTAAGACTAGAATGTGGCACGTTCTTAAAAAATAATATCTTCTTAGTCATCATAGGTAACCCATAAAACAACGACATCACCCTTAACATTCTCCCATCAAACAAGCAACTGTGATGATAATCCAAAAGCTAGATCTACCCATCATAGAGTAGAAGTTGTGTAGCTCTCAGGAGAATCATTTATCATGCTTAACCGATGAGGCATGCTCAAGAACTGAATTCTCATAGTAGAAGCATTAAGATCCAAACTCCAATTAGTAGGAAATACGGGAACAACCAAAATTGAAATCTCAATTATCCGTAGATCTTCTCCCATCAAGGGAGATACAGAGAGGTATTGGATGAAATAAACATCGTAGCAGGTCTTTAGTCCATGCTCCGAAAACAAAAAAATCACCAATTAAGCATACATGGCATAACAATCACACCAGCAACCGGTAAGACCATAATAGGACATTTCTATACAAAGTGACTTTTTCAACACAGGTAAACCATAAAAATGTTACATCACCCTGAACATTCTCCCATCAAACAAGCAACCAAGATGATCATTTGAAAACTACATCTACATATCACAAGGCATCAGTTGTGCAGCTCTCCAGCGAAAGATATTTCCATCCCCAATCATTCTTCACCCATCCGCAAAAAGGAATAAATCAGAGAGATTTTAAGTCCATAGCATAAAGTATGTCCAATCACAGATATCCAACAAGTAACATGCACGCATGATATGCAGAATCAAAGATAAATATCAAATGAAACCAAACCAAAGAGAGTGTGTGACCAATGTAATAGCCCAACTGTAGTAATAAAAAATGCGCGTAAGTGTAAACCCGGTCGTAGAAGCAAAAAGGAGCAATGTTTGAACCGTTACCTTGCAATCCAGCAAATGGAAGAAGAAATGTGTAGTCACAAGCAAAGGACAAAATGCATAGCAAGAGTCCGTTTTGAGCCATTGGAGATCAATCTCCAACCCATTTTATAAGGTGGTAATGGATTATAAAAACCCTAGATTCCATGTCGGAGGATATGTTCGAGAAGACAATTTCAGGTCTTACCGAGGACACCTTTAAGGCTAGAGAGCCCCATTAAAGGTTCAGAAGCCTCTCATATGAGATCCAACTATCCCATTCATGGTAGAGTTAAAGCGACCTACCAAATATTCACGATTCATGGGTCAAGGTTGAGACATGTTTAGGGAAGGATTCACGCTTCACAGCTAAAGCTTGAGAGATGCGTAGGGCAATGGAGGAACATAGCAAGCAGCATAGGAGGAGAAGTGAGGGGCTCGATGAGAGAGACATAATGCGCATGGGATTGCCGGGGAGGGAGGGAAATGCAATGGCCATTGGTGCAAGGATGAGAATAAGGATGCATAAGAATAGGGTCGAGGGTAAGGGAGGGAGAGAATTGCCATACGTGGGGAACAAGTAGAGACAGGGAATATGCCCCTTATTCCCGAGCGTATTCCCTAACCAAGCATTCCCTTAGGATTAGGAATCCCATCTCATTAGGATTCCTAATTCTAATATAACCATAATCCTAGCAATATCTCCATTGAGTTAAATTCCATCGTGATCTTTTCATTGTATTGAGTTTGCACTGGACCATCCTCATCATATGCAGGTCTCATTAGCAGGAACTCACTGCCTCTCGGTAACACACTCATCATTAGGTGCCCTCAACATGCCCCCTATTGGGCACACTCACACAACTCAATATTGTGCCTCTTGATGTGACACCACATATCTCTCATAACTGCATATTGTGCTATCATCCTCTTGTAAAGTGATTCATACTTGCTTCTCGTTATTATGTATTTTGCAGTAGAGATGTCAATAACTTGCTACTATCTCATCTTACTTCTTATCTTGGGAATAACCAGAGCTTAATCACCTATCACGACCCTTCCCTCATGCATGTACATCCTATTTGGCATCCTCACACCACGCATCACCATGTGTGCTCCCTTGCTCACTATGAGAACACTCCCTTTAATGGTGACTTGATGTCCTCATGACTCGATCGTTCGTAATGAAATTAAATTCTTCTTGGATGTAGGAATGTATTTGACACCTGTTAGATTCTGAAACGGTCCATCAAACATACAAAATTACACTAATCCAATTCCCTTGAGGTGAACCTCTCCATCTCCCATCTTGAACGTGACATCTTGCATGTCTGATATGTATTGACTACTCCCCAGATGAGCACACATAATTTGAACATATCGAGTCTAGAAGCGATCTTGAATCTACCTTAATCTCCCTCAAGCATGCCAGCAATTCTTCCTTACAATCTACAAAAGAATCCTCTTGGTCAGATTTGTAATTATTGGCCTTCTTCTATCTTTTCTCCTTCTCATGTCTCAGACAATCAACTATTTTGTTTCCTTCCTTGTCACGATAGAAGCATCTGATCGGACCTTGTGACTTGGATCTATATGTGAATCTTGTCTCTATTGATCTTGAACATCTATCCTCAGTTGCCAGCTCATAACCTTCATCATTCGTTGCCTCATTTGTCAACCTCCTTCGAGACTTGTTCATAAGTAGTGAAGCAACTATCTCGTCCAATGTAATGGTATCCATGCCATAGAGTAAAGTCTTCACAATATGATCATAGGAAGATGGACAGAAACTTTGCAAAATAGTGCCTTATCCTCCTCCTTGAAGAGAAATTCTCCTTTCACGTTCTTCTCCTCAAGTATGAGCATGTTTATCAAAATTCTGATGAATTCATCTAAGTGTACCTCAATATTTGTCCCATCAATCATATTTAGACCATATAGTATCTTCTTTCTCAATAGATAGTTTATCAAAGATTTGTACATGTATCATCCCTTGAGCTTCATCCAAACCTCTACTGGATCCTACAGGACAATGACTTCATAAAGAGTGTTGTCTGCCAAGAATAGTTGTATTGTATTGTTTGCGAGATCCCTCATCTCCTTACACTCTTCAGCTTTAATCTTTTATGGCTTCTTTTCTTTACCCTAGAGTGCTTTCGCATATCCTTCTCACATGATTATATTCTTCACTTGTTGTTGTCATAAGGTCTATTGAACCATTATATTGTTGGTTTAGTTTGTATGGTCCAACCAGGTCGAACCAAGTTAGATCGGTGTTACATATAGTAAAAGAATACCGCTTTCCAGGTTTTTTCAATAACAGTTAATTTATAACCCTATTTTTTTACAATGACATGTGTACCCCTATATTTTACAAAATTCATAGTAATGGGATTTTATTAGTACATTTATTATCCTAAATTATACCAATTTAAGGATTATTGTTAATTTTTTAACGATATAGGGGAACAAGTGTTTTTGCTAAAAAAGTGAAGAGTATAAATGCTATTAGAAAAAAATTGTAAAGACACAACAAATATATTTTATCAAATTCATATAAATACATACTATGATGCACAAAATTAATAATTTCAATACTATTCAAACTCCAATTGATGACAAAAATTATTAATTTATTTCTTCTCATTGTATGACTATGGAACCTTCTTCTTTTGATGGAGCCATCATTTGTTGTTGTTGGAAGGGAACATCCGCATGCATAATGTGGTTAGAGAAAGCCAATGCTCGTAAAGTGGGAGCAATATTGAGTCACTAGCACACATGGAAAGACAAGAGATAAAGGACTTTCATACAATAGGTTAGAATGAAATTAAACGTTGAATAGTTTCTAAAATAATCCATTTTATTAAATAATTATGAACTTTTTTTAAAATATATAGTCGAACTGGTTGTTTGGTTCAATTTGTTCAATCGGTTCATGCGGTCCAATCGAATTTTGACTGGTTTTTATTTTTTGATAAAAAAAACAAGGTGGTTGGATCATTTTTCTCCTGGTTCTTGGTTTAGCTGATTGAACCTGCCAGTTCGGTTTGTTTTTAAGACATTTCTCTCTAGTATTATGGGGAAGACAAATTAGGTCATGTATGCGTCACTACATATGTAAATATTCATGCCACTTATGGGTACAGAATGTCGAGGGTTTTCTATACTTCCCCTAAACATTGGCTTCTACTTAATCACTTTTTTCCATCATAAATGTTACAGGGGATTAATACCATCTTGCATTGCCAACCTCTTTACAATAGTATGCAAGTTTTTTTATTAGCTTATATCGACTTCAATTCATCCCTTATGAAGTATGCTTATGATTATGACATAATAACAGTCATTTCTCCTTAAAAAAGCTTCGCACCTGAAAGATAATTATCATTTACCCATGTCGGTTGTATCTAGAGATTCTAGTTACTAGTTATACTCGTCGACTGCATGGGTCCATTTACTTCCTTTAAAGGTTAAATATATATCACCGATTCACATTTCACTTTTAGATAAGGTACATCATAAAATAGTTCTTGCCCCATTTCTACATTATCTTTACTGTCTTCTAAGGTGCTCGATCCATGCAACTTTATATCTTGATTTTAAGAGATATAACATCGTAACTTCTAATGTACCTTAAGATTTATGGAAACCCTATATCCTTTGGAGTGTCCATAACATGTAATAAAGTTGTACTTTATTTTTTAAAGTTAAACACATGTTTGATCTGATTCTGAAGCAAACGTATGAAGTGCACCCCATGTTGGACATGCGAGCCGAAATCTAACCATTATGTAATAAAAGTTATTGCAGATCATTCCTTAATCTGAAATGAAGAATAACTAATTTACATAATAGGTCCCTTGGTACAATTAGGTTTTTGTACCATGGTCATATTGATATTATAAAACTATTGATCCAGAGGTTGGATCATAGAGGCTGGTGCATGGTTGAATAGCTAAAGAGTTAGATTGAGGACTCAACGATACCATCAAATGATTATCAAGAATGGATCTTCGTTATTAGAAGGAAATGACTATACTTATTCCAAAGTTTGACATTCAACCAACCTCTTATGTATCCTCTACATAAGAATAAAGATTCAGAGGTGTTGGATGAGCTAAGTCGAAGAGTTGACTTTGTGAGATTGAGATAACTAAGACCTATGTTGGATGCTGTCACGTATATGCACACATCCTCTGACCGATAACATATGTATTACTATATATATCTAAGTTTTTACATTAGGTAGATGATGAAGCTACGTTTCATCATATTTATTTTTCTATCATTTTAGTCTTAAAAACCCTAGTAAATGCATGTAAATAGGCTTAATTTAGGTATTTTAGCATTTATGCATCATTGTGTAAATATTGTACAAAATACGATTTTTAACGCCAAAATTATAGAATAAAGAAAAAAGAAAAAGAATAAAATATTGTAAATATTTTGTGACCCGAAACCCTGAGACCTAGGCATCTCGATGACTAGGTCGACAAGGAATAAAGTAGGGGGAGATAAGGGCTAAAAACCAATAAAAATACCTTTTATTTAATCCATTCTCTATTCATTTTGGGACCTATTTTTGGGTCCACTTTTTATACATCAAATAAAGAAACTTTGAAACATGAAAGTTGTAGATAATTAAATATAGAAAAATACAAAATTGATTTCATACAAAAATATTGTACAGATAAAAAGATATGATCTGAACAAGATTCCAGAATCCCAACTTCCCAGACCTGTATCTCGCAAATAAAAACTCGAAATGCGTTAAACTCACCTTTAATTGTATATAATTTTAAATAAGCTATTTAATGAAGGTGGTTTCACATTTTACAGAGCTACGGTTCGAAAGTTGAGTTTTGGACCCCTATTGTATACTTGAATATATTAAAATATTCATTTTATTTATTAATCATTATTTTTATACTTTTATATTTTTATAATTTTGTAAATATTATTTACAATATATGTGTACTTTAAAATCAAAATAAAAACTTAAAGAAAACACAAAAATAAAACACATGTATATAATACATAGGTCTAATACCTATAACTATACCTATATAATTAATACTCCTATTTTATTAAGTGTACAAATTACATCAGAAAATAAAATAAAAATATATTTCAGTTCATAAAAAGTTATAAGTTTATAAAATAATAAACAAAATAAATAAAATTAAATTTACAAAATAAAAATAAAATATTAAAATATATAGATAAAGATACCTAAGAAGGGTATAAGAGGTAACTTGTATTTTTATACCTTGAAAAAATAAATAAAAATCATAATAAACTAATTTATAAAATAATAAATGTTTTTTATTTAATAACCAAAATTTAATAAAATCATTTTCTTTTTTTTAAATGATTTTACAATTGATTTTTCCAGGATTTTTCCTGGTTGGTCCACGTGGACCAACCAGGAGGGCCTGAGAGTTGACCGCAGGTCAACTCTCTAACCCTAGCTCCTGTAGCATGTCAGACCTGTGATTTTGACTCATTTTCTCGACTTTTTACAAGTCGATTCTTTCACCAATCGACTTGGGTCCCTTCATGACTTTTTATCACCACTGATCAAGGATGCTCGCCCTATGATCTTTTCGGGCTTTGGATCACTGATCCTCCTGTTGTCGCCTCGTTTTGCACGCCCGACCTCCATCCCTTTCAAATGACCCCCCGTCACTTCCATCCACTTTTGAACTGCATTAGAGCAAGCTTAGACATCAGAGTTGTTGTTGAAGGATCCCCGGTGACAGACGGTCAATCCCAGCACCTCGTCGAGGTACGACGGAGCCCTGAGGCGTGTGTCCCAACCCCATCTCCGACCACCTGGCCGTCGAGGTCCACCTTGGGTTTTCCACCCTTGAGGTCGCAATTTTTTTCATTTTTCTTGCTTGTTTTTATTTCATTAGTTGTAGGAACCGTTCACCATCGTCCCTTTCGATCATTGCCCCACCATTCGCCTCAGCCACTACCTCGCCGGAGCTTGCTCCGGTGAGCTCCTCCCCTGCCGTTATCTGCCTTCTTCCACTGTTAGATGAGGCGAGGCACTTTGCCCTCGCCTTCCTTAACTTTTCCCTGTATATTTTGGAGCAGCTAGTGCACCTGGAGCAATTTTGAGAGTTCGCCGGGGTACCTGGAGGTGCTTTGCTCCTCCAGCTTCGCCAGTGCGCTCTACCGACTCTCGCCCCTTTTTGAAGCCCCAAGCGAGTAGAGGACACCTGTAGGAGAGGCCTGGGCCTGTTTTGACTTCAGCCAATAGCGGAGGAGGTGGATCGAAGGAGGGGAACTTCAGCTTGCCGGAGTTCCTCCCTGTTCTTGCGTTGCTTCTCTCCACCGTTGGATTCAAGGGTCGCCCCAGTTCAGATCTCGACCATTGGATGCGCAGGCCGCACACCATTGGATCGCCCTCAGCATCTAATCCCCGTCGTCCACATCGAACCGTCACCGTGCTCCGTCGTGCTGACATGTGGTTTAAATGAAGGAAGGAGCGCCGTTCGATTGCGAGCGGGAGTGGGTCGTCCAGATCGCGACACGTGGCACCACTGAAACCATCAGCTGTCCAAATTTCCTTGTGCTGGGTATTTTGCATATTTCACCCGACCATTTTTGTATTTGTTTATTCAGTACTTAAACTCTCATGGGTGCTTAATTTATTTTGTGTAATTTGCATATAGACCCCCCAAGTTTTGTCATATTTCGGTTTAGTCTCTGCCAGGTCACGTGCCTCGTGCACGTGACTTGGCAATTTTGCAGGGCAAGCTCCTCAGGTATTTGATATTTGTATTAAGTCCAAGAACATTTTAATTAAGTGTAATAGTTTTGGACAAATTTCATATAAGCCCCTAGGATTTTTATTTATTACTTTTAGGTCCTCCCAGGCGCGTGCGTAGCACGTGCGTACCTGGGCATTTTTGCAGGCTTTGATGAGAGAGGATAATCAAAGGTCTAGATATCTCACAAGGCGAGAGATCCAGTCGTTGAATTGACCACTTAAAGATCCTCTAATCAGTCAACAATTAACCCACAATGAATGTATGCAACAAGTATCAAAAATGTGGAGTTAAAATTTATTATAACTCTACATGCAAATGTGTATAGGTGTAAGCACAAGTAGAGGTCGAACACTGGGAGGCGAAAGGTTGTATGTGATGTACAATTATTTAATTCCATGATCATGTCCATTTCTTATTGTTTTTTGTGGGTTTTTAATTCTATATATTTTTATATATTTTTGTTTTTATAACTTTTATTTTGTTTTTATATTTTCTATTTTTTTATATTTTTAATGATATAATATATATATAAAGAGGTATATATAAGAGAAGAGAGAAAGAAGTAACCTAATAGATAGATGTATATATATACTCAAAATGTATTGCATATAATATTTTTTGGGCTTTTTTACATTTTCATATTTTTTTGTTATTTTTCTGGATTTTTTTTAATTCTTATGTATTTTTAATTTCAAAAATGTCCCTTATATGAGACTAATTAAACAGGCCAAAACTAATTTGGGTTTTAAAAATATAAAATAAGTCCAAAAATTACCCAAATTAATTTTAATATGTTAATAATAGTATATAGATAATTATAAAAGAGAAAAACATATTTTTGGGATTTTTAAAGGGTTTTTCTATTTTTTGTTGGATTTTGGAGCTTTCTGATTTTTTTTATTTTTCTTTTTCATATTTTTAGGTTTTTTCAATTTCTAGACTCCATCTAAATATAAATATACCATATATAATTTTTTGGTAATTTTTCAAAAACATTTTATAATTTTTTGTATTTTCTAATTTAAACAGTGCAAAAAGGGCTCCTTTTTCATTTTTAATAATTAGGATAAATGCAAAAAAATGTAAAATAAAATATGGGCGTAGAAGAACACTACATGAAGCATCTATCCTAATTTTTCTGAATTTTAGGAGCACCATAGGTATTTTTAATAAATAGGAGAAAGACACAAAAATAATACAACCTGGCAGGGGTATTTTTGCAAATAAAATAACTATCAGGGGCATCAGTGCTAAAATCACTACAGAAATAAACATTTATTTTTATTTTTGGAACTATTTTACAATTTACAAAAACCGTCAGGGCTAAAGTGCAAAAATCACGCGCCTCACGTGGGACTGCACGTGAGGCGCGGAGGGACCTAATCGCAATTACAGAAACTTCAGGGTCCCTTCAGCAAAAATTACAATTTATTTACAGCGTTAAAACTTATTTAAAGAATTAAAAATTAAATACAAAAAGTACATGGGTTGGTTTTGCAATTTACCCCCAAAGGCGCGCGATCCAACGGTTGATCTTCGTCCACTTGACACGCGTCGCCTCCACATCTGCCGATGCCGCTTCGATGATGGGCGGTGAAGATTAGATCACCCGAGGTGATCCGACGGTCTGAACGCTGCTCCATCGGACGGCTGTTATTAAACCTGGGACCTTGATCTTCATCCAACGGCAGGGGGCTAGCATGGAAGAACAGGGAAAAAGGGTCGTCGGGGCGAGCTTCTTCCGACGAGATCTCGCGTCCCTGTCGGTCTTTGCTGCTCCCAAGGGTCCCTGTACGCAGCAGGTGCTCCACTCTATCTGCAGGAGGCTTCAGATCGGCCAGAGGACGACTGGAGCGCCCTTGCGAGATCGGAGAAGGCAAGGTGCTCCAGGTACCTCCGCTGGCGTGTACTTCGCCTCCTGGTGCATCTTGGCGCACTAGACCTGCATAGAAAGACCACATGGCTCGAGGGCTTCACCCTCTACCTAGATTTGAAGCTGTTAGCACAAAGAATGGATGAGGTGGCGAAGCTTCCGGCGAGCGGCGGAGTTGAAGCTTCGGTTCGCGAATCCAAGAGGGATTCGGTTGGGTTTGAGTGGTCTGGAGGTGGAGAAGGCGGTGGGGAACAGAATGACGGTGAAAGGGAGTCGGGGAACAGTCGAGGACACGGTGGCGAAGTCACGGGAGCAGAGCTCCGGCGAACTTCGATTTAGCTAAATTGCGTTGCTCTAATGATCTAAATGCAAAACAAAAGATAGGAATGAAATGCGGGAATAAAAATCTACCTAAGAAAATAAACGCGCAGCTCTTATACCTTGAAAACTCCAGGGAGCAGGACGACTGCCAGAGCGTCGCCGTGGGTGCATCTCCTTCCTCCGCGAGCCTCCACAACCTTCAGGGGACCTTCGACTGTCACCTGGATGCACGCTAGGCCGAAGGCGTGGGCTCTAGGGCTCGGGAAATGGCCAAAAAGCTTGGAGGAGGGAGATGGAGTTATTTATAAACATGAGGGGGTGCCCTTATTGATCAGTGAATAGATGGCGGCACAAGCTATGTACAGGCAAATAGAATGTGCGGCGAGGATCATGATGTTTCTGGGAGGAAATTCCGTGAAGGGATCACTGTCAATGGAGCAACCGATCGAGCGAGAAAAATGGAGGAAAAAGGGGGAATGGACAGGTCTGACGGGAGTCAGAGGCGCAGGGGGGAGTTGACCGGAGGTCAACATTCCCTAGCCTCTGATTGGTCCACATCGGCCCGAATTTGACTTATTTTTTAAACATAATAAATGATTTGATTAGATGTGGCTTATAAAATAAAATTTTTTATTAATTAATGTAGTATTTATTTACGAATTTTATTTAATTTTTTGATGTATTTTATTATGGGTTTATTTTAATAATGTATTTATATGTATTTATTTTTATTTTGTTTATTTTTATTTTATTATTTTATTTTTTTATTTTATAAAATTATAACTTATTTTTGTGAGTATAGATATATTTTTATTCAATTTTTATAATTTTATTTACCTTTTTAAATAAATAGGTATATGTATATGTAGGTGTACTTATATGTATTTTACCTATATATTATTTATACTTTATTTATTTAATGTATTTTATTTGTTTTTATTTTGGATTTATATTTTTAATAAGTTATATGTAATATTTACATTATTATAAAAATATAGATAAATAAAGAATAAAAGAATAAAATCCCTTTTTATTTATATACATATAGATAACATAGGTATTTTGTCTATGTATTTCATAGACTTATTTTATTTTACAAATTCTTTTTTTTAGTTTTCTTTTAATTTTAATATGTACATGTATTGTATACATTATTTACAAAATTCTAAAAATATAATTTTGTAAAAATAATGAACAATGAATAAATTGAATATTTTAATCAGGCAAATTGCACAATGAAGGCCAAAAACCTAACTTTCATAGATGAACTCCAAAAATTATGAAACCAATTTTATTAGATAGTTCTTGGAAAGCTATATACAATTAAATGAGTTTGGGTGATTTGGAGTTTTCATTTGCAAGATATGGGTCTGTGAAGTTGAGATTTGGCTTTTTATTCTGGGTATAAAATGTAAACTGAGTATTATTTTTACAAAAACTCAATTTTATATTTTTATTTATATTATTATCTACAACTTTCATGTACAAAGTTTCTTTATTTGATGAATGAATAATTATATACAAAATAGGTGTCAAAAGTGCATGAATAAATGAATAAATAAATGAGGTATTTATTGTACTGTTGGCCCTTATCTCTCCTACTTTATTCCTTGTCGACCAATTCCATGCTGGCCTTGGTCTCGGGGTTCGGGTCATAAAATATTTGCAATATTTTATTCCTTTTTCTTTTCTTCTCTTTATTCTATAATTTTGGCATTAAAAATCTTATTTAATGTCTAATTAATATAATGAATAATGAATGCTAGTATGTACAAATTAATGTTATTTACATGCATTTGCTGGGGTTTTTAAGGCCAAAATGATAGAATAAAGGTGATGAAATGGAGATTCATCAGGCGTGTCCCTAGCATTTTGGATATTTGCAATAGGTCCTTGAATTTGTTTAATACATCATATATTTTCTGGAAAAATTTCATACAGGTCCCTGGACTCGTGTGTATTTGCATTTATGCCCTTGCTAGTAGTATAGTTTCTCTTTGTTGTCTCTATTTATTTCGTGCATCTATAAAATTCCAAAAATCACCAAAAAATTAACTTAGCTTCCTGCTTAGCTACTCTTTCACGCCATATTTTTATTTTACATTTTTATTGCATTATAATATTTATAAAAATTCAAAAACATGCATTTTCAACACTGTTTGCATTAGAAAATACTTAAAAAATATAAAAGGTCTTTGAAAAATTCCAAAAAAATTATATTTTGTGTGTTTCTGTGTTTTAACTCCAGACCAAAAATCACTAAAAATACAAAAGAAAACTCCTAAAAATCACAAAACCCCTAAAATCCTTATAAAAATCTTAAAAATTCAAAAAAAATCCTAAAAATACAATTTCAGTTTCTGAATTTTCCCTATTTTATTATCTTTATGTTAAAATTAATTTGAGGAATTTTATACATTGTTTGATATTTTTCATCCTCTTTTTAATTTCGGCTAGCAACTTTATTCGCTGTTTCTCAGTATTTTTACCTTTAAAAATACCAAAAAAATAAAAAATCTAGAAAAATCACAAAAACATTAAAAAAATATAAAAATCACAAAAACATTTTATTTCCTGCATTTTGAGTATTTTTACCCCTTTTACCTCTCTTTTATCTCTAGTATATTTATATATTCCTTATCATAGATTATCTCTTTATTAAAAGAAAAAGAAAATAGAAAAATACAAAATATAAAAAGAAAATACAAAATCAGTAAATTAAAAATCAAAATATAAAATTTAAAAAAATTAAAAGTCAAATAAAAATTACAAAATTAAAAACCCACAAAAATAGCATTGGTAGACAAATCATCACATTCATTTTTGTGCATTATTTCCTTGATCTATCTTGTGTGCTCCCTGAGTTCGACACTCTACACATACTTGCACTATACACACTTATTGTAGAGTTATAATAAATTTTGACTCCACATTTTCTTCTCATTGGTTGATTGATATTGTGGGTTGATTGTTGATTTAATCGGGATTTACCTAGGGTCGCCGCAGCGACTTTGTCTCCGCCTTGGGTGAGACATTTAGACCCCCGTTAATCTCGGTTAATCAGTAGATCAAAAGGTTGATGTCCTAATCAAGGTCTATACACAAATGAGCCGGTACATATACGAGGGCAAATGAGTATTACGATCTCTCAAAGGGATCAAATAGGTTCACTACTGAATCAGAAGATGAGAGCTTACTCATAAGATATTGGGATAAACCAAATTCCAATGTTGGTCGTCTTATTTTGGAAATAAGATAAGACTTGAAGGTATGATATATGCTTTTTGTAAAGCATATGATCGATACCAACTCCCATTGATTGAATGAGAAACTTAACAATAAAACCTTGAAGGAGACGATTCAAATAAGATCAGAATTTTAGGTTTATTCAAGGTTTTCTAGTATACACGATGTACGAGTATTGAGAATACTCAAGGGTGATGTGATCTTAAATGATTGTATAACCATGGCATTTCCATTCGGAGGGAGTAATGCAAAGATTTGGATTTTAATGACTCCACTTAGTAGACTAGTTATCCAATCTTGGTCTAAATGTTGGACATTGATCTGAATATGATTTGAATGAGAAGATTGGATATTTTTTCTGACTTAATCAGACATCTGTGAGAGATCTTCAATATCTGGATGTCAGATTAGATGTTACTATCCAAGTTACTATACATGGAATTTGCAGTCGTCCTATCCTTATCTCCAAGTATCCACAGATAAGACACACTATTCTTGAAAGAGTTCAGGAATTATTCCAGTAGAGACAATATTTGAGCGTAAGAAAAATAAAAAGAAACACTGATAATTAAATTAGATTTAATTATTTATCATAAATAATGTGAATATGATTCACATTATTTATACATCTTTAAAAAGACATCTAATATAATCAAAATAGATTTAGTTATCATAGATGAGATTAATGTGGATAGTACTATCCAAGATAATCATGGATAAGGTGGATAAGATCCATGATATCTTAGAGATAATTAATTGCAAATAAGATTCATAATTCAATATTAAAGTGAATTGGATTCACATTATGCAATTAAATGTAAATGCGGTTTATATTTTGATTTGGATGGATGACTATAATTCATAATTATCAGTGGCCTAATTGTAGTTGTCACAAATAATTTAGAATTATTTGGAGATAGTCAAATTGGAAAATAAATCAATAAATAAAGACTTGATGTAATCTTGGAGATTACATCCAATTAGGAAAGAGGAGAAGAGATATGTTCCAAGTTGGTGGGAGACACCATGGTGGACACACCCCCCTTAATATGGATTCTCTCTCTTTCTCTCACTTTTTCATATTTATATGTATCTTTCCCTCTCTCTTTTCCATCTTTATGTGAGAAGATTTCATGTATATTGGAGCTAACGTGCAATCTTGGAGATTACATTAGAATCAGAGTTGACAAATAATTTCTCAACTCATAGTCCTAATTGTGGTTGGAGCCTCTTATAATCTTGGAGATTACAAATTAACGTCAACCATTGATTCTTATAGGAGTGCATTAGGAGTGTATCATGGCCATCTACTTTATCATAGAAGAGAGACTAACCCTAGCTCTCTTTCATCAGTTAAGCAATGCAATTGTTGCAAGAAACAACACACACTCTCTCTCATTCCATATGTCTACTCTACTCTCTCTATCCACAAACCCTAGTGGCCATCCCTTTTCCCTAGATTTATGGACACTATGATTGTCGCTGCACTGCCTTCGTGCTTCCAGACCGTTTGCTCATGGATCTTTCCTTTTTTCGGTACCTCGTGCTTTTGAAGATGACATCAAATTTTGGGAGATGAAATCAAGAGATTCCTCGCTCGGATCGTCGCCTTGGTTTGTGGGAAGCACGAGTCACGTACATACTCCCACAAATTCTCTCTAGTTGGATCGAACGAACTTGACACATGAGGCATCTTCCTTTAGAGTCTTTGATATCACGATCAAGTTTCAAGAGGTAAACCTTATACTCATGTAATTATGAGTAAATGACATAGGAATTATTCCCATGCCATGTGATTTCATCGAGTTTATTAAAATTCTACCGCGCCATTGACTAGTTTGACTAGTCGACCCAAATCGGATACGATTCCAAGGATGGATAGCATGAGAAAGTCTCTACAAACTTTAAACAACTAATTGGAATAATATAATTGTACAATGTGGGGGTCTATAATATATAGTAATATCAAGAAAATTTAATTATTTGTTGATTGCATTGGATTGATAATTATGATTAAGTTAATTTAGTCTAACTAAAATAAATAGTCCATTACTAATAGAATTATAAATCCCTTGGAAGAATTAATCATTAGATTTTTTATTCAAAATGATTAATTAAAACTTGAACTGGATATGAAGGATCAAAAGATGACATCCATGGTCTTCCATCAAGGCAAAGGGTTCCGTCGCCATTGGATTCTACGGCGGAGACGCCTATGTGAAGTCATTGTCTTGGAACTGTTTTTGTTGTCATGAACTTCTAAGGTGTCATAGAGTGGACTTTATTGTCAGAGACATCGAGCATTGGTTGAGTGTCTGATCATTTTGGGAAGTCGTTCTTATCCTCTACTAGAGCAACTGTTTTATTATGAGATTCAAAATATAAAATGTCCGAACCTACGTCAAAGTGATCAAATTCTCAAGGACATACCCTGCCCTAAGACAATCGAATAAGCTGCCGACAACTGTGACCAAAAGAGGCAACTGAATAAAACCATTCAACTTTACTTGATCAGACCTCTCCCAAGGAACCACAGACTCAAAAAATGACCCTAGGAGAGACACCTAAGAAGCTGACTGTTGAGCCGAGCAAAGTTGTCTTCACCAAGAAACTTTCACAATCAAAAGGGAAATATATTATTGCATATCGAAATTGTTCACACTCCCTAATGGAGATCTCATTTGTCTAAACCGAGACTAAGGTGACCCCCCCCCTTATAGCTTGCTCCTCGACCCCCGTAGAAGTCTCCCACCAATCGGACTAGGTCATTTTGGATTTTATTGATCCTTTTTGTGATCCGTTACTCGAGCCATCACAACAAAAGCCGACTGGCCTACTGAACATAAAAAATTAAATGTTTGGCCACTGCATTGTCCCATATGTTTTCCGTTATCTGTACCAACGAATCTTCTTCAGAGGATTTGAGGAAGATTATCAACAAGTTGTATTCCACGATCTAGGAGGGTGGCTGAAATGATGAACACAAAGGCAGAAGGTGGTGTCTTAGAAGGAACAACGAAGGTTTTGGAATGCGTGATTATACAACCTTCACAACCTTCGGTGGTTGTTCTCCTATGATGCCAAATGAGAATGGGTTCTTTGATTTTTTATGATGGCATCCTCTTCCTTGCATTAGCGAGACGCACCCCGAGCTATTCGCCTTAACCATCCCTCTTGGCGAACCATGCTTCGCTAGTTTCCTGAAGGAGATAGACCCATGCTTGAAATATATTTTCCATTTTCAGGCTTATCTCCTTTCGAGAGTGGATGTATCATAAGAAGTATGTCTTCTTCAACAATAAGATCATATGTGCTATTGCAAATCCAAACTCTGAGTAGTAAATTTTCCATATGAAATCTATGTTACAAACAAACAAATTTGTATTGTTAGTACATAATGATAACTGAATAAACCTATGTGAACTTCATGTATAAATATGAAAATATAGGTTACAAAGTGATCTGATGTCATGATGACCTAAAAACTATGTAAGCTATATAACCGGTAAAATAGTATGTCTTACACTAGAAATAACTGTTAAACACAGCTATATTGATCGGAAAACATAGATATACAAAATTCAACATCATGAAACTTTCTTAACATAGATATACAAAATTCAACATCATGAAACTTTCTTACTCAAAGCCCTGAACATGCACTGGGACCGCCCCTTTTTATTACATCAAAGAGAGGTCATTACAAAGATACCCTTGAAGGGTAATTTACATGAAAACAAAAGGGAATCTACGAATAGGTATATGGAAAAGAATCTACAAGAAATATCCATTGATAACAAATGTCTGTTCTTCAGCATATACCGTCCTTGTGTTCTTCAGCAGATACCATCCTTCCGATTCTTGAGCAGGTAACAAAAACAAGTTCCAAAAGTAAAGTGAAGCTCCACTGATGCACTTCATTGGCTCTTCCAACAAAATAGCCTTAAGCAAGGGCTGAAAACAGCCATCAGTATAGACCTCCACAGAACCGTTCAAGAGTAAGTATAGCAGTTCCTCCGGGAACCATACTCCAAACAAAGTAACATCATTACTGCATTTAACAAGTCTTTCCAATAAAATTAACAAGTCTTTCCAATAAAATTAACAAGTCTTTCCAAGGGAAGCAGTGCTTGAACATCAATTTGGTGTGAACTTCCAGAAATGATTACCAAAGAAGAAGCCGGATATTTTGTTAATCGGTCTCCAGTTTTCTCAAGCCCAAAGTATCAACAGTTCTAAAAAAACTTGAGATAAAATTGATCTCCATCCAATATTCCATCCCACATCATGACAATTTCAGCAAAACAAATGATCCAAAGAGAGAATGACAGCTCCAAACCATGCGGAACGGATCAAACAAAGGAACTTAGTTTGTTTGAGATATTATATGTGGGAGACGCCTGTCCGAAGTGACAGCTCCTGCATATGATCCATTTGGATCGGGCTCGTCGCTTCTCGAAAGAGTAAGGACGTATGCGTAGTGACCCCAATATCGGGTCCTCATATTATTGGGGCGATATTGGATTGCGCATAGCGAGTTGTATTCCTGTTGACGGTTGGTTCAATTAATGACGGGTCAACATCACCTTAGGGGTGGTGGGCCCGGGTATTAAAGACCGAATTGGGAGATGCAAGTTGGACTTGCAAGGCGGAATGTGTTCCCGCTTCTTTTTATCCGAGTTGTAGGTTCTCATATTATTGGGATGCAACAAAGATAAGGAAGGAGATCCCAGATCTTGCTTGAGATATAATGGTAAGTATATCTCTTACATTGAAAGTGATTAAGGGAATGAACTTTCATTGTTGACATGGCAAGACAACTTTGATATAAAAATTCCTAAATCAAAGTAAAACATGTATATATATAAATATATACCCTTATGCAAATTACTTATTTCAGATAATCCTTCATTAAACCCACTCAATGTTATACTCATTGATAACCAGTAAAATATCATGGATAGACTCTTGATCCAGATATTGTACTTGCAGTTGGACACATAATGTATGTGGTTGCAATATGCAAGTTTCCTCATAATAATGAGGATTGACAATTAAATAGATAATAGGACTTCAAACCTAGGGTTTGGATGTTTCTATGATCTTGATATCATCAAATGTACTTTGGAAGTGACATGTTGATGAAGATCGCAATTGTCAAATTAATCCTTATAAAAACAATAAAGATATTCTGGCATACATATGTGCTCTCAACATTCAATCATGAATGACATGGTTCTCTGCATCATGCAGAATGGTGGCTCTATAAGAGATGATGTATTCAGATTGTTTGAATGCCTACCTGAACCTATGTTTTAAGAGTTTAGATGGATGTAGATGATGAGTGTCATCATTCTACTGTCTATACTCTAGTCATTCATGAAGCTTCATAATATTCATATTGTATGAACTTAATGAAGTTTGTATAAATGTTGAAATACTCTTATATTGAAATTTTTGATTTTAACATGAGAGATCCTTGGTCTTGAGCAAAGGTTGCTTATAGACAAAGGGAGCGCAGTGGAAGCATGGGTTGGACCCAAGTAAGAGGTATAGTCAAAGAGTTGACTGTACTTCTGTGACTTCCATATGACATCCAAAGAGTTGGATGAATGCCAATACTGCAATAAGTTGATGTGTTGATAGTATGACTATCAAGTCTGTCTCGAATCCTCAGAAAAGGACTCGGATGGAGCATCAGTATAATCTACATATAATCATTGATATTGACTTACTTATTTGATAAGATAAAGTCTAATAATTGTATCTCAAATTTTCTAATGACACTTGCAATTGGTTGCATATGTATTAGAAATTTGATCTTAAGGTTTATTGGTCATCCATGTTGAAAATGATGCAAGTGTTGCAACAATTTCCATGAGATCAATAGACTTCATATTTTCAGTGGGAGCCCTTAGTCTTAGAGAATGTCTTTATAACCTAGATATTAGAATACACTCATTGTTTATTTCTAATTGTTGGATATAAACATGAATTCTGTAATAAATCTATCATAAATAGTTATGATGGAAATATTTCAGATAGTAATCTAAAATCTAGTGGACTCTATTAAATTAGAAAATTATTGAATGGTTCATTAAGATTTCTAATACTGAAAATTAAACCTTTAAAAGATCAATAGGAGGATAAAGATCATTTGGCAATGATCTGGCATCAAATTTTGGACATATGTCTGTTGATCAAATCAATGGACTGGTAAGACATGAAACTTTAGATTGTCTAAAGATTCAAATCTCACATACTTGTGAATATTGTATTCAAAGTAAAAATGTCCAATACACCCTTCCTTGGGAAAGGTGTAAGGTGTCAAGGTATTAAGGATCTCATACATATTGATGTATGCAGATCATCTATATCATAGTAAACATTATGGATATGTGATATCTGTTAATGATTATGTATGATATGAGATTTCTTCTCTTCACTTAGAAAACTTTGAAATGTTCAAAGATTTCGCAATTTTGGTTTAGAACCAAAGTTTGAAGGAAGATGAAATGAATTTGATCTAACCAAGGTAGCCTGTACCTATTAGATGAATTCAAGAAATACCTTATGGAGATATGAATATCATTCCTATCTCAATCCTCCTAATGAACCTTAACTCAAAGGAGTTGTAGGGAGATACAATTGATCATGTGTGTCATGATTTAATCAATGATTAATCCTAGCATAATTATCTCTTAAGTTTCCAAGATATATATGTAGTAGAGACTGCATTATATACTTAATAAGGTTCCATGTGATTAAGTTGGAATCTAGCACTAGAGAGTGCTACTTCATTAGGAAAATAAAGGATGGTATTGGATACCTTCTTTATGACCTTGAGATTCTTAAAAAATCTCATCTTTGAGAATATGATTCTTATAGGATGACTCTCTTGAGAATCAAGATGAAAATGAAGTAAAGGAACTCATTTAATCTTGAAAAGATAATGAGGCTCCTGAAATCGGAAACTAAAATAGATTATTAAAGATGAAACATTAATACCTCTTCAAATAAGTTTGAAGATGAATTCCATGTGTCAGTTAAATCTGAAAATGATCGGATTTCATGTGATGAAATTCCTGAGGATCATAACATGGAAAGATGGATGTTAGCAATAAAGGTCTAATGTAGACTTCATATACAAGTGTTGTATATGGACCCTCGAGGATCCACCTATATGGGCCAGACCCATTAAGGTGTAAATGGATCTTCAAGAGAAAGAGGGAACCTGATGAGAAGGTATAGACCTTCAAAGCACGGTTCGTAGCCATGAGCTACACACCGAAGAGAAGACATCGCTTGCGATGAGACTTGCTCTCCAGTGACCTTGTTTTAACCCATCAGAATATTGCTAACTATAGCTACACAACTTGACTATGACATCTTCATGATGTGAGTCAAGATTGCATTCCTCTATGAATACCTCTTTGAGGATATTCATATGAACTGGCCCCAAGGCTTTGTGGTTGAGGAAAGCAAGGTGTGCAAGCTAAAGAACTCCATCTTTGGACTCAAAATAAGATTCTTGTAGTTGGAACATAAGATTTGATGAAATTATAAATGTTATGATTTCAGATAAAATCTTGATGAACCATGTGAAGCTTAGTGGGAGTGCCATTGTGTTCATCATGCTAAATGTAGATATTATTCTAATCATTTGGAATGATATAAGGATAATAATAAGTGTTTTAAAATTTGGTTGTTTCATACCTAGAGATACGATCTCAAAGGATACCTCTTAGATCTTAATTCTGAAGTTGTTCAGAATCAAGGAAAAGAGGGTGTTGGAACCGTCACATTAGTAGTACACCTTGGGCTTATTCCATTTCCTGGAAAATTCCAAGAAAGGCTTCCTTCCCTTAAGATGTGGTACTGACCTATCTAAAGGGATAGCACCTCAAAGAGTTGAGGAAGAGAATGCTAGAACTGCTTGCCCTTGTGCGTCAGTTATGAGAAGCTGAATGTATTATAGATGTATACAAGAACCAGATGTCTACCATGCAGTGGGAGTAGTAAACTGTTACTAATCCTGCTATGGAGATAAAACACTTGATTGCAGTAATAACAATATCTTCAAAGATGATGAAACTTAGAGATAGTGATCTCAAAGTCTTATCTTCAAAGGTTTAAGACCTTGTAGATAGTGATCTATAAGGGTCTTAACTGTAGATACCTTTGGAGATAGTGATCTCCAGGGATAAAGGTATTCTGATAAGGATTATGGAAATACTGGTTATAACAATTCTTAAGATATAGTGTCAAGGACACTATAACCAACAAAATTGAGTATCGGTTGCATGAGATGGAACATTCGCATTGGATGCGAGCACTGTTACTAGGAGATATGCAAGTGCCGTAAAAGGACTTGGTGTAGTCTCTTGGGAACAGAGTGACTGATCAGCTTACCTAGCTATTTACTAAATAGCCTATGATTGTCACATGAGTGTGAGTTTAAATGATTAGCCCATTAATGGCTCTTTGGGCTAGTGGGAGATTGTTGGACATGCGAGCCCACGGCGAGCCATTATGCAATAAATGTTATTGCAATTCACTCCTTGATCTGAAATAAAGAGTATAGAATTTGCATAATAGGTCCCTTAGTACAATTAGGGTTATGTACCAGGGCCATCTTAATGATCATACAGCTGTTGATTCAATTATTGAATCATAGAGGCTGGTGCTTAGATGAATATCTAATGAGTTAGATTGAGGACTCGTCAAGCACCGTCAAATGATTATTAAGAGATGATCTCCAGCATGAGTAGGAGATGGCAATCCTATCTCAGTTAGGCTGATATCTGACCGACCTCTTGATGCAGGTCCTCTGCATAGGAATAGAGATTCGGAGGTGTCAGATTAGTTAGGTCAAAAAGTTGACTTAACGAGATCGAGATAACCAAAGTCCTATATCGTATGCTGTCACGATACAGGCACGCATCCTCTGACCGGAGACAGATGTGTTACTATATGTTTGAGTATGTACATTTGGCAGACCAATAGGTTGATGACCTAATCAAGGTCTATACACCGGCGCGCTGGTGTGCATATAAGGGCATATGAGTAATACGATCTCTCAAAGGGATCATACAGGTTCAGTTACTGAACCGGAAGACATGAGCTCACTCATGAGATATTTGGAAGAATCAAATTCCATGCGCATGGTCGTCTCGCTTTAGAAGCTTGACTGAATTTGTAGGTTTGATATATACTTTTAGAAAGTATATGATCAAGACCTAGGTATGATATATGCTTTTGGAAAGTATATGATCAATACCGACTTCCAATGATCGAATGAGAAACTTACTGATAAAACCCTGAAGTAGGCAGTGTAAAGTTGATCTAATACTTCGGGTTTAATCTGAGTCTTCCAGTATGCAGGATGTACAGGTGTTGAGAATACCTGAGGGTGATGTGATCATAAACGATTGTATAACCATGACGCTTCCATTCCTAGGGAGTGATGAAACGGGTCTGGATTTTAGTGACTCCTCTCAGTAGAGAAGTAATCTGATCTTAGTCCAAATGTTGGACATTGATCTGAATGTGATTCAGATTCAATGAGAAGATTAGATTTGCGGTCTTGATTTAATCAAGCATCTATGGGAGGCCCGAGATCTGGATTTGAGATGTAATCTCATTATCCATGTCACTATACGTGGAACAATACAATCGCCCTGTCCTTATCTCCAAGTATTCGCGGAGAAAGCGCATTATCTATGAAAGAGTTCATGGATAATTCTATTGTTGATATATGTATCCGAGCATTGAGAAAATGGATAATTAAATGTGATTTAATTATCATGAGTAATATGAATTTGATTCATATTATAAGGAGAATTATCTTAGATAATTAAATGTGATTTAATTATCAAAAGATGTAAATATGAATGTGATTCATATTATTTGAGAACATGAGAATAAGTTATCCAATATAATTAAATATGATTTAATTATTATGGATAAGAATAATGTCGATAGTAATATCCAATTATTCATAATATATTATAAATGTGATTTATAATGTATTAGAGAGAGCTAATTATAATTTATATGTGTTGATTAATTATTATGTGTATTAGATACACATTGTGTAATTAATTGACAATGTAAATTATATGTTGTTTTGGGTTGTGAATGTGATTCACAATATTCCAATGTCAAGATTGCAATATTCCCAAAATTAATTGAGAATTATTTTTGGTGAATAAAAATTGTTGGGAAAATAAGTAGAGAGATAAATTAGGAGATATGCAATCCCATGTAATCCATGGGATTGCCCTCCCCATAAGGAAGAGGGGGGGCGGCACCAATTCCCTTTAGGACTTGGTGGCCGTCCCCCTCTCCCTAATGGGAAGGAGGCTCCTAATTGTTATCTCACTCCTTATTTGATTGGTTTAATTTGATATTAATATATATTTGATTTATCAAATATATTTAATCAAAATTAAATCACAAGTTGTTGGCTTTTACCAACAACAATCTTGACCATTGGATTATCATAAATCAATCTCAACCATTGATTTTATGAGACACATGGATTGAGATCCATGGATCCCAAAACCCTATAAATAGAGAAGCATACCCATGCTCTCTCTTTACACATAATGCTTGAGAAGCATCTCTCTCTCTCTCTCTCTCTCTCTTTCTCTCTAGAGGTCAGCCCTCTCTCCCTCTCATGGCCGTCCACCATGGATGCCATGGAGAGGATCTCCATCGCCGCGGCGTCGTCGTTATGCTACCCGTTCTTCTGCTCGTGGATCTCCATCTCCTTCGGTGTGCCTCGCTCGTGAAGAAGACGTCGGATCTCGTGTGTCGAGATCAGGAGATCCGCCGCTTGGATCATCAACATGGATTGCGAGAAGCACGCGGTTCATCCCCGCGCTCGCAAGCGTCTTCTCCGTCGGATCGGACTTGAGACAGGAGGTCTCTTCATTTAGAGACTCGATCGCAACCACGCTTCAAGAGGTAATCCTATTACTTGTTTGTGGTTTAGACGAAACGATCTGAGAAGTGTTCTTGGATCATGTGGTTTCGTCGTATAAATTTTTTTTTTTAAATTCCGCTGCATCGAGCAACTAGTGCGACTAGTCGCTCCACGTCGTATTCGATGCGACGTTCACGCTTCCGTGATGCGCTTGAGGATCTAACCATATCCTTCACGCTTATCCCCATCCCCTCCCCCGGTCACCAGGCCGTACCTATCAAAGGGGCACCAAGTAAGGGCCTTGACAGCTCCACGGTGCCCCTCGAGCAGATGGCAGCGCTGGTTGTGCCGGACATCCCATGTGCTAACAACACCCTCATCGTCACCGCTCGCCAGCTGTATGCCGTCACCTGCAAAACTCAACCCGCAGACTGTAGCCTCATGGCCAGAGATCCGGTACTGCTGGGAAACCGGCACTCGCATGTCATTCACATCGATCAGGCCGTCTGCTCCCCCCGTGGTGAGGCAGTGAAGATCTCTCCAGGACATAGAGGAGACGTAATCCGTGTGGACCCCGCCGTCCACCGTTCGCAAGAGGCGGCCAGCCTGGGCGTCCCAAAGCTGGACCTCGGAGTCGGACAGGGCGACAGCAATTCGAGAAGAATGCGGTGCCCAGGAAACGCAGGTGATCGGGGCCTTGTTGCTGGGGACCTGGAAGAGTTGGGAGCAGACGCAGGAATTGCGGATGACGAACAGCGCGTGGAGGAGCGCGGCGGCGATGGCGTCGTCGTGTCCCCAGTCGAGAAGGGTGAGGTGAGGGTCGTTGAGAATGCCTTCCGCCTCGAGGGTGCCCTTGTAGACGAAGTGGTGAGGGCTGTTGGGGTAATCCACAGGGCGGGGAATACGACGGGGAGGGGCGCTAGGGTTGTAGGAGAGCCTCCTCGCGTTTGTGAGCCCGAGTGCGTCCGCGAGGGCCCTCCGGTAACGGCTGGAGTTGATGTTCCCCTCGGAAGGAAAATCCGAGTCTATGATCGGCTCCGTCAGCACCGGAAAGAACCGATCCCCCATCGATCTCGTTCTTTAGGTCACCCTGGAACGAAGAAGAACAAGAATGAATGAATGAATGCGATCGAACCAGGAACAGTATGCACAGGCGAGAGAGGGGGAGATCGTCGGCGGTATCCGGAACAGCGAGAAGAAGGCAGCAGCTGAACAAGTGCGAGAGAGAGAGCAATGGCGGGCGCGGGCTTCCTTCCGTCTCAACAAACACCAGAGTGAGCGCGAGAGAGAAGAAGCGGAATGACGGCGCGCGCCCCAGGTGGGAGATATTTATAGTATTGTCCCTAACTTACTCTAAAATTTCGTTTTCGTTGGAAGGACGGTTTAGTTGCTTTCTATCTTAAGCTATCATGTCGTGCTTGTCGGCTCGTGGCTAGAGGAGCTCAAGACATTGATCTTGCGAACTTACAAGCGGATAATATTCGCAATTGCGATGCGGGACTCGAACTCGAGTGAGGTGTCGCTGATCGCATATGCCTCGTGGGCTATCCCGGGCTCTTGCGATCATCTCGCAAGAGCTCCAGCACTCCTCTGCCCTTGGAAGATGAGCAGATCCAGCTGCTGGAGACATTGGTTGCACACTTGCCGTAGAGGAGGAATACAAATCCAAGCGCCACGAGGTTGTTGTTCAGGCTTATAAGAATTGCCAACATATTAAGAGCGTTAGACGGGTCAAGAGAGAAACTAGAAAGGAAGTTGGGATTGCAATTGAATCAGGTTGCATTGGACGATCTGTTGATGTCGAGCTACTCCTATGCATTGGAGACGCTCAACGATGTAGGTTGTGTCGAGTGATTGGTGGGTTACTTCATGGAGTCGTAGAGGGAGGGCAGGGATGATGTGGTGGAGGAGGGAGGAGAAGGGAGGTAGCCAGCTGGATCGAATGGTCCATGATCAGAGTTGGAAGGTTGATCGATGGGTACTTATCCGAGATCGCGTCAGATGTGAATCTTGAGGTTGAGGGCTTCTGCGCGCTCCCAGCACGTGAGGGTGTTCGATGACGGGCTTTACCATGCTGTCGACGGGGGGAAAGGAAGAGGTTGGTATTGGGGAGGCAGCTATGGGGGAGAGGAGGAGGTCGGGGTAAGGGAGGTAGCGAGGGAGAGGAGGTGGTCGAGGTCGGGGAGGCTGTGGGAGAGAAGAGCAGCAACGATGAACGTGGGGAGGAGGGCAGCTGGGGAGATGCCATACGTGTTAATAAAATATCGTTATTTTATTTTTTTGGTTTTTAATGTCAGCATTTCAATGGCATCTTTGGTAAAAAAAATTTTAAACAAAGAGGGTTATATGGAGCTCATTTTAACGGAATACGGTTAACTTTAACGTGTAAATTGGTGGGAGTTAACCATAGGGTTTGTGGAATAAGGGTTAGTAAATTTACGGGGTTGAGGGAGGAATATCGATATTTCAAAAGTCATAGAATTAATTTAAAAAGATTATAGGCTCTGCCAGGTAAAATCCCATAATAATAAGTATTTATATATAATGTTTTTTTTAACTTGGAGGTCTATATGGAAGTGGTAGATGATATACAATTTTTATGTTGAGCAAATTTTATATTTAACTTTATTTACTATTTTATTTTGATTTTACAATATTTATTCTATTTCTTTTTATTTCCAGTGGGTCAGCTGTCTCATTCTGATGGAGCCATGTGCCCAGCTCTTCAATTGTCCCCGCGTGCATCTTGGACCATTGGATCTTTAGATCATATGGTCCTAGCCATTTCATCCCTGCTCTATTGTGGTCCGCTTGATTACATCGATCAAGCGGTTCCTATGTCTCCACTCGCACCCCTTTGGTGGCCATTGGATCACCTCATCCAACGGTTATTCTTCGTCTTCTTCCTCTAGTGGTTAGCTTGTGAAGAGTTGTGTCTCTTTGCCGACCATCCTTTACCTATTTTCTCCAACCAGCACAAGTGGCATCTCCCCTTGATTTTAGTTCCTCCTTGTTTGCCTCACTTCCCTCTCTCACGCCCTAACTTCCATCTCTAACATCCACATCACGCCCTTCAGCTGCAGGCAATTGACACCACTCTCTCAACCGCATGTATGTCAAACAAAAACTCATCTCGTCCTCCCTTCACTGGTGATCCACTTTTACACGTGAGTTTACCATAGCCCTTCTCATCCTCCAGTGACAACGATAGGCTAGATCGGGGGTCACGATGAGGCCACCCTCCAGTGTTTATCCATGGATGATGAGCCATGTACACAACCATGATTGTTGTTGTCGAAGCTTCTCTATTGGTTGCATTAGTCAAGCGAAGACCTGTGGCTTCGTTGAGATTCTAGCCTAAGTAATTTCCTTCATTTATGGTTGTCTTCAACCTTCATGTAATTCTCTTAATTTATTTTATTTTGATTTCTTCAATTTATCTATGCATGTGTACCTATGATCCCACACTCCTGCTGATGTACACCATCACCAGTCCACCAAGATCTCCATCGACACTTCCACCTCGCCTCTTCTCTTCTCCATCATCTTCACCGCGTCATTCCCTTTCTCCTCTTGCAAGGAGGAGGACCCCAACTAGGGTTCCATTTCCAACACCTCATCATCCCTCTATGTTGGACTTATAAGCCATTGGCAACCCACTAATGCAATAGAACTTAATGTATATATCATTAATTTGTCAACATATACACCAGATAAATTGTAAAAAATACTATATAAATAATGTATATTTATTATATTTAATTCCAAAATTAAAGAATAAAGGTATAAAAAAAGGAAATGGAACACCATAGGTGATGAGTGACCCTAGACCCCAAGACCCAATCATCATGATGACTTGGTTGATAAGGAATAAAGTAGGGGAAGATACGACAGACAAATTGTACAATCTATATACAAAAACTCTAATTTTTAATTCATCTATAAATACATTTTAGAACCTATTTTATTTTTTATTATTGCGCCTCAAATCAGTATACCTCGTACATGAACATTGTAGATAAAAATACACAAAGAAATACAAAATTGAGTTCATTGAAAAGTAATGCACCATGTGCCCGGGACAGACAAAATAAAAATTCCTAAACTTGTATCTTCTCTATACAGTATCAAAATAGATCAAAATTATCTTTAATTGTATGTAACTTTTAATAAGCTTTTAATGAAGGTGGTTTCATTTAATTTTGAAGTTAAGATGTAAAATTTAGGTTTGGGGATCATACTGTGCAATATACCTATATATATCATTCAATATATGTAATCCTTATATTTTTCAAATTCTTTTATTTTTATAAAATTGTATATATTCTTTGAAACATATATAAATAATTAAAATAGAATAAAACCATCAAAATAAAATTAAAGTAAATATTACACTTCATACATAAGTAAAATATACATGTATATACCTATAATAAATATAATTAATTAAATACACATGCAAAATCAGAAAAATACAAAAAAAAATCTAAGATGTATAATTAAATAAAAAATATATAAAATACTTGTATAAAATAATAAAATATGTATTAAAAATTAAAAATAAAATACCAAAAGATATTTACTTATACATGTATTTTACATGTAAATATTAACTTATAATAAAAAGCTTCATAAAAATAAATAAAAATCATAATAAAATATCACGTAAAATAAGAAACAATTTTCGTGTTTTTACCAAAAATAATAAAATCATTTGTTTATTTTTATCGAATTAATAAAATATTTTGGCCTTAGATTTTTCTAGTCAGTCCACGTGAACCAGCCAGAGGGCTGCCTTTGTTGACCTGGGTCAACTCTTCGACCCATGCCACCAACCCTATCAGACCGAGAAGACCTTCATCTTATCCCCTTTTTCCTAGACGATCCATCACTCCTTTCCATTCGATTTTTCATGTAATCTCTGCCTTATTCCATCATGATCAATGCCTAAGTCCTTAATCCCTTGTACATACCCCCTATCTATTAGAAACACTAGGTCAATAAATCTCCTTTCTCTGGCTATAGACAAACCACCCGGACCACCTTTTTGAGTTTGATCCCTCTATTGCCCATCTGACCCCAATCCTTAGTGTGTGCGAGCTTTCCGGTGAGAGTAGGAGTTCCTTTGAGGTGTCGACGTGGAGAAAGGAGGCGGCGAGGAGGTCCACCACCGCTACGTTTAGCAGCTCCGGTGAGGGCTCGCTGCTCCCTGGAATAGCTATGGAACGGGCTGATTTTCTTTGCTTTTATCTCGCATTATTTATCCTTGGTTTATTATTAGCAGTACTTTTATTAATTTCATCAGTAGGGCAGCATAATTTCAAAGATCTTTGTTAACCTAGAGCTTGGTCTCTAGGTCGAAATCACTGTGATTCTGGCCCGTTCCGACCCCCATCTCATTCTTCTATACATACTCCATCTCCCAACCCACACTCCCTCCTGATTCTTCAAGAATCTAGCTCAATCAGTGTTCCTCCTTACCCATCCGTTAGAACACCTTCGCCCCTTCGCCCATTGTTTGTAGCAGCTTCAAAATAGGCCGAGGATGCTTCCCTCGATCCCTCAAATCTTTTCGTGCAAGTCCGAGGCAAAGAAGAAGCACTTGGGAGTGGAATAGAGGCTAGAACAGAACCCTCAGGTGCATGAAGAAGAAAACCCTTCCAAATTCCCATCATTAGGACCTGGACCCTCTTGATGCCTCCTACAGATGCGGCTGCGCCCCATGGAGTTGTTGGGTTGATCAGACCTTAAGAAGCATGTCATAGCATGGAGTTCTCGTCGATGGAAGAAAGAATAGGGAAGTGTTCTTCCCTATTCTTGTAGATGCCTCCAGAGTTGTCAGATAAAGCGCTCGACCCAAATCTAATCTGGGTCATGGATTTAAATCGAAATGAATCTCTACCAGCACCGTTTGTTGTGTGTAAACAGATTAGCGTGGATCATGGAAGTCGCACAACCCTGGGTAATTTCATAGACTCCTATGTTTTTTTATCTTATTCGTTTTAGTCTTGTAAATAGGAGTCTTGTAAATATGAGTCATAGTATAAAAACATGTGAATAAATTACATAATGGACCATGAGCTTCTTGTATATTACTTTTAAGTCCTTGCTAGGTCATCTCACGTGGTCCCCCATGTGAGGCACCATGTTTTCTTACATGTATACTGTTTGGGATTCTTGTTGATATTTAGTCCAATAAAATGTGATATAAATGTAAATAGTTTGGTGAATTGCATGTTTGGACCTAGACTTTGAGTTTTTACATTAATGCCCCTATCAACATGATATATATTTATAATTGTGGAGATTTTGCACATGTGCCCTCCGAGATCTCTGTAGGGATTGTAAATGCATGTAAACTTACTTTTAATTACAAATAGATCCCCGCACCTGTCACATGTTTATATTTCTGTTTCTTTTTATTTAAAATAACCTAGTTTGATTTTTATTTTAGGAAAATGGTATAGATGCCTAAAATGATGATCTTTCACGCCATGATTTTTATTTTTAACTTATGGCATTTTATGATATACTAAAATCAAACAATGGTTATTTATTTTTGTCTGATTTCCTATTTTTAAATCTCGAATTAATTCAACCTATTTAAAAAGCTCCAGTTTTTCCTTATTTTTGATTCTAAAAATACAAAAAATATGCAAAAATCCCCTAAAATTCTTAAAAGTAAAAAATATTAGGAAAATATAAAATAATTTATTTAGATCTTTTTAAATATGTGTAGCCATATTTATAAATAGTATACCCTATACAGTGCATATATACTTATATATTATAATATAGTTTATATTTTTATTAATTATTATAAACTTTTTTTAATATTTATAGTATGACGCCTATACTCCTTTTAATTACACTTAAGTCCTTTACCATGTCACCTCACATGCCCATACACGTGAGGTGGTGGGCTTTTTGTAGGGACCTCCCACGGTTTTGAGTTATTATTTAGTCCCTAAAATTTTTATTCAAGTTCAAAACTTTTGTGATATTTTTATGTGTGCTTGTCATTTTTTGTAAATTGCATTTATACCCCTACCATCATTATATGATTTAAATATTCTGGAAAAATTATGCAGATACCCCTAAACTTTGGATTTTTATTTTGGATGGTACAATTACGTTTAGGTCCCTACTAGTGTTATAATTTTATTTCTTGTATTTGCTACATTAAAAATAACATTTTGCATTTAAAAATTTTAGGAAATTTATTTTTAGTGCGCGCTATAGTAAAAAAAATCACATATATGTTTCACATGACCATTTAAAGTATTTTCCTATATTTAATAAATCCAAAATATTTTACTTATTCCTTATTTACATTTCAAAATCTCAAAAGAAAACAATAAAATTTGCAAAATTGGAAAAATTTTATAAAAATCTTAAAAAAATCTTGAAAATTAAAAAATTAAGTGTTCTTTATTTATATCTCACTTATTACATATATAATATATTAAAATTAGCTTTGGATATTTTTGAGCTATTTAGCTATTTTTTAATTCCAAAACATTCTGGGAACATATGGTTACTCATTGTTTTGTTGTTTATTCAATTAAAAAACAAAATTAAAAGAAAATTAGTAAAAATATAGGAAAAGATAAAAGACACAAAAAGATATCATTTTGGCTATTTTGAGATTTTATAGCTATAATTATATATGCTAGTCTATATACTATGTATAGCTATATTTATTAATGTTATTACTATTATGATTATAATTATTAAAAATACCAAAAATATTTTTATACCCTAAAAAATAAAAGGACTACACTTAGGGTATTTTCTTTATTTTTCAACATTATGATATATCCTACTTATCTATTATAGTATCTATGTTATATATATACCTTATATATCTCAATTATCTATATAAATTAAAAAGAAATTACAAATCTGAAAATATAAAAGTGATAAAACTAAAAACAACTATATATATTAAAAATTTATAAAAAAAACGTTACCATTAAAAACCCACAAAAAATAAAAAATCCCTATCAAAACACAAAAAAAAATCATTGTCTTTTTTGCCAATTTTTGTTGTCTATTCCTCTTTCTCCATGTGTTCGACCTCTACATACTTCACCTATACACATCTTTGTAGTGTTATAATAAATTTTAACTCCACACTTTTATTTCTACATTGCTTGATTTATATTAATGGGTTAATTGTTGTTGCAATTCAAGGTTCTTATAGGCTTCCTCAGTGTCTGTGTTCCCACCTTGTATTGAACATAAGACCTGCATAACCATGGTTCAACAACATGTTCATCAATTTTCCCCACCTCCTTCACTCATTCAGGAGGTGAATGGTGTCTGAAGTAATGATCAGCAGCTGACCTGTCTTCAGGGGCATCCACATGGTCAGAACCATGCCAGCGACCATTTCACCAACAAGAAAGAGGGCAGACATACCAACCCAACTTGACCCATCACTAGTAGCCTCAGCAGTAAGGTTACACCTGGAGGCAGAACAACTACCAACAACAATCTAGATACTGTCACCAGCAATACCAGCAATCGGCTGCTCCTTCTCATCAACACTCCTCCCAACAGTACCCACAATACCCTTGTCTTCCTCCACCTCAGTATTCTTAGGGATACCGACAACAACCTCCTCCTTACCAACAGAGTCAGAGGTCTCATCAAGATGAGTTTTCTAAGGTTTCCATGGTTAACCCTGCACATTACTGTCTATCCCAGCTAATCAAGAATATGGATGAGATTAGCCAGAAGTTCGATGACCTGACAGCCATGAAGACTGCCATTCAAACCCAGGTTGAAGCAAATCCAAATAACTTCCATCACAAGGAGCATGTAGTTTGCAGTGTTCAACCCAAATCAGGTAAACATGATATTGTTTTATCTAATGTTGTAACACTCAAGAGTGGTAGGACACTCAAGCCATATGCAATTGCTAAGGGAAAAAACCATCTGATGGTAAATCTTCACTCTATCCAACTGATGGGGCCAGAAATATTTTCATGATGTAGCACCAACAAAAAATGAAGAAAATTCAAAAATACAAAAAGATGACATCAACCAAGGTGAACATGTGCCCATGAAGGAGAAGCCAACTATAGCCGTAGCCGATCCAGCACCGGCCAAAGGAGCTGAGACTTCACCATTTTTTGGTCCACAACATGTAGAAGATTGTTCACATTTTTGCCATCTACCTATAAATCAATACATTAACACAATTTTACCAGATACAGTTTCTTATGATGTAAATATTCCTTTTCTATAATATATAAAGCAAAATAGTAAAAAAATTGGAAAATGTTGTGCATGCTCCTAAATTTGGGAGCGATATTTTCTGCGACATTCACATGGATTAGCATCCCGTCAATAGCTCTGATTACATCTTGAAAATGGGTACAAGTTTCCATACCATCTTACCCCTATTGAAAAGGTGTTGCGTAGACATGAGATATCATTTGCCAAGGGATTACCTTTAAATATGGTTAGAAGTTGCTATTATGGAATATAATATCCCGGGCCGTGCGATCTTCCATCACATGTGGATAGAATGATCTCTGAGAGATATGGTCCATGTAAGGATATCGTTGAGATGCTTTGAAATGGTATCACCTGAGTGTTTGGAAATGTTCACAAAGCATCGATTCTTTGCGTTGTAACTTAGGTAATACAATAATATGTAGAGTGACTCCTCGGCCTTTTGGTGCCTTGAATCCATTAGGCCCGCCCTTTCTTTTAGGGAGGCACATAGATGTAATATGGTGTCAGGATACATCCGAAAAACCTCCTAGGATCGACCAACGTGACCATGCATCATCTCTTGGATCCATATATGCCTAGTACGCATGGAGGTGTGCTTCAGCATGGGGGGATGTAACCTCCATGCGTGTTTTCCCCATCCTCTTTGTCCTCTAAGATTGCACACAAATATATCAAGTTCAATATGACCAAGTTGTACCTCATTGTGACAATAATCGTCATGCAATCCATTTCCTAGAGAGAGCTCCTCAAAATATGGCTAAAAAGCATAATACGTGCAACATCACCAAACAAATAAAAAGTGAAAAGATAGGGTTACGTAAAAAGTGCTGAAAACTAGAGAACTAGAATCCTACATATTGTTCACGATGATGAAATAATATTACAATCCAAATAAGTTCTAGCAACAAGAAAAGTTCCTTGTGTTAACATACGGTATTAAAAAGTGACAATTCATCAACAGATTGTCGTAAACCTCCAAGATGAAATGGTGAAACATTCCTTTGGCTTGCTGAGTTGTATGCTTAGCCAAGTAACTAACTAAGCCGACACAAATTTGGCATGGTTGAAGATGATCTATTCATAAGGATCACAGGTGTGTGAGAGCTTGATTTGTGACTTCGGAGAGAGGCCCAGAATCTCCCCCACTCCTTCATGGGGATTCCTAGGGGTCCACAGTAGGATCTTCTCCCTTTGCAACTCCATCATTTGTGCAGTTAGATGAACCATGTCCTTGCTAACAACCTCTGAAGCCGGGAGGAACCATCACTCTGGGATGCCTTCTAGACAAGGTATGTCCCTCTGAATCCCTACGTCGTCTCCTATTAACGGGTTGATTTATCTACCCCCTTGTTGCACCAAATTGAGCACCTTTATTTCCTTTTCGATCTCATACTCGAAGGCCTATTGTGTCCCCGTGTCCCCCTTAAAAAAGGCTGCAAACGATCTTGATGGTGCGGTATGTACCCCTACTAGTGTACTCTCCCACCATTGCATCCATAAGGTCAAAATGAGGGAAGGACTTCCTTCGATAGGGCTTGTAAACCTTGTTGATCCAATGGAAACAATATGCGATAAAATACTATAGATAGATATAAGAACATATACCTTGGACTAACATACTTACATACCGTAAGCTAGGCTAACTCATCAAGTGTGACTACTATACATAATACAAGGCCAACCCCCAAGCACTCTTGCTCATTAGGTGTACGAATGATGTGTAGTCCTTCCTTATTGTATTCCATCTATTGTTGAGATTCAGCTTATCTCAGTTCTTTTCAGTCTGCATGTTGAAGTAGGCAATGATTCTATGCCAGGTAGGCAGTGTGAAAGACCCTCCAACCTAGTTCCCAATGTTTAACTGGTGCTTGAAAAGCTGAAGAAGAAACTTATCCATAGTAGATGTCCATTTCACTCAGTGGGCAGTGAACTCGTCATCTGCAATGTGCACCCCAAGGTGCTGACAAACCCCGAGAGAAGATTAATATTTGACCTGATCAATCATGAATAAAGTAGGGGGAGATAGGGTCCTTAATCAGAAAATCCAAGAAAATGCGTTGTAAATTTTTGTATGCTTACACTATTTTATTTGTACATAAATTGAACTCAAATTAAGTAATTTTCAAAATAAAAGTTGTAAATAAAAATTGTTTTGTAAATAATAAAAATAATTGCAAATTAAACTCGTGTACAAAATAAAAGTAACTACATTGGGCAAAAGCCATAAAGCGATAATTGAAAGACTAATTCTGGCTCTATATGAACTCGAATTGAATCAAACTCACTTCCATCATATTCTAAATTAAATTTTATTTAAAATGACAGTAGTTTCATAATTTTTGGAGCTATTGTTTGAAAGTAGGTTTTCTGTGGTGGCTTTTGGAATTTTACCATTTATTGTGTATATCCATATTTATTTATATATATTGTATTTGTAAATATTTTAATAACTATTTAAAATAAAATAAAAATAAAAAATAATAAAAATTTAAAACAAAAAAACTAATTTCCTTATTTAACTATGTATATAATGTACCTTATGTATATAGTATACGTATATAATCAATTCCCTTAAATAACCACACTAAAAAATAAAAAAAATTAAAATTTGTTACTTAATTTAATAAAGCGATGAAAATAAATAAATAAACTAATTATGTCAATGATTTTAGCACTAATTTCTTTTCTTATCTTTATCGCATTTTTTTTCTTATCTCTTATCTTCATTTAAAAATTTGAAATTCATGCTCCATTCTTTCATCTATTAATATGACTCCTCCTCCCTCATTTCAATTTGATCAATCTTTGGTGAGAGGAGCCTACTCTCCAAGAGTCTTCTTGTTGTAGAGTTGTACCTAGTATCCAAGCCATTCTGTGATAGCGAGTCGACCTTCGTCGAGGCGATTACAGTATTTTCCGCTCCCACAGCGAGATCCATTTTTCTTGTTCTTAATCTAGGTTAATCATAGTTTAACTTTTCGTATTTTTATTTTGTTGTCATTTTTTTCTCTAGATCTTAGAATCCATCACCACGATTTTATTCACTCGATCCTATTTTTCACTTTCACATCTCGATCTATTCACATTCTTATTCTATCTCACATAATCTATCCACTCCAATTACATACGGTGACCAGAGATCGGGATCCATCTTCCACATTGCAAGGATCCACATCCACTCACATCTATGTTTGATTTTTGGCCTAGTCGTCTTACTTGAGTCAGATATCATTTTTTCTGTATTTTATTTGCTGGAAAAAATTAATTACATAAAAAATAACTTGCTCAAAAAAGAATAAAAATCTCTTGTAGGTTTTTTATACGGAATAAAAATTTTAAAAAATTCTACAATTTCTCTCTAAAAATATAAAAAAAGAAAAAAATATTACAAAAACATGTAGTTCAGTTTCTGTTAAAAAATAAAAAAAAGGGAAAAATGGCTGAGCAACCGCCCTTCCAATCGCAAGAAACGCCCACTGCTCCTTCCCTTGAACACTGAAGCCCCTCCACAGCCACTTGCGACTCGGCTTCTCCACCCCATAGTCCACCGCCTCACCGCGTGCCTCTTCAACCGCGCAATCCACTCCACCCACATCCACCTGCGGCTCATCCTCTCTGGAAGACGCCGCGCACCCACGACCGTCGCTCCAGGGCCACACACCACCGTGGGACTCACCAGTTTCCCACCGCCTCGACCACAGTCCTTCACACGTGCCCCCATGTGAGTCGCCCAAATCTGCACCACCATTCTTTTACGCAAGCCACCTCTTCCGCAACTACCAGCACCTCTTGGAGCCCATTGCCTTCCGCCGATGCCAACCCTCCACCACTGAAGCACCCGCAAACCACCATCCATTGTACGCCCGTCGATGACCAGCACTCCGCGACCGCCTCTCTTCTACACCGTCGATCATAAGCCCGCAAGCCCGCCACACATGTCGTCATATCACCTCAGCTGCACATCCACCGTGCCTTTGCGTAAGGAACCGCCCTTCATTGTGCATCTCCTGCCCATTGGGAGAGAAGGAAGAAGAGGGACAGTGCCCCCTTTGATTTCCAGAAGGAAGAAGCTCTATTTTGAGGGGCTCAATCTAAGCCCTCAATCAAAACCCTTGATCTAAGGGATCAAATCATGACACATCAACTCCCTTATATCATATCTGGCAAATATCATTTCGGCCCATGGAGATTCTAAGAATTGCAATAAAGTCCCTCGCCTTACGTGCAAAACAACATCCAGTACATGGTAAATTGTGATTTCAGTCGTCTACTTCATTTTTGTCATATTTTGATGCTAAAACTTAAACTATTTGCATTTCAATCCTGCTATCCAGACTATTATTTTGCATATCTTTTATATTGAAATAAATGTTTTTATTTCTCTAAAAAGTTTACAAAAATTTGTGTGGAATCCTACAATGTGTCTTGTAATAGTTTGAATCTTTCATTGCATTTTATTATCTTTTGATATTATTAACAAATCAAAAACATTGTCATTTTCTCTACAAGAAATTCAAAATTTCATAAAAATTCAAATATGTACATTTTTTTGATACTTTTAAATCTGAAAATAATCATGTTTGCTCACTATTTACATTATTTTCTGATTTTATTCATTTTAAAATTCTAAAAAAATAAAAAAAATCTCTGAAAATTACAAAAATTGTAAAAAAAACATAAAACACAAAAATATTTTCTTTGAACATTTTGAGCATTTTTATTATATTTGAAAAATCCAAAAAAGGGATGCTTTTATCTTGTGAATAAATTTGTTTTAAAAATTATATTTTTGAAAACTAAAAATTTGCGAAACTAAAATTCATTAAAAATTCGAAGATTAAAAACATAAACATTTCACAAAAAACCAAGACAGTTAGCATCTGAGATTCCTTTTTCCTTTAATTGATTTTTTTTAATTATTTGAATAACCCTCTAGATTTGTAGCCTCCCTGAGTTCGATCGTGTTCGCTACACAAGTTAAATACGTAGCAAAAAAGTCTCTTGCTCACATTATTTTCTGTAATTAATTTCAACTTGAGAAGAATAATTTTTTTTTTGTTTGAGTAGGGATTTTGGGGATTGCAACAACAACTTTATATCAATAATAATCACTCCTCGAACATCTCGCCCAACAAAATGGCATCATTGCCGGGTGGCACAACAAGGGTAGTTAGGCTTCTCTTTTGACTTGCTATTCTTGATTGTACATATTTGTTTATAATTTTCCATGTTTATTGTATTGTTCATATTCACTGTTTTTATTTCATTTTTCGTACTTATATTTTATAATTGTGTTTCTTACACATTTTTCTTTCCTTTTTCAAGTGAGGTTCTGTGGAGCGAAGGAGGCGATCCTAGGAGAGCTGATGCATCCAAGCGAAGTGGAGGTGGCATGATTCATCTCGAAGCCGCATGAGAGCGTGAGAGGAGGAATAGAAGAATTGAAGGAGTCTCAAAAAATATTTAAGACTTTATTTCTATTATTTGAACTCTTGTAAACGGACATTCATTTGGTGCGGGGTTTGTTTCGCCAAGTTCCAGTGCAACTGGGGGACCTCACCGGTTTTGTTTTCATTGCCTTATTTTTCTTTGTTTCACACGGATTTCGTGAGCTACCTTTGACTTCTTTAATTAATTTGCTTTAGGAAGGTAATTAATTAGGTCCAAACACCCTGAACAAGAATTTATTTACCTATAGAATAGAGCGTAATTGGACTTAGTCAAATTTAATTGGTTCTTGCCCATTAATAGAAGCTATTGTTAGGACGGTTCACTTGCATCATATACGTTAGTTTATTTTTTTGTATTTAAATTCTACGCGGATCATTTTGCACGTAGAGTGCTGGCAGCAAGGTACCCATCTCTTACCCATTCATGCATCGCAGTGTTTAATCGTGCATTGGCATTTCCGATCTCCTTCCTTATTTTCACTCACATAAGTTAAAAAGGAAATTGGACACTCGGTAGGCGATTCATTGAAAATATTCAAACCAAGTGACAACTGCTAAAAATTCAGTACTGTTAAGAAAACTCGACCCTAAAATAAACATAACAAAAAATCATTATTTTGGGAAGATCGCCCCTCCCTGTTTGATTTATCTGCAACGAGAGAGAGACCCACACACTAGGATAGGGTCACGCCTGAACTCTCTTCAGACCACCAGTCTTGTGGTTAGTTGTTCTCTAGTGAGGACTTCACCAGGTAGCCGGTAATCGGTCCAGGACTTTCTTAGCAGAATGGGTAGATGGTGTACTTGGTAAATGGTCCGCACCCATACTGGCTGGGAAAAACTAGTTGTGAGATTGGGACAGTCTCTTGGGAGCATTGGGTTCTTAACAACTCGCTTAAACTGGTCTGATAGATTGTATTCTCACCAAACTCTAAAAATTGACAAGATAATTGGCCGAACGTTCACGGTCTTCATATTGTGTTAAGTTGGTGAATTGGGGGTTTGTATTGTGTTTGATTGCTAATGATAGAGATCCTTCTGCGCAATTTGCACCTTCAGTCATTTTCACGCTTGCATTGACCTTCGTTCTCTCGATTCTTTCCTATTGGTTCTTAAGATGTCAGACCGGAGTATTTCTCGTTCGGACTTTAAGAACTCATTCTACACTCCAAACCGTTCACCTTCTATTCGGGGAGACTCACTTCCCGAATATTCCTCTTTCTCCACTTTACTCTTCACAACATCCATCAACTCACTATTTGACATTAGCTTTAATCTCGAATTAGTATATGAGACTCCATCATTTATGAGTACTAATCGAGTGTCATGCACATTTTCAGAATCAGACACCGAACACTTGATGCCACCAAAGGGAAAGGGAACCATGTTGGAGTAGAGCGAGATCAACAACACCATGTTAGCTTCCATCCAGTCAATTCAAGCCTAGTTAATAGAGCAGACTAATTTTTAGACCACATTGAGCGACATGATTCCCGAGTTGAGACAAGATAGGAGAGAGGAGGATAGAAATAATGGTGGAGGTGGGAATGGGGGAGAAGACCCTAACATAGAACCCGGAGCTAAGCCTACATTAAAGGATGCTTATAATACAGGGGCAGGACAGACAAATTCTTAGATACAAATCCCTGTGATTCATGGGAATTTCGAGCTTAATCCCATTATTTTACCTCTTCTCCCAATATTCCATGGAAATATAAATGAAGAATCATATATACACCTCCAACAATTCAACCACATTTGTGGAACAATACACTACCCAAATGTCCCATTAGAGGTAGTGTAGATGAACGCCTTCCCATTCAGTCTAATGAACAAATCTTTATATTGGTTAAATCACTTGGGGAAGGTTGTCACTACTTGGGAAGAGTTGAGGTCCGCATTTCTGAACAAATATTACCCGCTCGGATGACTCAACCAAATGTGATCCTTGATTGCTAATTTTTCCCAGATGCCCCAGGAGCCTATTCACGAGGCATTGGAAAGATTCAAAGATCTGACAAGGAAGTGCCCCCATAATGATATTCCAAATACCAGCCTTGTGCAAAATTTCTTTGGGGTTTTAGCATAGAGAATCAGAAGCTGGTAGATGCCACTTGTAGAGGGAGCCACTTCAACAAGGACGAGGATGTACTTTATCAAAATTTTGAGGAGATGGCGGAGAGTTCAGCTGCTCTATATTCTTCACATGCTTTTCAGAAGCACCCCATGACCTCCTCTGCAGCACCCCACAAAGATATCAATATGACGGCATCACATGAAGTGGATAGGGTGGACAACTCTGACCTGACCATTATAGGAAACCACCTATCCAAAGTGGACATTATTGAGAAACAATCCAAGGAGCTTGAGAATCTTCAAGTGATCGAGCAGAGGATAAAGAACCTCGATAAGTTGGATGAGAAAACAAAGCACCTGGAGCATCTTGTGAGTTCGATCAATGCAGCCCACAGTACGAGGACAGCAATCGATACCTCTACTAGGGAGTAGACTTCTTCCACCTACCAGAGTAGCGGAGGACCATCCACAGTTTAGCACGTCTACTATGTGCTGAGCCCTGATCAGGTCCATCAGTATTCACAACAGATGATTCCATACCAACAGGAAGTAGCCTACATTACTGAGCAGCAGTCTCCACCTCCACCTGTCATTCAAGAGGTGAACGACATCTGGTTTGACCGTGAGCGAAACCATCCCTGTCCATCCAGACAATTTCAGTTGGGTTCACAGTAGGGTCAGAGACCCACCCACCAGTTTCAGGGAGGCAGACCACAACAATACCAACACCAACAGTTCCAGCCTCATTATCAGTCTCCACCATAGTTCCAAAATTGGAGACAAGGCCAGCCACAACAACAGTCTATATGTTTTCCTCATCCTAACCAGCAGCAGACTACATATTATGGACAATATCCTACTCCTCCTCCTCATTATCAGAATCCATATGGTTATCAATAACCTCCGTACTATCAGTCTCAGCGACAACCAGTTAATGATCACTCTGAGGTCCCTTCAGTCAACCCAGCACTGGACCAACTTGCATTGCTTATGAAAAACGTGAACGAACTGACTCGGCAGATCAATGACCTAACCACCACAAAGACACTGATTCCAGCACGAGTCGAAGCCAACCCCAACAACTTCGGATGCAAGGAGCAGGTAGACAATTGCCCACCCACCCTCGAGATAGGTATGCCCCTTGATTTTACATGTTTATCTGACACCATTCATCTCAGGAGCGGTAGGAGATTGCAGCTTCCTACGCACTAGTTAGGGTTGGGAGATCAAACCGCTGAGAGAGCATCATCTTCCACATCATCGCCTTCACCGGCAGTTGAGAGGCCCAGTAGCAGCACCCAAGTTTGGAGTTTCACCGCCTTCACTGCCACTTTCACCAGGCAGCAAGGGAGAATATACTAGTCGTGGATTCTTCCTCTTCACCAGTACCAACATCCTGTTCTATTTTAGATTCTATTTTTTCTTCACGTAATTGGGCAACACTATACAGACTGATTCTGGTTGTCTTTTTGTACATGAGGATTCTACTTTGAATAATGGAATTGAACAATTGAATATGTATTCTGATTCCGTGCCATTTCCTTATGCTCTTAAATCTAAAAATATTCAAAATTAAAAACAACCCTATCTGATCCCGGAGTGATTGATATCTTACATAACATCTTTTTAAAGATGCCACTCCTTAAGGCCATGGAATACATGCCTATGGTAAAAAAGGTAATGAAAGAGGCATGTACACAAAAGCATCAACCAAGGCAAAATAGACGAAAGGAAACAGATAAACACATCTTGACCATGTCTACAATTCATGTTGTCATAACCTCCTGCCTAAAATGAAAGACAAGGGAGCACCTCACATCAGTTGCCATATCTTTGATCAAGAATTTAATTATACTCTTCTCGATAGCGGTTCCTCCATTAATCTCATGCCTTCCTCTTTGTTAATTGAATTTCCATTAGGACCTTTTAAAACATCCAAGAGTCCAATTTGCTGATAGATTGATTAAGAGTCCAAGAGGCATTTTAGAGGGCGTTACTGTAACGGTGCAGGGAATGAAATTCCCTGTTGATTTTGTTGTCATGGATATGGACACACCTGCACCGTTACTCCATACCCAGATCATAATAGTCGATCGTTTCTTCGAACGTTCGAAGAAACCGTTGATTATAGTACTAGAGAGATCATCTTCCACTCTCGTGATGACAAGGTGAAAATTGAAACAATCTCTGATCCTGGACTATCACCGCCACCAGTAGCAGATGAGATAGAGAAAGTAATATCAGAGCCAGAAGACTGTGTTTTTCTTGTTGAATTCCAAGAGATAGATCTTCCCACTGATTTTATAGCAATCACGGCAACTGTTAAGACCAAAATGGGGGTACTTTTTAAAAAGTAACATCTTGTTAGTCATCACAGGTAAACCATAAAACAATGACATCACCCTTAACAGTCTCCCATCAAACAAGCAACCAAGGTGACCATCCAAAAACTACATCTACCCATGATATAGCAACTGTTGTACAACTCTCAAGAGTATCATTTATCATGCTTACTTAATGGGACACGCTCAAGAATTGAACTCCCAAAGTAACAGCATCAAGATCCAAACTTCAATCACCAGAAAATATGGAAACAATAAAAAATGAAATATCAATGATCCACTGATATCCTCCCATCAAGAGAGACATCATGAGATATTATATGGAATAAACATCATAGCAGGCCTTTTAGTCCATGCTCAGAATGTAAAAAAATCACCAACAAAGCATACATGACATAATAATCACATCAACAACGAGTAAGACCAGAACGTGTCACTTTTTTTGAAATGTTGTTTTCTAAGTCATCGCAAGTAAATCAGAAAAGAATGACATCACCCTTATTTTTTCCCATCAAACAAGCTACGAAGATGATCATCGAAAAACTACATCTACTCATGATAGAGCAGTAACTGTGCATCTCTCAGGAGTATTATTTATCATGCCTACTCAACGGGGGCATGCTCAAGAATTGAATCCCCAAAGTAGAAGTATCAAGATCCAAACTCCAATCACTAGGAAATATGGGAGCAATCAAAATCAAAATCCCAAGGATTCATAGTTCTTATCCCATCAAGGGAGACATCATGAGATATTGGATGAAATAAACATCATAGTAGACCTTTCGTCCATGCTCAGAAAATAAAAAAATAGTCACCAATCACGCACACGTGGCCTAACAATCACAAAACCAGCTGGTAAGACCACAATGGGGTACTTTTTAAAAAAATAATGTCTTCTTCGTTATCACAGGTAAAATCATAAAACAATGACATCACCCTTAATATACTCCCATCAAACGAGCAACCAAGATGATCATCCAAGAACTATATCTGCCCATCATAGAGCAGCAACTGTACAACTCTCAAGAATATCATTTATCATGCTTACCCAATGGGGCATGCTCAAGAATTGAATTCCCAAAGTAGAATCATCAAGATCCAAACTCCAATCACCGAGAAATAGGGGAACAATCAAAATCAAATTCTTAATGATCCATATATATTTTCCCATCAAGGGAAACATCAAGAGATATTGGATGAATAAGCATCAAAACAAGCCTTTGATCCATACTCAGAAAACAAAAGAGATAAAAACCAATCAAGCGTACATGGCATAATAATCACAACAGTAGCTGGTAAGACTAGAATGTGGCACTTTCTTAAAAAAATAATATCTTCTTAGTCATCATAGGTAACCCATAAAACAACGACATCACCCTTAACATTCACCCATCAAACAAGCAACTGTGATGATAATCCAAAAGCTAGATCTACCCATCATAGAGTAGAAGTTGTGTAGCTCTCAGGAGAATCATTTATCATGCTTAACCGATGAGGCATGCTCAAGAACTGAATTCTCATAGTAGAAGCATTAAGATCCAAACTCCAATCAGTAGGAAATACATGAACAACCAAAATTGAAATCTCAATTATCCGTAGATCTTCTCCCATCAAGGGAGATACCGAGAGGTATTGGATGAAATAAACATCGTAGCAGGTCTTTGGTCCATGCTCCGAAAACAAAAAAATCACCAATTAAGCATACATGGCATAATAATCACACCAGCAACCGGTAAGACCTTAATGGGACATTTCTATACAAAGTGACTTTTTCAACACATGTAAACCATAAAAATGTTACATCACCCTGAACATTCTCTCATCAAACAAGCAACCAAGATGATCATTTAAAAACTACATCTACATATCACAGAGCATCAGTTGTGCAGCTCTCCAGCAAAAGATATTTCCATCCCCAATCATTCTTCACCCATCCGCAAAAAGGAATAAATCAGAGAGATTTTAAGTCCATAGCATACACTATGTCCAATCACAGATATCCAACAAGTAACATGCATGCAAGATATGCAGAATCAAAGATAAATATCAAATGAGACCAAACCAAATAGAGTGTGTGACCAATGTAATAGCCCAACTGTAGTAATAAAAAAATGCGCATAAGTGTAAACCCGATCGTAGAAGCAAAAAGGAGCAATGTTTGAACTGTTACCTTGCAATCCAGCAAATGGAAGAAGAAATGTGTAGTCACAAGCAAAGGACAAAATGCATAGCAAGAGCCCGTTTTGAGCCATTGGAGATCAATCTCCAACCCATTTTATAAGGTGGTAATGGATTATAAAAACCCTAGATTCCATGTCGGAGGATATGTTCGAGAAGACAATTTCAGGTATTACCGAGGACACCTTTAAGGCTAGAGAGCCCCATTAAAGGTTCAGAAGCCTCTCATATGAGATCCAACTATCCCATTCATGGTATAGTTAAAGCGACCTTCCAAATATTCACGATTCATGGGTCAAGGTTGAGAAATGTTTAGGGAAGGATTCACGCTTCACAGCTAAAGCTTGAGAGATGCGTAGGGCAATAGAGGAACATAGCAAGCAGCATAGGAGGAGAAGTGAGGGGCTCGATGAGAGATACATAATGCGTATGGGATTGCCGGGGAGGGAGGGAAATGCAATGGCCATTGGTGCAAGGATGAGAATAAGGATGCATAAGAATAGGGTCGAGGGTGAGGGAGGGAGAGAATTGCCATACGTGGGGAACGAGTAGAGAGACAGGGAATATGCCCCTTATTCCCGAGCGTATTCCCTAACCAAGCATTCCCTTAGGATTAGGAATCCCATCTCATTAGGATTCCTAATTCTAATATAACCATAATCCTAACAATATCTCCATTGAGTTAAATTCCATCGTGATCTTTTCATTGTATTGAGTTTGACCATCCTCATCATATGCAGGTCTCATTAGCAGGAACTCACTGTCTCTCGGTAACACACTCATCATTAGGTGCCCTCAACATGCCCCCAATCGGGCACACTCACACAACTCAATATTGTGCCTATTGACGTGACACCACATATCTCTCATAACTGCATATTGTGCTATCATCCTCTTGTAAAGTGATTCATACTTGCTTCTCCTTATTATGTATTTTGCAGTAAAGATGTCAATAACTTGCTACTATCTCATCTTACTTCTTGTCTTGGGAATAACCAGAGCTTAATCACCTATCACGACCCTTCCCTCATGCATGTACATCCTATTTGGCATCCTCATACCACACATCACCATGTGTGCTCCCTTGCTCACTATGAGAACACTCCCTTCAATGGTGACTTGATGTCCTCATGACTCGATCGTTCGTAATGAAATTAAATTCTTCTTGGATGTAGGAATGTATTTGACACATGTTAGACTCTGAAACGGTACATCAAACATACAAAATTACACTAATCCAATTCCCTTGAGGTGAACCTCTCCACCTCCCATCTTGAACGTGACATCTTGCATGTCTGATATGTATTGACTACTCCTCATATGAGCACACATAATTTGAACATATCGAGTCTAGAAGCGATCTTGAATCTACCTTAATCTCCCTCAAACATGCCAACAATTCTTCCTTACAATCTACAAAAGAATCCTCTTGGTCAGATTTATAATCATTGGCCTTCTTCTATCTTTTCTCCTTCTCATGTCTCAGACAATCGGCTATTTTGTTTCCTTCCTTGTCACGATAGAAGCATCTGATCGGACCTTGTGATTTGGATCTATATGTGAATCTTGTCTCTATTGATCTTGAACATCTATCCTCAATTGCCAGCTGGTGAACCGCGAAATCGACCCTTTAAGAGAGTGTTTTTAGCACTTCAACATATCGTAGCAGTCAGGCCGATTCGGGCTCATCAAAGAGATCATCTCATTGAAATATGTATATGATGTATCAAAATGAGATGATCACAAAATTTTTTTACTTGGTAAGATACCAAGGTCGAACTCAGGGACACGAGCCTTTCTCTATTAATCGGATTTTTTATCTATCTAATTAAGCGTTGAGTTGAAGCATATATAGGTCAAATTATGTAAGGAGACAACAATGCATTAAAAATAAACATGCATTTTTTTTATCAATTTTTATCATGCAAATGAATGCCATGAAATACGATGAAGCTATGCCCTAGAACAGGAGAAATATGATGAGCAACTTAGTATGAGTCAACTTCAAGTTCAAATATCACTCAGGCTTGATAAAAGAAATTAGAATAGGCATAAGTTAAAACTTTAAGAGACACATGGCAAATAAAATAATCATCAAAATTCATTGTGTCCAAAATAACAATTAAGCATGCCATTAGAAAGACCATCAAACTAGCTTTAAAACGAAACTGAAATTAACTCAATTGGACTTTCGTAGCTCAAGATATGCATAAAAGAAGCCAGGGGCATAAATGCAATAAAAACATGAAAAGATAACTACAAACAAGTCCTCAGAGGGACTAAAATGTAAATAAGTAAAATAACAGGACCTTCCCTGTAAAATTTTCACTGTGCACGTGATAGGGACCTGCTTGCAAATTGAAGAAACTTGGTGGACCTTTGCATAAATTTCCCAGAGAGCACGTGGCTTGCACGTGCTACTCCAGGCTCGGAAGGAGGCTAAGGTTCGACAGAGGCTCGGAGTGCTTCGGCCAGGCTTGGCTCTTGGTTTGGGCTCGGTGCAGGCTCGTGGAGGCTCAGAAGCAGCCAAGCCTGGAGGCGCGGTAGCTGAGGTTCGATGCTGCTGTAGCGGTGACACGTGGCCGAAGATGAGCCATCCAATTGTGGTGATCGGATGGATGCTGTGAACTCCTGAAGGGACGACGTGGCGGCATAGGGACCGTTGGATCTTGAGGATCCAACGGTACCTGGAAGAAGTCCTGAGCGGTTACGTGGGCTCATCTGGGCCGTTGGATGGTCGCTGAGAGACAACCATCCAACGGTGTCTGCATCTCCATCTTCTTCAGCGGCTGGCGGAGGGAATAGAGCTCCGGTAAAGGTGGCTCTCCTCCGCCGCTCGTTCTCCGTCGATTTGGTCCTCCCCCGAGCCCAAGGAATGGTCGTCGATGAAGCGAGGGACTCGGGGAAGGACCAGAAGCATCTGGTGTCGCTCATCGGCGCTCGGCTAGCAACTGCGAGATCGATGAAATCGGCTCCGACCGAGCTCCGATCATTGAACGAGTAGAGACCTGCAAGGTTAGTAGCATAGCCGAAGCAGACAAGGGTGTTGTGCGTGCGAAGTGGAGTGCAAATGGGAGCTCTAGATTGCGGAGAATGTGGGGAGCTCGGAGCTCCTCTGCCATGAGGGCGGAGGAGGTGGGTCGGAGGTGATGGGAGGTATGGGAGACAGAGACGATGAGCGGAGGGCGTAGCATGAAAGGGGAGAAGCGTAGCGAAGCTCGGAGGGGGGTTAATGGCAGGTGAAAGTGAACGAAGCGGCCTAGAAAATTAAAGGAAATTAAGGAAAAATATAGAGGAAGAAGAAGAAGCTTACCTGGGGAGATATGGTGGACGGGAGCTTGGGCTGAGCATTACGGTGGATGCCCGGGTCGTCGCTGGACATCGGCAGCTGGTCGATGCAGCTCGAGCGGGCCTGGACGCGTCGCGACTCCGCCGTGAGTGGCGGAGGGTCTCACCGGGGGAGCGGGTCGTCTTCGCTCGATCTTCTCGCCTCCCCCTGTCACAGGGAGGCGGAGGAGGGCTGGGCCCCTCCCCGCGTAAAGGCGGACAGCTTGGAATGGAGGGGGACGCGAGGTCTTTAAAGAACGAACCGGCGGTGCAAGTGATGGAAGTCGTGGGCTTTGAGGGAGTTGTGGAGCGACTGGGGAGACGACGGGGGTCGTGGAGTGATGCGCGAGGTAGAGGGATGATGGGGGAAGACCAGGAGGTGGTTGGCGAGAGGAGAAGAGGTCAGAGGTGTTGGCGATAATGGGAAGGGGGAGAGGTTTTCGCGCGGTGGAGATCGTGGAGAAGACGGGGTCGCGAGGTAGACGATGGCTGTCGGCCGCTGGATCTGGAGATCCAACGGCTGACAATTAGGCGCTGAAGGACGGGTGCGATTAGATCGATGGCGAAGAGATCGAAGGGTGTAGGTGCTGCCACGTGGCAGGCTATGCGCGGGGTGGTAGCGAACGGCTTAGATGGAACCAAGGGCCTGATCAAGCGGTTGAGAATAGTGAGTGGATTAAGCGGTGGAGATTGACGTTCCCAGGCAAAACGAACGGTCGCCAATGCGACACATGGAGGCCTATGAGAAAGGCGCTAACGGAGGGCGGTGATGGGAAGTTAAGGTTGATCGAAGGGTTGAGGAGCGCCAGAGGAAGGAGCGGCCCCGATGGAAATCAAGAGCGTGATCGAAGGGCGCAAGAGGTGCCAAGTGTCATGCTCTGGTGAGAGCGCTTACGGACGGTGCTGATTAAAGATGGGGATGATCAGACGGCTGAGCCAATTGGGCACGCGTGGAGAGCTTTGGATCGTTGGATCTCAGGAGATCTGACGGCCCAGCTCGGGGGAGGATAAGACAAGAGAGGCGGGGCCACGTGGCTCACCCAGAACGGGCCACGTGGCCCAATCAGATTATTCATATGATATTTTTGATATTTGAAGGCTTATTTGGTCGAATTTGAGAAAACTCAAAACATGAAAGTTGTAGATCTTGATGAGATCTACAAGTTTCATGTTGACCAAAACTAGAGATGAAATCAAACATAGGCCCGAAATATTTTTGAGGGTATTTTTAAGTCTAAAAATACCACGAATTTTTATTTTGCCATTTTTTTTGTGATTTTTAATTTATTTAAGACTCTGATAATTATAAGACTTTAACTGGGTTTTATTGATACTCAGCTTAACCAAGGGGGTTAATAATGAGAAATAAAGATGATGAAATTGAGTTTCATCACCAGCTCATAACCTTCATCATTCGTTGCCTCATTTGTCAACCTCCTTCGAGACTTGTTCATAAGTAGTGAAGCAACTATCTCGTCCAATGTAATGGTATCCTTGCCATAGAGTAAAGTCTTCACAATATGATCATAGGAAGATGGACAGAAACTTTGCAAAATAGTACCTTATCCTCCTCCTTGAAGAGAAATTCTCCTTTCACATTCTTCTCCTCAAGTATGAGCATGTTTATCAAAATTCTTATGAATTCATCTAAGTGTACCTCAATATTTGTCCCATCAATCATATTTAGACCACATATCTTCTTCTTTCTCAATAGATAGTTTATCAAAGATTTGGACATGTATCCTCCCTTGAGCTTCATCCAAACCTCTACTGGATCCTCCAGGATAATGACATCATAAAGAGTGTTGTCTACCAAGAATAGTTGTATTGTATTGTTTGCGAGATCCCTCATCTCCTTACACTCTTCCGCTGTAATCTTTTATGGCTTCTTTTCTTTACCATAGAGTGCTTTCGCAAATCCTTCTCACATGATTATATTCTTCACTTGTTGTTTTCATAAGGTCTATTGAACCATTATATTGTTGGTTTAGTTTGTATGGTCCAACCAGGTCGAACCAAGTTAGACCGGTGTTACATACAGTAAAAGAATACCGTTTTCCAGGTTTTTTTCAATAACAGTTAATTTATAACCCTATTTTTTTTACAATGACATGTGTACCCCTATATTTTACAAAATTCATAGTAACATCATTTTATTAGTACGTTTATTCTCCTAAATTATACCAATTTAAGGATTATTGTTAATTTTTTAACGATATAGGGGAACAAGTGTTTTTGCTGAAAAGTGAAGAGTATAAATGCTATTAGAAAAAAATTTAAAGGATACAACAAATATATTTTATCAAATTCATATAAATACGTAGTATGATGCACAAAATTAATAATTTTAATACTATTCAAACTCCAATTGATGACAAAAATTATTAATTTATTTCTTCTCATTGTATGACTATGGAACCTTCTTCTTTTGATGGAGCCATCATTTGTTGTTGTTGGAAGGGAACATCCTCATGCATAATGTGGTTAGAGAAAGCCAATGCTCGTAAAGTGGGAGCAATATTGAGTCACTAGCACACATGGAAAGAAAAGAGATAAAGGAATTTCATACAATAGGTTAGAATGAAATTAAACGTTGAATAGTTTCTAAAATAATCCATTTTATTAAATAATTATGAACTTTTTAAAAATATATGGTCGAACTGGTGGTTTGGTTCAATTTGTTCAATCGAGTTCATGCGGTCCAATCGAATTTTGACTGGTTTTTATTTTTTGATAAAAAACAAGGTGGTTGGATCATTTTTCTCCTGGTTCTTGGTTTAACTGATTGAACCTGCCAGTTCGGTTTGGTTTTAAAACATTTCTCTCTAGTATTATGGGGAAGACAAATTAGGTCATGTATGTGTCACTACATATGTAAATATTCATGCCACTTATGGGTAGAAAATGTCGAGGGTTTTCTATACTTCCCCTAAACATTGGCTTCTATTTAATCACTTTTTTCCATCATAAAAGTTACAGGGGATTAATACCATCTTTTATTGCCAACCTCTTTACAAAAGTATGCAAGTTTTTTTATTAGCTTATATCAACTTCAATTCATCCCTTATGAAGTATGCTTATGATTATGACATAATAACAGTCATTTCTCCTTAAAAAAGCTTCAGACCTGAAAGATAATTATTATTTACCCATGTCGGTTGTATCTAGAGATTCTAGTTACTAGTTATACTCGTCGACTGCATGGGTCCATTTACTTTCTTTAAAGGTTAAATATTTATCACCAATTCACATTTCATTTTTAGATAAGGTACATCATAAAATAGTTCTTGCCCCATTTCTACATTATCTTTACTATCTTCTAAGGTGCTCAATCCATGCAACTTTATATCTTGATTTTAAGAGATATAACATCGTAACTTCTAATGTAACTTAAGATTTATGGAAACCCTATATCCTTTGGAGTGTCCATAACATGTAATAAAGTTGTACTTTATTTTTTAAAGTTAAACACATGTTTGATCTGATTCTGAAGCAAACGTATGAAGTGCACCCCATGTTGGACATGCGAGCCGAAATCTAACCATTATGTAATAAAAGTTATTGCATATCATTCCTTAATCTGAAATGAAGAATAACTAATTTACATAATAGGTCCCTTGGTACAATTAGGTTTTTGTACCATAGTTTTTTGATATTATAAAACTATTGATCCAAAGGTTGGATCATAGAGGCTGGTGCATGGTTGAATAGCTAAAGAGTTAGATTGGGGACTCAACGATACCATCAAATGATTATCAAGAATGGATCTTCATTCTTAGAAGTAAATGACTATACTTATTCCAAAGTTTGACATTCAACCAACCTCTTATGTAGCCTCTACATAAGAATAAAGATTCAGAGGTGTTGGATGAGCTAAGTCAAAGAGTTGACTTTGTGAGATTGAGATAACTAAGACCTATGTCGGATGCTGTCACGTATATGCACACATCCTCTGACCGAAAACATATGTATTAATATATATCTAAGTTTTTACATTAGGTAGATGATGAAGCTACGTTTCATCATCTTTATTTTTCTATCATTTTGGCCTTAAAACCCCTAGTAAATGCGTGTAAATAGGCTTAATTTAGGTATTTTAGCATTTATGCATCATTGTGTAAATATTGTATAAAATACGGTTTTTAACGCCAAAATTATAGAATAAAGAAAAGAAAAGAAAAAGAATAAAATATTGTAAATATTTTGTGACCCGAAACCTCGAGACCTAGGCATCTCGATGACTAGGTTGACAAGGAATAAAGTAGGGGGAGATAAGGGCCAAAAACCAATAAAAATACCTTTTATTTAATCCATTCTTTATTCATTTTGGGACCTATTTTTGGGTCCACTTTTTATACATAAAATAAAGAAACTTTGAACATGAAAGTTGTAGATAATTAAATATAGAAAAATACAAAATTGATTTCATACAAAAATATTGTACAAATAAAAAGATATGATCTGAACAAGATTCTAGAATCCCAACTTCTCAGACCTGTATCTCTTAAATATAAACTCGAAATACACCAAAATTACTTTAATTGTATATAATTTTAAATAAGCTATTTAATGAAGGTGGTTTCACTTTTTACAGAGCTACGGTTTGAAAGTTGAGTTTTGGACCCCTATTGTATACTTGAACATATTAAAATATTCATTTTATTTATTATTCATTATTTTTATACTTTTATATTTTTATGATTTTGTAAATATTATTTATAATATATGTGTACATTAAAATCAGAATAAAAACTTAAAGAAAACAGAAAAATAAAACACATGTATATAATGCATAGGTCTAATACCTATAACTATACCTATATAATTAATACTCCTATTTTATTAAGTGTACAAATTACATCAAAAAATAAAATAAAAATATATTCAGTTCATAAAAAAGTTATAAATTTATAAAATAATAAAAAAATTAATAAAATTAAATTTACAAAATAAAAATAAACTATTAAAATATATAGATAAAGATACCTAAAAAGGGTATAAGAGGTAGCTTGTAATTTTATACCTTGAAAAAATAAATAAAAATCATAATAAAATAATTTATAAAATAATAAACATTTTTATTTAATAACAAAAAATTAATAAAATCATTTTCTATTTTAAAATGATTTTACAATTGATTTTTCCAGGATTTTTCCTGGTTGGTCCACGTGGACCAACCAGGAGGGCCTGAGAGTTGACCACAGGTCAACTCTCTAACCCTAGCTCCTGTAGCATGTCAGACCTGTGATTTTGACTCGTTTTCTTGACTTTTTACAAGTCGATTCTTTCACCAATCGACTTGGGTCCCTTCATGACTTTTTATCACCACTGATCGAGGATGCTCGCCCAATGATTTTTTCGGGCTTTAGATCAATGATCTGCCCGTTGTCACCTCGTTTTGCATGCCCGACCTCCATCCCTTTCAAATGACCCCCCGTCACTTCCATCCACTTTTGAACTGCATTAGGGCAAGCTTAGACATCAGAGTTGTTGTTGAAGGATCCCCGATGACAGAGGGTCGATCCCGGCACCTCATCGAGGTACGACGGAGCCCTGAGGCGCGTGTCCAACCCCATCTCCGGCCACCTGGCCGTCGAGGTCCACCTTGGGTTTTCCACCCTTGAGGTCGCAATTTTTATTCATTTTTCTTGCTTGTTTTTATTTCAGTAGTTGTAGGAACCGTTTGCCATCTTCCCTTTCGATCATTGCCCCACCTTTCGCCTCGGCCACTACCTCACCGGAGCTCGCTCCGGTGAGCACCTCCCCTAGCGTTATCTGCCTTCTTCCGCTGTTAGGTGAGGCGAGGCACTTTGCCCTCGCCTTCCTTAACTTTTCCCAGTAGATTTTGGAGCAGCTAGTGCACTGATGAATCTCCATTTCATTACCTTTATTCTATCATTTTGGCCTCAAAAACCCCAGCAAATGCATGTAAAGAGCACCAATTTGTGCATAATAGCATTCATGATTCATTGTATTAATTACACATTAAATAAGGTGTTTAATGCCAAAATTATAGAATAAAGAGAAGAAAAGAAAAAGGAATAAAATATTGCAAATATTTTATGACCCTAACCCCGAAACCAAGGCCAGCATGGAATTGGTCGACAAGGAATAAAGTAGGGGGAGATAAGGGCCAAGAATACAATAAATACCTCATTCATTTATTCATTTATTTATGCATTTCTGACACCTATTTTGTATATGATTATTTATTCATCAAATAAAGAAACTTTGTACATAAAAGTTGTAGATAATAATGTAAATAAAAATAGAAAAATGAGTTTGTGTAAAAATAATACTCAGTGTACATTTTATACACAGAATAAAAAGCCAAAATCTCAACTTCACAGACCCATATCTTGTAAATAAAAACTCAAAATCAACCAAACTCACCTTTAATTGTATATAGCTTTCCAAGAACTATTTAATAAAATTGGTTTCATAATTTTTGGAGTCTATCTGTGAAAGTTAGGTTTTTGGCCCTCCTTGTATATAGTACGGATTAAAATATTCCATTTATTCATCATCCATTATTTTTATAAATTTATATTTTTAGAATTTTGTAAATAATGTATATAATATATGTACATATTGAAATTACAAGAAAACCAAAAAGAATTTGTAAAATAAAATAAGTCTATAAAATAAATAGGCAAAATACCTATGATCCAATATGTACATAAAGAAAAAGGGAAACAATTCTTTAATTATTTTATTTTCTCATATTTTTATAATGTTGTACATAATACATAATATATTAAAAATTCAAATCCAAAATAAAAACCAAGAAAATACATTAAAATAAATAAAGTATGCATAATATATAGGTAAAATACCTATAAGTATAACTACATATACATATACCTATTTATTTAAAAATGTTAATAAACTCATAAAAATCTAATAAAAATATATTTATACTCATAAAAACAAGTTATACATTTATAAAATAATAAAATAAAATAATAAAATAAAAATAAACAAAATAAAAATAATTACATATAAGCATACTTATAAATACATTATTAAAATAAACCCGTAATAAAAAAGATCAAAAAATAAATAAAAATAATAAATAAATACTACATTAATTAATAAACATTTTTTATTTTATAAATAAATTCTAATTACATCATTTATTATGTCTAATAATTGGGTCAAGATCGGTCTAATGTGGGCCAATCAGAGGCCAGGGACTGTTGACCTCTAGTCAACTCCCCCCTGCACCTCGGACTCCCGTCAGAACCATCAAGTCCCCCGTTTTCCTCCTTTTTTCCCACTCGACTCGTCCATCGTTGGCCATCGACGTCTTCTGACAAAATGATCTCCGATCATTGTACATCACCGCCACCAACCCAGATCGACCATCTAAGCTGCCGATTCTTCATGGTGCCCCGGTCAACTAGGGTACATACCCATGTCTATAAATAACTCCTTCGACCTCCTTCCTCATTTTGGTCTCCCTTCGGTCGCTTTCCACCCTCAATTCCAGCCCTTGGAGGATCCTCGTGACAGGGGGGGTACTCCTGGCTGTCTTAGTCGGTCGGAGGAGTCGAAGGAAGTGCCCACGACCGCCGCTCGCCGGAAGTCCTGCTCCCTGGTCGACCACCAGGTATAAGAGCTAATTTATCTCGTTTTGTAGCTTAGTTTTAGTTTTCAATCTTTAATCCAGTCTTTAGAGTAATCAGTAGGACCTTAGGTGCTCGATTAGGCCCAGATCGAAGTTTGCCGGAGTTCAGCTCCGGCAAACCTCTCTACCCTGATCTACCACCATCCGACCCCTCGCTTCACCTCATTTCATTTCCCTACGCGTTCCACGCTTAACCCACGCATCAGATCATCCAGAGCTTCTCGAGCTCTGCGAATCGAGGTCCAACTCCTCCGCTTCGCCGGACCTCGCCACCCCCAGTCATTCCCTATCTTTTTAGCCTTAACCCCTGGTCGAGGAAGACCCCACTCGAGCCCCTCATACTTTTGGTGCAGGTTGGAAGCTACACGGAGCCCCCTGGGGCTCGATTCGATCCCCTGCGAGGTTCCAGGACCCCCCTTTCTTCTCCGAGCTCGTTGAACCGATCTAGGGGGTCCTGGACCTTCTAGAGTACCTCGGACGGTGCGCACCACCTCGCCGGACGTATGGAACCCATCACCATCAACCAGGAGCGTCTGGAGGTGGAGAAATAAAAGATCAAAGCCAGGGAAGCTAGCTGTTCTTCCCTATTCTTCGTGATCAGCAGCCACCGTCGGATGAAGGAGACGGTCCCAGGTCTAATCAAGGCCGTCCATGTAGCAGTTGCCTCGGCCGTTCGATCAGACATCAGATGCAATCTCGGCCGAAGATCGTCGAAGGGGTATCGGGTTTCGAGGGCTCGACACGTGGATAAGTGGCGCGCCCATCGCCGTCTATTTGCGCGCCTTAGGGGGTAAATTACACTGATCCCCCTTGAACTTTTTGTATTTAATGTTTAATACTGTAAATAAATTCGTACGTTGTAAATAAGTTGTACATTTTGCAGTAGGACCCCTATATTTTCCCGAATTGCAATTAGGTCCTTCCGCACCTCACGTGCAGTCCCACGTGAGGCGTGTGAAAATTGCAGTCAAACCCCTGGCGGATTTTGTATTTCATTTTAACCCTTAAAACTGCAGTTCACGTGTAATATTTTTTGTGTTTATGCATAGAAGTCCCTGAGTTTATTTTTATTTGCAAAAATGCCCCTGCCAGGCCATATATTTTTGTATGCTTTGTCCATTTATTTCATGCCTCTTATTAACTTAAAAACTTTGCAAAACTGGATATAAGCTCCTGTTAGCTTGCTCTTGCACGCCATAGTTTTAGATTTTAATTTTGTTGCATTTTTGCATTTATTAAAAATCAAAAACATGCATTTTATTTACTGTCTAGCTTATAAAATACCAAAAAAATAATAAAACACCTCTAAAAATTCCAAAAAAAATTACCTATGGTCTATTTTGTCCTATTTTAGTGTCAGTCCAAAAATCACTAAAAACTCAAAAGAAAAACCTTAAAAATTCAAAAATACACAAAAATTCTAAAAAATATAAAAAATTCTAGAAAACTCCAAAAATTACAAACTCAATTTTTGTAGCTTCTATATTTTATCCTCTTTATTGTAAAAATAGTTTGGAAAAATTTTGTGGCTGTTTTCTATTTTTAATTCCCATTTTACCCCTAACCAGCATCTATTTCACTGTTTTGCTTTATTCTGTCATTTAAAAATACCAAAAATATTTTGAAAAATACCCAAAAATCACAAAAACAGTATAAAATCATGAAAATACCAAAAAGATTTTATTTCTGAATTTTTGACCATTTTTGTATACTTTTATAAATAGTGTATCAGTCCTCTCTCTATATTATCTATATATATACATATTCCTTCATTGAAAAAGAAAATTATATATATATATATATATATATGTATACATATTTATTAATTTATCAAAATGTAATATATATAACTATATATATACCTATATGTAATGTATATATCATACATACCCTCTATGGGAATATATCTCCATATATTTATATTCTATAAATTATATATATATATATATATTGCATAAGTATATATTATTAATTAATATATATATATATATATAATAATCATAAAAACCCACAAAAATAGGCTTCACACAAGGATGGTTCTGTGGTACATGCGCATCATAGGCTACTGCATTTTTGTATTGCTCTCTGTGGATCAACCTCTACATACTTATTCACTGTGCATTTTGTGGTAGAGAAATAAATATTAATTCACACTTTTTGGACTTAATTCATTCATTCTTTTATTGTGGGTTAATTGCTGATTAACTTGGTTGTTCTGCGAGCGGTCGCCTCAGCGACGCTTCATATATCATTTTTTTGTAACCCTTGCGGAAGATACTTGTCATCAGATGGCGCCGTTGCCGGGGAGCAATGAGCATAGCCTATTTTATTTTTGTCATTCTTGTAAAAAAATTGATTTATCATTTATTTTGTGAGCAGCTATTTCTATTGTCATTGATCACCATGCTTGATTGATTTATTTATTGTGATTAATTTCTTATCTGCTCTATTTTGATTGATTAAGGCTATACTAATTCAATCTTTTTGTGACTTTGATGCGAGGGCCCGCCACGCAAGGATGGTTTCTTAGGGAGCCAAGGCAGCCAAGCTTGGAGGAGGATGGTCTTCATCTCATGACCATCTGGAGAGAGCACCAAGGAAGCAAGGAGATGTGGATTAGATAGGTCTAGAGCATTTAGGCTCATTTTTGTAATTTATGGTGAGAGAGAGAGAGAGACAATTTTGGCATGTAATAATTAACCGGACTCTACTCTTCACAATGAGGACCAGTGCCCGGGTGATTGTTCACCTGGGGGCCTCATCGCGGCTTTTCGAGTTTTTATCGCTTTCTTTTCTTTGTTTTCCGAAGTTTTGAGCTTTCCTCCTTTATTTTATTTTGTTTTGTGTGCTTGGAGCCCCTAGATATAGGTTGCTTGACTCGGTAGCTAGGTCCAAACATTAATAAGAATGCATGTTCCTATAGTCTACTTCGTTTGGATCTAGTCAAACTTAAACAAGCCGTCCATTTGTCTCTTAGCCCTTGTGCCACAGCGAGCCCCGCAAAGCGCTTTCTCCTAAACTCAAGTGTGTTGAGCAGAGGAGGGGTGAGCCAAGACCAGACCCTTTGGGCTAGAGATAAATGAGCGACTTATGGTTCTTCACGCTAATAGCAGCTAATGTTTAGGGCGATTTTGTGCCTTGCATACCGACATGTAGATAGGTTTAAAAATTCTGTTTTGCATACCACATGGAGAGAGCTGGGATGCACTGTAAGTCTTCTAACTCAACATGCATCATTCGGTTCAATGGTGAGATTTCCATCATGGAACCACTTGCACAGCTTCTCCGCTATCTCCTTCTGATTTTGAGCACCTAGGACTTAAATGAAAATCTACAAAAACGTTAGGCGTTGGTATGAAACAGACTCAAAAAAAGTGAAAACCCAAAAATTAAAACAAGGGGACTGCTAAATAAACTTTGACCTTAATTAAAATCTATAATGGACTATCATTGTATCGAGTTCATAAAGCCCTCATAGTTTTCAGGTACCTTGGAGGGGGACCAAAATCCTACTCCCTTGAGCGAGTGCGACCCCTAAGGATTAAAGCCAAAAACCCAGTCTGTAACTACCTTGTGTATCGCCTAGATTTCCGAAGTATTGGCGCTTCTATCGTACGTAGGCGAGTAGGACTTGGTCACCAATGATGACTCTCTGTTGTGTAGAGCATTGACCCTGTCCAAAGTATTGAGCATAGGCCACGCCTTCACGGGAGTGTCTGTCTCATCGTCCTGCGTCTGAGTAGGTTCTTGCACGCTCACGGGTGATTCCGTTGCAAGCGAGAACCGAAGTATTGGTTTCGCCTATCGGCTTCCTCTCTCTATTTCTTTGGCTGAGTAGGGATCCAGGAAGGGTTACAAGGACTCCAAAAAGTACAGACTACAGGTTACACAGGAGGAGGACAAGTACGGGATACTCTTCTGGATCCAACAGCAGCTAACCGAGCAGGCCCTCACGCAGACATCATTCCAGGATATGTTGAATGATATGATGAACCGAGACGCTGGAGGAGGAGGCAGAGGAGGAGGAGGTGGAGGTGGAGGGGGTGGTGGTAACAATGATGATCCAGAGTTCCCACCACCACCAAAGCCGACACTTAAAGAAACATACAATTCGGGAGACAGCCAGATGACCGAGTGGATCCTCATTCCACCGGTACACGCTCACTTTGAGCTGAAGCCCCAATTCATCGCTCTTCTTCCTGCATTCCATGGAAACACTAACGAAGAGCCGTACATCCATCTGCAGCAGTTCACTCGCATTTGTCGCACCACCTACTATCCGAATGTCCCTCTAGACATTATCAAAATGTTGGCATTCCCATTTAGCCTATAGAACAAGGCCCTCTATTGGGTCAACCACTTGGGGAAGGTCATGATGACCTGGGAGGAGCTGAAGTCAACATTCCTGCATAAATATTACCCTCTCGGTCGGCTCAACCAGATGCGAGCCCGTATCAGTAATTTCTCCCAGGGAGCCCATGAGTCAGTACACGAAGCCTGGGAGAGATTCACTGATCTGCAAGAGAAGTGTCCCCTTCATGATATTCCCAAGACCAGCTTGGTCCAGCATTTCTTTGGGGGACTGAACATTGAGAGCCAAAGGCTCGTGGACGCATCATGTGGGGGCTCACATTTTAACAAGGATGAAGACGTAGTCTGGCAGATATTTGAAGAAATGGCCGAAGGAGATGCCGCCCTCTCTTTATCCAAGGCGTATCAGAAGCAGCCCCAGATCCTCCAGAAACAAGTGCACATGGCAGCGTCCAAGGAAGCAAGGAGATGAGAGCTCCAACCTCAGTATCATCGGGGGCCATCTCTCTAAAGTTGACATAATTGAGAAGCGATCACAAGATCTTGAGAAACTTGTTGTGATCGAGAAGAGGACCCAAAACTTAGACAAGCTTGATCAGATCAACAAGTACCTTGAACTATTGGTGGGCACCATCAACTCTGTTCAGTCGACGACACCATCGGAAGCTCCTGTTGAGAAGAAGGACGAGCAGCAACCGCAGCATCAGCCTCAGTTGAGCCAGCAGCCACCGGCAGTCCAACACATATACTACGTGCAGGCGCCTGACCAGGGCCAGCTGCAACAGCAGATGGTCGTGTACCAGCCAGAGTTTCTCTCAGGACCTGATCCAGTTTTCCCACCACCACCCCTGATTCAGGAAGTGAACGGGATATGGAGCAATGATGCACAGCCGACCCGTCCTATGGGACAATCCCAGGGTCAACCACTTGCCAACCGACAATACCACCAACCTCATGGTGGTCGCTTTGGATAGTCCTCTCAGCAGCACCAGCAGTATCAGCAGCCTCCCTAGTTTGCACATCAATGGAGGCAGAATCTGCCATACCAGCAGCAGCCGCAGTATCGTCATCCACAGCCGTTTCATCAGTATGCGGCTGCTCCCTCTCAGCAATATCAACAGTATCCTCCCCCCTCGTATCAACAACTTCAACTTCCTGCACTACCCCAGCTCCACCAGTAACAGCCTCCGCACCCATCCATACAACAGCAGCGTGTTCTGCACGCTGAAACCACTGAAGTACCCCCTGCGAACCCCACCATGGATTGTCTGGCCCAGCTTGTCAAAGGGCTAGCGGAAATGACCAAGCGGCTTGATGACCTGACCGCCACTCGAACTACCATTTCGGCTCAGGTCGAAGCCAACCCCAATAATTTCAAGAAGAAAGAGCAGGTAGATTGTGATGTCCTGTCCGAGTCTGATAATGATATTACTGTTTATTCTAATGTTGTTACTCTCAGGAGCGGTAGGGCCTTGCCTCCGCCTGCTACCAAGAGTGGGGTGAATAAAGAAACAGGTGGATCGTCATCTTCCGCATCGGCCGTGCCAGCTACAGGGGCGGGTGAGGAGGAAGGAGAAGGAGAAGCCAATCCAGCCGTCGTGCATTTGCAACAGCCTCAGCTAAAAATACAAAAAATAAGCAAAATCAAAAACAACAAAAAGAAGTTTGCAGCCGAAGCGAAGCCGCGCCGGCATTGGAGGAGCCGCCAGCAGCAGCCGATCCCGCGCCAGCCGACGGAGCAGACGCTACCCTTTTTGATCGCCCTGCACCACTAGTATGCCAAGACACAGCTTGTACCTTTTTGTAGTCCGGATGTACAACGTTTTATGGGCAATGATTTTGATGTAAATAAGAACTCTAATTTTCCTGCTAGTGATGTACATATTCCTTTTCCTCATGCAATAGAAAAATCCAAAAAAATTGCAAAACGAAAAAAAGGCATTGTCTGATCCAGGAGTTGTGGAAATTTTAGATAGGTTGACTGTTGAGATTCCTTTGTTGAAGGCCATGGAGTACATGCCAGCCGTGAAGAAAGGACTAAAGGAGGTATGTACCAGCAAGCGTCACCCATCAAGAAAGAACAGACGCCAGCAAGTTGAGAAGCATGTCCTCACCTTGGACACGGTAGCAGCTATCAGTAACCTCCCGTAGAAGAAGCAAGATACAGGAGCACCTCTGATCAGTTGTGAGATTTTTGACTAGGTCTTCGAGCGTACTCTCCTTGACAGTGGATCTTCCATCAACCTTTTGCCCCCATCCATAATGCAAGAATTCGGGCTGGGCCCACTCAAGCAGACACGCATGATCCTTCAGTTCGCTGACCGATCCGTCAAGCGGCCCCGAGGTGTTTTAGAAGATGTTGTAGTTAAAGTGCAGGAGATGCAATTCCCTGCTGATTTTGTAGTCCTTGATATGGACTCACCTACACCCTTGCTCCAGACCCCTATCATCCTTGGCCGACCATTCCTTCGTACTTCAGGTGCCGTGGTTGATTACGGGTCTGGCAAGATTACCTTCAGCTCGAATACCCAGCAAATCACAATAAACATGAACAGAGAGCCGAATGCCGCGACTGATGAGAGCCAGACAACATCAGAAGCAGACTGTGATTTTATTGCAGAGATCAGAGATTTATTCTTGTCATTGGACGATCCATGGACCCGAGAAATCCTCACTCTTGAGGAGGACTCAGAAGGCGCAGTCAGCTTATGCTCCGACGATTCTTGGGAGATAGATTCTCTGATGCAGGCGCATCTTTTCGAGCATTCACTCCAGACCGAACATGATCAGCTTAGCGCAGAACCGTTCGGCACATCACCAGGAACTCAACAGAATAATGAGGATGGTAGCAGCCTTAAAGAAGTACATCCCACCAGCAGCATAGTATCTGAAGTGACAGATAAAGTGGACAGGTCAAAACCAGAACTCAAGCCACTTCCGGCAGGCCTGAAGTATGCTTTCCTTGCAGGTGAAGAACAAATGTATCCGGTCATAATCAGCAGCAGGCTGAAGTCAGATCAGGAATCTCGTCTTTTCGAGGTTCTGGAAAAGAACCGCAAGGTACTTGGTTGGAGCGTATCAGATCTCCGAGGGATAAATCCAGCCTTGTGTTCACACCACATCTATCTGGAAGAAGATGCCAAGCCGTCCCGCGAATTCCAAAGAAGGTTGAACCCTAACCTAAGGGACGTCGTCATGAAAGAGATAACGAAATGGTGTGACGCATGCTTCATTTATCCCATCTCCGACTCAAAATGGGTTAGCCCACTGCATGTAGTTCCCAAGAAATCAGGGCTTACCGTGGTTACAAATGACAAAGGAGAGGAAATTTCCACTCGGGTACCAACATCCTGGCAGGTGTGTGTTGACTACCGCCGTCTTAATGCAGCAACTAAGAAGGACCACTTTCCCTTGCCATTCATTGATCAAGTTCTGGAAAGATTAGCAGGCAAGGAGTTCTTCTGCATTTTGGATGGGTACTCCGGGTACAACCAAGTGGCGATCGCCCCTGAAGATCAAGAGAAGACTACCTTCACTTGCTTTTTCGACACCTACGCCTTCAAGAGAATGCCCTTTGGATTATGCAATGCACCTGCAACCTTCCAAAGATGCATGTTAGCGGTCTTCGCCGAGATGGTAGGCAGTTTTCTCGAGGTGTTCATGGATGACTTCTCTGTCTATGGTGATAGTTTTGATTCTTGTCTTGAGCACCTAGACAGAGTGCTTCAGAAGTGTCGAGAAGTCAATTTAGTGCTTTCATGGGAAAAGAGCCACTTTATGGTCACTGAAGGCATTGTTCTGGGCCACGTCGTTTCCAAACGTGGCATGGAAGTCGACCCGGCAAAGGTGGATGTCATTTCAAATCTCCAACCACCTCAGTCAGTGAAGAATGTAAGGTCATTCCTGGGGCATGTGGGATTCTATAGAAGATTCATTAAGGATTTCAGCCGCATTGCCCGACCTTTAACAGATTTTTTGTGCAAGGAAACCGAGTTCATTGTAGATCAACAGGTTCTCCTTGCTTTCAATTAGTTGAAGGAGCTTATTACTCAGGCTCCAATCTTACAGCCGCCTGACTGGACTCTTCCCTTTGAGATAATGACCGATGCGTCAGACTTTGCAGTCGGTGCTGTTCTTGGGCAAAGGAAAGACAAAGCGCCCTATGCCATTCACTATGCCAGCAGAACATTAGACGAAGCCCAGAGAAATTATACAATGACAGAGAAAGAGTTGCTGGCTGTGGTTTTCACCCTCGAAAAGTTCAGATCCTATTTGCTTGGATTGAAAGTCACAATTTTCACAGACCACTCTGCTATTCGGTACCTACAGCAGAAGAAGGATGCCAAGCCAAGACTGATTCGTTGGATCCTTCTCCTCCAGGAATTTGATTTGGAAATCAAGGACAAGCCTGGAGTTCAGAATGTGGTAGCAGACCATCTCTCCAGAATTGAGCAGCATGAGCCTCCTCTGATCAGTGCACCTATTACAGAAACCTTCCCTGACGAAGCCATCTTAGCAGTTGATTCTCTTCCTTGGTACGATGACATAGTCAATTACCTCGCCTCTGGGGTAACACCATCGGACTGGACGAAGAATCAGAAGAACAAATTCATATCGACCATCCGCTTCTACCAATGGGAGGATCCTCTTTTATTCAGGGAAGGAACGGATTGCATTTGGCGCAGGTGCATTCCTCAGGAGGAGCAATCTAGTGTCCTCGAGCATTGTCACTCGCTCGAATCTAGTGGACATCACTATGGAGATTGTACGGCAGCAAAAGTACTTCAGTGTGGCTTCTGGTGGCCCACATTATTTAAGGATGCAGCAGAATTCGTCAAATGATGTATTGACTGTCAAAGATTGAAAGGTACACTCACTGCCAAAGATTCAATGCCCTTGAAAATCATTTAGATTACAGACGTTTTCGATGCGTGGGGCATTGACTTCATGGGACCTTTCCCTAACAGTCAAGGTTTTGAGCACATCCTTCTTGTCGTCGATTACGTGAGTCGTTGGGTTGAAGCTATCCCTGCTCGAGCCGCCGACAGCCGACCAGTGTGCTAGTTCCTGAAGAAGAACATCATTTCGAGGTTCGGGATATCGAAAATTCTCATATCAGACGGGGGTAGCCATTTCATTAACAAAGAGGTCAAGAAATTGACGAAGGAGTACGGCATCGACCATCGTGTCGTATCTCCTTATCATCCTCAGACCAATGGCATGGCAGAGTTATCAAATAGAGAAATCAAGACTATCCTGCAGAAAGTTATTAGGACAAACAGAAAAGACTGGTCTCAACTCTTGGACTCGGTCCTATGGGCTTACCGAACTACCTACAAGTCTCCCTTGGGCATGTCGCCCTACCGTCTTGTATATGGAAAGCCGTGCCATCTGCCAGTTGAATTAATTCACAAGTCTTTATGGGCAGTTAACAGTTGCAATTTGGACTCACGCAAAAGTGGTCAGAAAAGAAAGGATGATCTGAACAGACTCTTGGAATTCTGAGACTATGCATACGATAACACATTGATGTACAAGGAGAAGGTGAAGCGCTGGCATGACCGGCACATCATATGAAAGACCTTTGACATTGGACAGAAGGTGTGGTTATTTGATGCAAAGTTGCGGATATTCCCGGGTAAATTAAAGAGTAAGTGGATAGGGCCATTTCGAATTTGTGAAGTGCGTGACAATGGAAGTATTACTATATCAGAATCGTCCCCTGACGCACAACCATTCGTCGTCAACGATCAACTTCTGAAGCCTTACCTCGAACCAAACACATTCTTGGCCGTTGTCGATACCATTCAGCTCATGCACCATGATGACATCTCCACAACAGCTGCAGCATCAAAAGATTCAGACTATGCAATCCAACAACTGTTTATCTGATTTTCTTCTTTTCATCTTTTCCTTTTCTATCTTCTTTGCGTATCAAAAAGGTGCCACCCTTGTAGACAGTTTCCTATACTTAGGACGTACCTTGTTCTAAGTATAGGGGGGATGCGCACACAGAGTTTTTCATTTGATTTCGATCCTCTCCATTGTCTCCTCTTCTTGTCTATACTTAGGAGTCTTTTACCCTAAGTATAGGGGGAGACAATCTGAGTACGATGTGTGTATTCCCACCCTTGACCCTCCCTGCTTTTTGTACAGTCTGCTATACTTAGATTACTTGATCCTAAGTATAGGGGGGGACGGTCAACTTCTCATTCATTCATTTCATTCATATTTATTCTTTAGACTTGTCTATACTCAGTACGAGTTATGTCTTTGCTTTTCTCTTCGATCTATGAGGACATAGCTCAAGCTAAGTATAGGGGGGTCGTATATACCATGTATATACTATAAGCCATAACTCATACTGAAAAATAAAATATCACCTTAATATAAAGTATAATGGAAAAAGTAGTTCTATAATAACAAAAAATGATTGTGAGCTCCTCAGACTCTTTGTACTTGTACTGATTATTAAGTCAGGAAAAGCGTTTTCTGCAAATTATTCTCTTTGAAAAATCTTTTGAAGATCGTTTGCAAAATAGTGTGTACAAGTATTCAACCTTTGAAAAATCAGTTTTATGTGTAAAATTTATTTTCTTTGAGTGAAATAAAAATGTGTGAAAATCAGTGTGCAAATGATTGTAAAAATGGATTGTTAAATTATTTTGAAAAAAAAACTATCTATGTTGTGTAAAACCTATTGCAAAAATCATTTTCAAATGTGTGAATATGTTTGTCAAATTAGTTTGGACTATGGTTTTCAAAACTCTTGTGAAAATGATTCTTGAATAAGTCTGAGGAGTCTGCATAAAAATCTCTCATTCGTAAATAAGGAATAAGCCCAAATAAGAACCAAAATAATATTGAATATCAAATACAGTTTTTCTTCTTTTATATATAATGATTAATAAATCAGGTTTGATACCTATATAGTATGATTTGAAAAATAGTATGACCTGTTTGAAAAATTTGCTGTGAAATGTTTTCAACCTGTGTGAAACTGTTTGATTTGAAAAACTTTTTCTTTGTGTGGAAGAAAGGATTTGAAAAACCTATGTGCAAATGTTTTGAAAATTGTTTGTCAAAATAATTGTGGAAAATGTATATATTTATAGTGTGAAAAATCTTTGCAAAAAAATAGTTTTCAAATGTGTGTAAATGATTGCAAAAATTATCGTGTACTATAGTTGGCAAAAATTACTTTCAAACTAGAGCTGAGAAATAAAAGCATCATTACAAACACTGGTAAATTAAATACATAAAATTCTTTCTGTACAAGCTGAATAAAGTACTTCATTAAAACCTATAAAGTCTTTAAAAATCCATACCTTTTGTAAATAAAGCGGTACGCCTGTGTAAATAATTGTGTATACCTTTGTATGTGTCAAGCTTTCTATTTGTAAAAAAATTCTTCTTTGTGTAAAAAGATTCTTTGATTCTTGTAAATTCTTTGTGAAATATTGCATCATTCATTGTGCATAGCATGAGCATACCATTCATATTCTTTTTGAGTGAGCTTGATGACTGAATCAGTCTAATAATGTCTCGAATTGGAGCTTGGTTAGACCTTACCGCACCTAACTGCACTGGAACCTTACGGGAACTAGGTTTAAGGTACCTCAGGTCTATGCAGACTTAATTCTTTGAGAAATCAGGGCTGGGTTCAAGTCACTCAACTGACTAACCGGAACTTTTCGAGACACACGCATGATTCTTGTCGACCATGACCTAACTTGGACACTTGCACCTTTCACTTGGCTCAACTCAGTTGGAGTGGTGAGGGGGTTGGATTTGCCAGTCTGAAATGCACACGGGTGGAAACATTCGTCCTCGTCTAGGGAGGGAAGTGCACCCCAACCTGGTCTAATAGCCATGAGGTCTAAAGACAGGAGATTGTGGGTTGCGATAAAGCTTCAAAAGAGGGATAGTCTACTGGCTCAAGAGGAAAAACTCCTTATGTAAATGCTGTTGTGAATAGTATGTCGAAAAAAAATGGTCAGGCCTGTACAAAAATAAAATGCCTGCAAAGTATGTACATATATTGTAAAGCCAATAAGCAAGCTTGAGTTCCAAAGTCAAATATGTAAGCCTGCAGCTGGATGACTTGACTACACTGGTCTTGCATCCCAGGATAGGTAGCTACACTGGCTACCGTCCATTCTTCTCTTCACCCCCTCCTCTTGAGCTAGTTGCCACTTGAACTTAGAAGGGAATACCCTGCTCCTCGAGGAAAGAGCTGTTGGATTGGGGAATCATTGGGTTGTCATTCTGGAGAAGCCTGCTCCTTTATCATTTCAGTTGGGGAGAGCCACTATCACTTACACTGTACAAGTCAGCTTCATAGTTATAAGGGTTTGCGTAAGATGTAGACCAGTTCTGACTAGGCTATTGAGGTGGGTTGAACCGAGTTCTGTGACTATTGAAGGCTGTTGTATTTTAGAGCTGGTTCCCGACTAGGTTCCACACACATCTACACCCAAGGTCTGACAGGAGCTCCGAATTCAGATTTTATAAAGACATGCATGGCACTGAAAGCATCCTTATTCACTCTATCCTTCTTTAATTCTCCTTTTTCTTTTCTTTATTCTTTTTGTACTTATTTCATAAGTGTTTGCTAGGGACTAGCAAAGGCAAGTATAGGGGGTGATGGATCTCCATTTCATCACCTTTATTCTACCATTTTGGCCTCAAAAACCCCAGCAAATGCATGTAAAGAGCACCAATTTGTGCATAATAGCATTCATGATTCATTGTATTAATTACACATTAAATAAGGTGTTTAATGCCAAAATTATAGAATAAAGAGAAGAAAAGAAAAAGGAATAAAATATTGCAAATATTTTATGACCCTAACCCCGAGACCAAGGCCAGCATGGAATTGGTCGACAAGGAATAAAGTAGGGGGAGATAAGGGCCAAGAATACAATAAATACCTCATTCATTTATTCATTTAATTATGCATTTCTGACACCTATTTTGTATATGATTATTTATTCATCAAATAAAGAAACTTTGTACATAAAAGTTGTAGATAATAATGTAAAAAAAATACAAAATTGAGTTTGTGTAAAAATAATACTCAGTGTACATTTTATACACAGAATAAAAAGCCAAAATCTCAACTTCACAGACCCATATCTTGCAAATAAAAACTCAAAATAAACCAAACTCACTTTAATTGTATATAGCTTTCCAAGAACTATTTAATAAAATTTGTTTCATAATTTTTGGAGTCTATATGTGAAAGTTAGGTTTTTGGCCCTCCTTGTATATAGTACTGATTAAAATATTCCATTTATTCATCATCCATTATTTTTATAAATTTATATTTTTAGAATTTTGTAAATAATGTATATAATATATGTACATATTGAAATTACAAGAAAACCAAAAAGAATTTGTAAAATAAAATAAGTCTATAAAATAAATAAGCAAAATACCTATGATCCATAATGTACATAAAGAAAAAGGGAAAACATTCTTTAATTATTTTCTTTTCTCATATTTTTATAATGTTGTACATATTATACATAATATATTAAAAATAAAATCCAAAATAAAAATCAAAAAAATACATTAAAATAAATAAGTATACATAATATATAGGTAAAATACCTATAAGTATAACTACATATACATATACCTATTTATTTAAAAATGTAAATAAACTCATAAAAATCAAATAAAAATATATTTATACTCATAAAAACAAGTTATAAATTTAAAAAATAAAAAAAATAATAAAATAAAAATAAACAAAATAAAAATAAATACATATAAACATACTTATAAATACATTATTAAAATAAACCCGTAATAAAACACATCAAAAAATAAATAAAAATCATAAATAAATACTACATTAATTAATAAACATTTTTTATTTTATAAATAAATTTTAATTACATCATTTATTATGTCTAATAATTGGGTCAAGATCGGTCTGATGTGGGCCAATCAGAGGCCAGGGACTGTTGACCTCTGGTCAACTCCCTCCTACGCCTCTGACTCCCGTCAGAACCATCAAGTCCCCCATTTTCCTCCTCTTTTCCCGCTCGACTCGTCCATCGTTGGCCATCGACGTCTTCTGACAAAATGATCTACGATCATTGTACATCACCGCCACCAACCCAGATCGACCATCTAACCTGTCGTTCTTCGTGGTGCCCCGGTCAATAAGGGTACATACCCATGTCTATAAATAACTCCTTCGACCTCCTTCCTCATTTTGGTCTCCCTTCGGTCGCTTTCCACCCTCAATTCCAGCCCTTGGAGGATCCTCGTGACAGGGGGGTACTCCTGGCAGTCTCAGTCGGTCGGAGGAGTCGAAGGAAGTGCCCACGGCCGCCGCTCACTGGAGGTCCTTCTCCCTGGTCGACCACCAGGTATAAGAGCTAATTTATCTCGTTTTGTAGCTTAGTTTTAGTTTTTAATCTTTAATCCAGTCTTTAGAGTAATCAGTAGGACCTTAGGTGCTCGATTAGACCCAGATCGAAGTTCGCCAGAGTTCAGCTCCGGCGAACCTCTCTACCCTGATCTACACACCATCCGACCCCTCGCTTCACCTCATTTCATTTCCCTACGCGTTCCATGCTTAACCCACGCATCAGATCATCCAGAGCTTCTCCAGCTCTGCGAATTGAGGTCCAACTCCTCCGCTTCGCCGGACCTCGCCACCCCCAGTCATTCCCTATCTTTTTAGCCTTAACCCCTGGTCGAGGAAGACCCCCCTCGAGCCCCTCATACTTTTGGTGCAGGTTGGAAGCTACACGGAGCCCCCTGGGGCTCGATTCGATCCCCTGCGAGGTTCCAGGACCCCCCTTTCTTCTCAGAGCTCATTGAACTGATCTAGGGGGTCCTGGACCTTCTGGAGTACCTCGGACGGTGCGCACCACCTTGCCGGACGTATGGAACCCATCGCCATCAACCAGGAGCGTCTGGAGGCGGAGAAATCAAAGATCGAAGCCAGGGAAGCCAGTTGTTCTTCCCTGTTCTTCGTGATCAGCAGCCACCTTCAGATGAAGGAGACGGCCCCAGGTCTAATCAGGGCTGTCCATGTAGTAGTTGCCTCGGCCGTTCGATCAGACACAGACATCAGATGCAATCTCGGCCGAAGATCGTCGAAGGGGTATAGGGCTTCGAGGGCTCGACACGTGGATAAGTGGCGCGCCCATCGCCGTCCATTTGCGCGCCTTAGGGGGTAAATTACACTGAGCCCCCTCGAACTTTTTGTATTTAATGTTTAATACTGTAAATAAATTTGCACGTTGTAAATAAGTTGTATATTTTGCAGTAGGACCCCTATATTTTCCCGAATTACAATTAGGTCCTTCTGCGCGTCACATGCAGTCCCACGTGAGGCGTGTGAAAATTGCAGTCAAACCCTTGGCGGATTTTGAATTTCATTTTAACCCTTAAAACTACAGTTCACGTGTAATATTTTTGGTGTTTATGCACAGAAGTCGCTGAGTTTATTTTTATTTGCAAAAATGCCCCTGCCAGGCCATATATTTTTGTATGCTTTGTCCATTTATTTCATACCTCTTATTAACTTGAAAAACTTTGCAAAAATGGATATAAGCTCCTGTTAGCTTGCTCTTGCACGCCATAGTTTTAGATTTTAATTTTGTTGCATTTTTGCATTTATTAAAAATAAAAAACATGCATTTTATTTACTGTCTAGCTTATAAAATACCAAAAAATAGTAAAACACCTCTAAAAATTCCAAAAAAATTACCTAAGGTCTATTTTGTCATATTTTAGTGTCAGTCCAAAAATCACTAAAAAACTCAAAAGAAAACCCTTAAAAATTCAAAAATACACAAAAACTTCTAAAAAATATAAAAAAATTCTAAAAACCCCAAAAATTGCAAACTCAATTTCTTAGCTTCTATATTTTATCCTCTTTATTGTAAAAATAGTTTGGAAAAATTTTGTTGCTGTTTTCTATTTTTAATTCCCATTTTACCCCCATCCAGTAGCTATTTCACTGTTTTGCTTTATTCTGCCATTTAAAAATACCAAAAATATTTTGAAAAATACACAAAATCACAAAAACAGTATAAAATCATGAAAATACCAAAAAGATTTTATTTCTGAATTTTTGACCATTTTTGTATACTTTTATAAATAGTGTATCAGTCCTCTCTCTATATTATCTGTATATATACATATTCCTTCATTGAAAAAGAAAATTATATATATATATACATATTTATTAATGTATCAAAATATAAAATAGATATATATAACTATATATATACCTATATGTAATGTATATATCATACATACCCTCTATGGGAATATATCTCTATACATTTATATTCTATAAATTATATATATATATTGCATAAGTATATATTATTAATTAATATATATATATATAATAATCATAAAACCCACAAAAATAGGCTTCACACAAGGATGACTCTGTGGTACATGCGCATCATAGGCTACTGCATTTTTGTATTGCTCTCTGTGGATCGACCTCTACATACTTATTCACTGTGCATTTTGTGGTAGAGAAATAAAATATTAATTCACACTTTTTGGACTTAATTCATTCATTCTTTTATTGTGGGTTAATTGCTGATTAACTTGGTTAATCTGCGAGCGGTCGCCTCAACGACGCTTCATATATCATTTTTTTGTGACCCTTGCGGAAGATACCAGTCATCATGCACCTGGAGCAATTTTGAGAGTTCGTCGGGGTACCTGGAGGTGCTTTGCTCCTCCAGCTTCGCCGGTGCGCTCTACCGACTCCTTCCCCTTTTTGAAGCCCCAAGCGAGTAGAGGACACCTGCAGGAGGGGCGTGGGCCTGTTTTGAGCTTCAACCGATCGCGGAGGAGGTGGATTAGAGGAGGGGAACTTCAGCTTGCTGGAGTTCCTCCCTATTCTTGAGTCGCTTCTCTCCACCGTTGGATTCAAGGGTCGCCCCAGTTCAGATCTCGACCGTTGGATGTGCAGGCCGCACACCATCGGATTGCCCTCAGCCACCTAATCCTCGTCGTCCGCATCGAACCGTCATCGGGCTCCGTCGTGCTGACATGTGGCTTAAGTGAAGGAAGGAGCGCCGTTCGATTGCGAGCGGGAGTGGGTCGTCTAGATCACGACACGTGGCACCACTGAAACCATCAGCCGTACGATCTCCTCGTGCTGGGTATTTTGCATATTTCACCTGACCATTTTTGTATTTGTTTATTCAGTACTTAAACTCTCATGGGTGCTTAATTTATTTTGTGTAATTTGCATATAGACCCCCTAGTTTTGTCATATTTCGGTTTAGTCTCTACCAGGTCACGTGCCTCGTGCACGTGACTTGGTAATTTTGCAGGGCAAGCCCCTCGGGTATTTGATATTTGTATTAAGTCCAAGAACATTTTAATTATGTGTACTAGTTTTGGACAAAGTTCATATAGGCCCTTGGGATTTTTGTTTATTGCTTTTAGGTCCTCCTAGGCGCGTGCGTAGCACGTACGTACCTGGGCATTTTTGCAGGCGTGTCCCTAGCATTTTGGATATTTGCAATAGGTCCTTGAATTTGTTTAATACGTCATATATTTTGTGGAAAAATTTCATATAGGTCCCTGGACTCATGTATATTTGCATTTATGCCCTTGCTAGTAGTATAGTTTCTCTTTATTGTCTCTATTTATTTCAAGCATCTATAAAAATCCAAAAATCACCAAAAAATTAACTTAACTTCCTGCTTAGCTACTCTATCACGCCATATTTTTATTTTGCATTTTTATTGCATAATAATATTTATAAAAATTCAAAACATGCATTTTCAACATTGTTTGCATTAGAAAATACTTAAAAATTATAAAAGGTCTTTGAAAAATTCCAAAAAAATATATATTTTGTGTGTTTCTGTGTTTTAACTCCAGACCAAAAATTACTAAAAATACAAAAGAAAACTCCTAAAAATCACAAAACCCCTAAAATCCTTATAAAAATCTTAAAAATTCTACAAAAACCCTAAAAATACAATTTCAGTTTCTGAATTTTCCCTATTTTATTATCTTTATGTTAAAATTAATTTGAGGAATTTTATACATTGTTTGATATTTTTCATCCTCATTTTAATTTCGACTAGCAACTTTATTCACTGTTTCTCAACATTTTTGCCTTTAAAAATACCAAAAAATAGAAAAAATATAGAAAAATCACAAAAACATTAAAAAAATATAAAAATCACAAAAACATTTTATTTCCTGCATTTTGAGTATTTTTACCCCTTTTACCTCTCTTTTATCTCTAGTGTATATATATATTCCTTATCGTAGATTATCTCTTATTAAAAGAAAAAGAAAATAGAAAAATACAAAATAGAAAAAGGAAATACAAAATCAGTAAATTAAAAATCAAAATATAAAATTAAGAAAAAATCAAAAGTCAAATAAAAATTACAAAATTAAAAACCCAAAAAAATAGCATTGGTAGACAAATCATCACATTCATTTTTGTGCATTATTTCCTTGATCTATCTTGTGTGCTCCCTGAGTTCGATACTCTACACATACTTGCACTATACACACTTATTGTAGAGTTATAATAAATTTTGACTCCACATTTGCTTCTCATTGGTTGATTGATATTGTGGGTTGATTGTTGATTTAATCGGGATTTACCGAGGGTCGCCGCAGCAACTTTGTCTCCGCCTTGTGTGAGACATTTAGACCCCTGTTAATCTTGGTTAATCAATAGATCAATAGGTTGATATCCTAATCAAGGTCTATACACAAATTATCCGGTACATATACAAGGGCAAATGAGTATTACGATCTCTCAAAGGGATCAAATAGGTTCACTACTGAATCAGAAGATGTGAGCTTACTCATAAGATATTGGGATAAACCAAATTCCAACGTTGGTCGTCTTATTTTGGATAAGATAAGACTTGAAGGTATGATATATGCTTTTTGTAGAGCATATGATCGATACCAACTCCCATTGATTGAATGAGAAACTTAACAATAAAACCTTGAAGGAGACGATTCAAATAAGATCAGAATTTTAGGTTTATTCAAGGTTTTCTAGTATGCACGATGTACGAGTATTGAGAATACTCAAGGGTGATGTGATCTTAAATGATTGTATAACCATGGCATTTCCATTCGGAGGGAGTAATGAAAAGATTTGGATTTTAATGACTCCACTTAGTAGACTAGTTATCCAATCTTGGTCTAAATGTTGGACATTGATCTGAATATGATTTGAATGAGAACATTGGATGTTTTTTCTGACTTAATCAGACATCTGTGAGAGATCTTCAATATCTGGATATCAGATTAGATGTTACTATCCAAGTTACTATACATGGAATTTGCAGTCGTCCTATCCTTATCTCCAAGTATCCACAGATAAGACACACTATTCTTGAAAGAGTTCAGGAATTATTCCAGTAGAGACAATATTTGAGCGTAAGAAAAATAAAAAGAAACACTGATAATTAAATTAGATTTAATTATTTATCATAAATAATGTGAATATGATTCACATTATTTAGACATGTTTAAAAAGGCATCTAATATAATCAAAATAGATTTAGTTATCATAGATGAGATTAATGTGGATAGTACTATCCAAGATAATCATGGATAAGGTGGATAAGATCCATGATATCTTAGAGATAATTAATTGCAAATAAGATTCATAATTCAATATTAATGTGAATTGGATTCACATTATGCAATTAAATGTAAATGCGGTTTATATTTTGATTTGGATGGATGGCTATAATTCATAATTATCAGTGGCCTAATTGTAGTTGTCACAAATAATTTAGAATTATTTGGAGATAGTCAAATTGGAAAATAAATCAATAAATAAAGACTTGATGTAATCTTGGAGATTACATCCAATTAGGAAAGAGGAGAAGAGATATGTTCCAAGTTGGTGGGAGACACCATGGTGGACACACCCCCTTAATATGGATTCTCACTCTTTCTCTCACTTTTTCATATTTATATGTATCTTTCCCTCTCTCTTTTCCATCTTTATGTGAGAAGATTTCATGTCTATTGGAGCTTACGTGCAATCTTGGAGATTACATTAGAATCAGAGTTGATAAATAATTTCTCAACTCATAGTCCTAATTGTGGTTGGAGCCTCTTATAATCTTGGAGATTACAAATTAAGTCAACCATTGATTCTTATAGGAGTGCATTAGGAGTGTATCATGGCCATCTACTTTATTATAGAAGAGAGACTAACCCTAGCTCTCTTTCATCAGTTAAGCAATGCAATTGTTGCAAGAAACAACACACTCTCTCTCATTCCACATGTCTACTCTCTCTATCCACAAACCCTAGTGGCCATCCCTTTTCCCTAGATTTATGGACACTATGATTGTCGTTGCACTGCCTTCGTGCTTCCAGACCGATTGCTCATGGATCTTTCCTTTTTTCGGTACCTCGTGCTTTTGAAGATGACATCAAATTTTGGGAGATGAAATCAAGAGATTCCCCGCTCGGATCATCGCCTTGGTTTGTGGAAAGCACGAGTCACGTACATACACCCACAAGTTCTCTCTAGTTGGATCGAACTTGACACATGAGGCATCTTCCTTTAGAGTCTTTGATATCACGATCAAGTTTCAAGAGGTAAACCTTATACTCATGTAATCATGAGTAAATGACATAGGAATTATTCCCATGCCATGTGATTTCATCGAGTTTTTTAAAATTCTACCGCACCATTGACTAGTTTGACTAGTCGACCCAAATCGGATACGATTCCAAGGATGGACGCATGAGAAAGTCTCTACAAACTTTAAACAACTAATTGGAATAATATAATTGTACAATGTGGGGGTCTATAAAATATAGTAATATCAAGAAAATTTAATTATGTGTTGATTGCATTGGATTGATAATTATGATTAATTTGATTTAGTCTAATTAAAATAAATAGTCCATTACTAATAGAATTATAAATCCCTTGGAAGAATTAATCATTAGATTTTTGATTCAAAATGATTAATTAAAACTTGAACTGGATATGAAGGATCAAAAGATGACATCCATGGTCTTCCATCAAGGCAAAGGGTTCCGTTGCCATTGGATTGTACGGTGGAGATGCCTATGTGAAGTCATTGTCTTGTTTTTGTTGTCATGAACTTCTAAGGTGTCATAGAGTGAACTTTATTGTCAGAGACATCGAGCATTGGTTGAGTGTGTGATCATTTTGGGAAGCCGTTCTTATCCTCTACTAGAGCAACTGTTTTATTGTGAGACTCAAAATATAAAATGTCCGAACCTACGTCAAAGTGATCAAATTCTCAAGGACATACCCTGCCCTAAGACAATCGAATAAGCTGCCGACAACTGTGACCAAAAGAGGCAACTGAATAAAACCATTCAACTTTACTTGATCAGACCTCTCCCAAGGAACCACAGACTCAAAAAATGACCCTAGGAGAGATACCTAAGAAGCTGACTGTTGAGCCGAGAAAAGTTGTCTTCACCAAGAAATTTTCACAATCAAAAGGGAAATATATTATTGCATATTGAAATTGTTCACACTCCCTAATGGAGATCTCATTTGTCTCAATCGAGGCTAAGGTGGCCCCCCTATAGCTTGCTCCTCGACCTCGTAGAAGTCTCCCACCAATCGGACTAGGTCATTTTGGATTTTATTGATCCTTTTTTGTGATCCGTTACTCGAGCCATCACCACAAAAGCCGGCTGGCCTACTGAACATAAAAAAATTAAATGTTTGGCCACTGCATGGTCCCATATGTTTTCCGTTATCTGTACCGACGAATCTTCTTTAGAGGATTTGAGGAAGATGATCAACAAAGTTGTATTCCACGATTTAGGAGGGTGGCTGAAATGATGAACACAAAGGCAGAAGGTGGTGTCTTAGAAGGAACAACGAAGGTTTTGGAATGCGTGATTATACAACCTTCACAACCTTCGGTGGTTGTTCTCCTATGATGTCAAATGAGAATGGGTTCTTTGATTTTTTATGATGGCAACCTCTTCCTTGCATTAGCGAGACGCACCCCGAGCTATTCGCCTTAAACATCCCTCTTGGAGAACCATGCTTCGCTTGTTTCCTAAAGGAGATAGACCCATGCTTGAAATATGTTTTCCATTTTCAGGCTTTTCTCCTTTCGAGAGTGGATGTATCATAAGAAGTATGTCTACTTCAACAATATGATCATATGTGCTATTGCAAATCCCAACTCTGGGTAGCAAATTTTCCATATGAAATCTATGTTACAAACAAACAAATTTTTATTGTTAGTACATAATGACAACTGAATAAACCTATGTGAACTTCATGTATAAATATGAAAATATAGGTTACAAAGTGATCTGATGTCATGATGACCTAAAAACAATGTAAGCTATATAACTGATGAAACTCCATTTCATCATCTTAATGTTCTATTATTAACCCCCTTGCTTAAAGTTTTGACAATAAAACCCAGTTAATATCCTGTAATTATTAGAGTCCTCAATAAATTAAAAATCACAAAAAAATGGCAAAATAAAAATCTGTGGTATTTTTAGCCTTAAAAATAACCCTTAAAAATATTTCGAGGCTACAGTTGATCTCATCTCTAATTTTGGTCAACATGAAACTTGTAGATTTCATCAAGATCTACAACTTTCATGTTTTGAGTTTTCTCAAATTCGGCCAAATTACCCTCAAAAGTCAAAAATACTTTCCTAATAATCTGATTGGGCCACGTGGCCCATTCTAGGTGCGCCACCTGGCCCCGCCCTCCTTGCTTCAGCCGCCCGCGTCTTCAGCCGTTGGATCCTCCTCTGATCCAACGGCTCAGATATCTCCACGCGCACTCAATTTCCAGCCATCAAGATCTTCTCCGCCTCTTGATCATCACCATCCGTTCGCGCCGCTCCCTTATCATGACACGTGGCTGCTCTGCAGCCCTTCGATCGCACCTTCAGCCCTCCATCACAGCCGCTAGTTTCGCAACCGTTCGATCCATGCCTTCTCCGCATCGTGGCCGTCCTTTAGTGCCTCGCTCTCAATCCGACACATGGCACAACCGATGCCCTTCGTTCGCATCGCCCAGATTCCATCCGCGCTGCTCTTTCGCGCCCAATTGTCAGCCGTTGGATCTCCAGATCCAACGGCCGACAGTCTTCGTCAAACCACGAACCCCTCTTAAGTCGCCCCATTTTCTCCTCAAAACCCACGTCGATCAACACCACAATTGCTACCCACTTTCTTCAAATACGCTGCTCCCTCCTCCATGAGCCTTTGTCCACTTGTACGCGGGGCCACGCCCAGCATTCCTCCACCTCTCGGTGACAGCGAGGAGGTAGGACGGAGCACGATGACGATGCGCGCCTCCGGTGAGACCCTCCGCCACACACGGTGGAGTTGTGGCGCCCAGCGACCGCCCGAGCTGCGTCGACCGGCTGACGACGTTCAGCGAAGACCCGAGCATCCACCGTAATGCCCAGCCCAAGCCTCCGACCGCCTTCCCAGCTCAGGTAAGCTCTCTTCTTCATCCTTGTCTTTTTATTCGATTTCTTCTATTTAATTAGGTCTCTCATGCTCATTTAACCGTCCATTAACCTCATTTTAAGCTCCACCATCGTTCCCCCTTTCTCGCACACTCCTCTGACTACCCAATCCCTCTGTCTACGCCGTTGACCACATCCGACCCATCTCCTCCGCCATCCACGGCAGAGGAGCCTCGGTTCCCCATCTCCTCTCGCTCGAACAAAACCTCATTCCACCCCATTCACGCACACAATTTTTTTGGGCTTCGGCTATGTATTCCTAACACTGCAGGTCATCAATCTTCTTCAATGATCGGAGAGCACGCCGGAGCCAGCTTCGTCAACTCTGCACCAACTACTCGAGCTCCGATGCACAGATCCAGAAGCTCCCGGACCTCCCCTGAGCCCCCATCTTCTCCGACGTCTATCTAAGGAGCTCTGGGGAGGTCGCCCTCAGCTGATAACAAGCGGCGGAGGAGACGCACCTTCGCCGGTCTTCTAAAATCATTGCCCGCCTTCGGCCGAGGGAGACAGCATAGGCGTCGTTGGATGTTTCTTTTGGGAACCCATCCAACGGCTCTGATGCAGCCACGCCACTAGCCAGAGCCTCCTCCATATGCCGTAGGATCGTTGAAGATCGGACAGTTCATGATCACCCACGTGGCGGCGCTAGAGCATCCCCGAGCCTAGCGTCCGAGCCTCCAAGCTTGGATGCTCCCGAGCCTCCCCGAGCCTGCATCGAGCCTCGAACCGCCCGAGCCGACCCGAAGCGACGCCGAGCCTCGGCCGTACCCGACCCTTCACCGGAACCTAGATGGCGCGTGCGCAGCACGTGCCATCGAGGTAAATTACACCAAGGCCCACCAGCTTTCTTCAATTTGCAGAAAGGCCCCTGCGCGTGTGGTACTTTTTCAGGGAAGGTCCTTATACTTATTGTATTTTCATTCTAGTCCTTCCCAGGGACCTTTCTATAATTATCATTTCATGTTTTCTTTCAGTTATGCCCTTGCTTTCTTTTATGCATATCTTGAGCTACGTATGTCCAATTGAGTTGATTTCAGTTTCGTTTTAAAGCTGGTTTGATGGTCTTTCTAATGGCATGCTTAATTGTTGTTTTGGACACAATGATTTTTTATGTATTATTTTATAGCCATGTGTCTATTTGAGCTAGAATTGATGCCTTACTTAAAATTGTTCATCACATCTGCCTCTTTAATTAAACTTGAAATTAACTCTTATTTAATTTTGCTCATCATTTTCATCTAGGGCTTATTTTCATTGCATCTCTTTCATAATAAAAATTTATAAAAAATGCATGTTTATTTTTAATGCATTGTTGCATTTTGTCTTCTTGCATGCTTTGACCTAGATATATGCTCTAACTCCACGCTTAATTAAATGGACTAAAATCCGACTAATACGAGAGAGGCTCGTGTCCCTGAGTTCGACCTTGGTATCTTACCAAGTTAAAAAAATTATGATCATCTCATTTTGATCTATCATATATATACATATTTAAATGAGGTGGTTTTTGATGAGCCCGAATTGGCCCGACTGCTACGACATGTTGAAGTGCTAAAAACATCTCTTAAAGGGCCGGTTTTGAGGTTCATCAAATGGCGCCGTTGCCGGGGACATGGCTCATTTCTTTTATTTTTTTTGGATTTTTTGTTTATTTAATTAAGTGTATCTTTTTTCAGGTCAAATTGTTAACATATTTTGCATTATAAAATTTTTCTTTCTTATTTGATCTCTAATCTTTGTTTCTGTGGCAGGGCCCTTGATCAATCAAGGAGGCGAGGAGCTGGTGTCTCCCGCTGAGAGGAACCGCATGAACCGCTTGGAGTACATCGAGAAGAAAGAGAAAAAAAAGTGTCGCATTTTTATTTCCATGCATGAACTTGTAATAATACGTCGTTTACAGCGGTCTTCGATCGAAGGCTCACGAGTGTAATCGAACGATCGTGGTTGTGTGGGGATTGTCCCCACTTGAGTGTCGAACTAGGACCAGGCACGCGGCTCTCTGAGTTCATTTTATTTTCTCCATCTTTTACATGCTTGCTCGTAGGTAGGACACACTATTAAACAAAGACAAACGTAGCATCGCCTCACTTAGCCAAATTAAAATGAAAATTTTCCCCGCTAATAGAAGCAGGTTAGGTGCGGCTTTTTAATCGACTTGCATACATGAGTTTTGGTTTTCAATACGGACCAAGTTTTTCATGGATTTTTTCGCTATGTCACTGCATGATTTTTCGCTTAGTTTGGATCATAAATTTTATCGAATACGCGGTTTTTCTCGATTTCTTTTTCCTAGCTTGATCACCTAGGTTAAATGGAAAAAGGGAATGAACGGTAGACGGTGATTTCTTGATTTATGTGCTAATCATAATTCAGTGATAACCTAAAATAAAATTGGGATTGTTAATTGCAAGTCAACATAAAATGGAGTAAAACTTAGGTTTTGGGAGAACAACACCCGCGCATATGCCTTGATTTTCACTTCACATTCTCTTCGCATAAATATCTAATGTTTTATCACCAATAAAACTGACAAGATAATAAACCAACTTCGGTTGGTTTCATGTGTGAGTTGGTGAAATTGAGGGTGTTGCTTGATTGATTGAGCCATGTTTGCTACACACCCCAAATCCTTAGTCACTCCATTCATCTCCGCAGATTCAAAACCGCTCACTTGTAAATCCATTCCTCTTCTTCGTTCCCCTTGGGTCCCTCCCAACATCAACTCCCATCTTTATACTTAGTCTAATCTCAGCCTAAGTATAGGGGGGACCCGAGTCCCTGTGATTTCTCTACTCATCTTTCCTTGCCTTTATACTTAGGTTATTTCTAACCTAAGTATAGGGGGAGCCCCTCTTAGCTCCCGTATATTTCTCTATACTTAAATGGACCTATGGACTTGTATCATTTAGTGCTATGAGGATATAGCAAAGTTTAAGGATAGGGGGGTATACCGTATATACTGTATATCTACTTTAGATATAAACTGAAAAATTTGAAACATTTAAAACTTTTTGGCTAAGGTAAAATTCTTTGTACTAAGAGAACTCAAATGATTTCGCGGCTTTTCGATATTATGTTACGCTATTTTTTATAAAAATATTTTCGAAAATGATTTTTCCTTGTTTTGAAAAAATCTTTTGAAAATGTTTTGAAAAAAACTTTTTATTTGTGTGACATAGTTTTGAAAAATCTCCATCTCTTTTCAAGGAAAGTTGAGTTTAACTCGTGTTTTAACCTTTATTAAAATCCATAAAAATGAGAAAAAACCTAAAATCCTTAAGAGTCATTGGTGACTACTAAACCCAATTAAGTAAGCCGCGTTCAGTGAGGGTTCACCCTTAGCAGATTGGATGGTTTAGAGGACATCGTGTAAGGCCCCGTCCTCAAGCAACGGGCTTCGGCCTGTACTTACATCCATACTGGCTGAATGTAGATGCTTAATTGAGTTTAGGCAGTACTAATATCTCTTGAAGACCCTAAAAAAAAGAAGAAAAATGAAATAAAAAAATGTCTTGTTTTTGAATGAAGAAGTTGGATTAATCCTCTACACCTACACTTTCACTTAGGATCTGAAATAATCAAGGAGACTTAGCTTGATGAGGTCTTTGAGATTTTAGGTTAACCAGCCTTAGCCATCAGGGTCATAGACTTAATCGTCCACATTCCCCTAGGTTTCTAGATTTGCATGCTATATTCCATGCTTAGTCTCAGACATAAAGAATATGATCAGCACATCACATGCACGACTGCGGTTTTTGATGAGATGAGTTGATTTTTCACTCGAGGAATTGGGATGAGGAAGTCAAGTTTGGATTTGATCTAATGATGCTCGAGGATGGGATAAAATCTTTGGAGGCTTCATGAAACCTGAGTGTCAGCAATATTAGCCGGTATGAGAACTTGGTTCTTATACTAATCTCTTAAAATTGACCTAAGTGCCAGGGTGTGAAATAAATAAAAAAATGTTGATCAGTGTGCGCCAACTCTTGGTAAAAGCAGTGGAGCTAGCCAAAAATTATACAAGTCAATGAAATTCAAAGAAAAGCTCTCACTCCACCAATTCAAATATCAAAGAGCTTCCACCAAAGGCGAGCGCTCCCAAACGTTTCAAAGTGTCCACTTGGACCACCGCTATTAGGACCATGAGTCGGGCTTGCACCAAAAAAGGGCTCTGCATCGTAAATGCTACAAGTCTGGGTGTAGAAGGTACGATAGGTATCCAAAAGAGACACACCCCGGTGTACTCCCAGGAAAACAAGTGCAGATGACTCCAACTTCTCTTGACGGACACACTGATCAACACCAAAAAAATGTGTTGCGTAAAAGGCACTAGAGAGAATCCTTGTTCCAATGAGAGGGAGAGAAGAAATGACACAATCCCATGCCCTCCATTACTGGCCTGTAATCTACATTTTCTAAGTCTGACAACTAAAGAGACGGTGGACTAAATGCAAGATTTGATTTATTCCCTAGTGTTGAGGATTGGGTCCTTAGGAGATTTTCTCGGACCAAGACTTTGGGTGACGACTTGACTCTACTCTCGGAATCGCAGTCAACACTAAAATTTCATATCCTTTAGATTATATGTACATTAGAGAGAGTCTGGAGAAGTAGAGGAATTGGATGCCTCTTAATTAAGGCTGGGTTGAACTCGAGAATTTTGGATCTATAAAGTTGAGTCGACTTGAACAGATTGGATCCTGTATTCACATGCACAAGGGGGTTAATCCAACTTAGTCATTCTCTTTGATGCTCGAGGACGAGCATAGTTTAAGTATAAGGGGGTGATGAAACTCCATTTCATCATCTTAATGTTCTATTATTAACCCCCTTGCTTAAAGTTTTGACAATAAAACCCAGTTAATATCCTGTAATTATTAGAGTCCTCAATAAATTAAAAATCACAAAAAAATGGCAAAATAAAAATCTGTGGTATTTTTAGCCTTAAAAATACCCTTAAAAATATTTCGAGGCTATAATTGATCTCATCTCTAATTTTGGTCAACATGAAACTTGTTGATCTCATCAAGATCTACAACTTTCATGTTTTGAGTTTTCTCAAATTTGGCCAAACTAACCCTCAAAAGTCAAAAATACTTTCCTAATAATCTGATTGGGCCACGTGGCCCATTTTGGGTGCGCCACGTGGCCCCGCCCTCCTTGCTTCAGCCGCCCGCATCTTCAGCCATTGGATACACCTCTGATCCAACGGCTCAGATATCTCCACGCACACTCAATTTCTAGCCATCAAGATCTTCTCCGCCTCTTGATCATCACCATCCGTTCGCGCCGCTCCCTTATCACGACATGTGGCTGCTCTGCAGCCCTTCGATCGCACCTTCAGCCCTCCATCACAGTCGCTAGTTTCGCAACCGTTTGATCCACACCTTCTCCGCATCGTGGCCGTCCTTTAGCGCCTCGCTCTCAATCCGACACATGGCACAACCGATGCCCTTCGTTCGCATCGCCCAGATTCCATCCGTGCCTCTCTTTCGCGCCCAATTGTCAGCCGTTGGATCTCCAGATCCAACGGCCGACATTCTTCGTCAACCTCCAGCCTCCTCCTCGTGCCCACGTTCTCCACTCCGCATGGACCTCTCCCCCTTCCTATTATCCCACCGACTCCGACCGCCATCTCCACTAACTGAACACTCCACGATGTTATCCCATCATCCACCATCCTCGCGGCACCTTCGTCAAACCACGAACCCCTCTTCAGTCGCCCCATTTTCTCCTCAAAACCCACGTCGATCAGCACCACAACTGCTACCCACTTTCTTCAAATACACCGCTCCCTTCTCCATGAGCCTTTATCCACTTGTACGCGGGGCCACACCCAGCATTCCTCCACCTCTCGGTGACAGCGAGGAGGTAGGACGGAGCGCGATGACGATGCGCTCCTCCGGTGAGACCCTCCGCCACAAACGGCAGAGTTGCGGTGCCCAGCGACCGCCCAAGCTGCGTCGACTGGCTGACGACGTTCAGTGAAGACCCGGGCATCCACTGTGATGCCCAGCCCAAGCCTCCGACCACCTTCCCAGCTCAGGTAAGCTCTCTTCTTCCTCCTTGTCTTTTTATTCGATTTCTTCTATTTAATTAGGTCTCTCCTGCCCATTTCACCATCCATTAACCTCATTTTAAGCTCCACCATCATTCCCCCTTTCTCGCACACTCCTCCGACTACCCAATCCCTCCGTCTACGCCGTTGACCACATCCGACCCATCTCCTCCGCCATCCACGGCAGAGGAGCCCCGGTTCCCCATCTCCTCTCGCTCGAACAGAACCTCATTCCACCCCATTCACGCACGCAATTTTTTTGGGCTTCGGCTATGTATTCCTAACACTGCAAGTCATCAATCTTCTTCAATGATCAGAGAGCACGCCGGAGCCAGCTTCGTTAACTCCGCACTAACTACTCGAGCTCCGACGCACAGATCCAGAAGCTCCTGGACCTCCCCTGAGCCCCCATCTTCTCCGACGTCTATCTAAGGAGCTCTGGGGAGGTCGCCCTCAGCTGATAACAAGCGGCGGAGGAGACGCACCTTCGCTGGTCTTCTAAAATCGTCGCCCGCCATCGGCTGAGGGAGACAGCACAGGAGCCGTTGGATGTTTCCTCTGGGAACCCATCCAACGGCTCTGATGCAGCCACGCCACCAGCCAGAGCCTCCTCCAGATGCCGTAGGATCGTTGAAGATCGGCCGGTTCACGATCACCCACATGGCGGTGCCAGAGCATCCCGAGCCTAGCGTCCGAGCCTTCAAGCTTGGATGCTCCCGAGCCTCCCCGAGCCTGCATCGAGCCTCGAACCGCCCGAGCTGACCCGAAGCGACGCCGAGCCTCGGTCGTACCCGACCCTTCACCCGAACCTAGATGGCGTGTGCACAGCACGTGCCATCGGGGTAAATTACACCGAGGCCCACCAGCTTTCTTCAATTTGCAGAAAGGCCCCTGCGCGTGTGGTACTTTTTCAGGGAAGGTACTTATACTTATTGTATTTTCATTCTAGTCCTTCCCAGGGACTTTTCTGTAATTATCATTTCATGTTTTCTTTCAGTTATGCCCTTGCTTTCTTTTATGCATATCTTGAGCTACGTATGTCCAATTGAGTTGATTTCAGTTTCGTTTTAAAGCTGGTTTGATGGTCTTTCTAATGGCATGCTTAGTTGTTGTTTTGGACACAATGATTTTTTATGTATTATTTTATAGCCATGTGTCTATTTGAGCTAGAACTGATGCCTTACTTAAAATTGTTCATCACATCTGCCTCTTTAATTAAACTTGAAATTAACTCTTATTTAATTTTGCTCATCATTTTCACCTAGGGCATATTTTCATTGCATCTCTTGCATAATAAAAATTTATAAAAAAATGCATGTTTATTTTTAATGCATTGTTGCATTGTGTCTTCTTGCATGCTTTGACCTAGATATATGCTCTAACTCCACGCTTAATTAAATGGACTAAAATCCGACTAATACGAGAGAGGCTCGTGTCCTTGAGTTCGACCTTGGTATCTTACCAAGTTAAAAAAATTATGATCATCTCATTTTGATCTATCATATATATACATATTTAAATGAGGTGGTTTTTGATGAGCCCGAATTGGCCCGACTGCTACGACATGTTGAAGTGCTAAAAACACTCTCTTAAAGGGCCGATTTTGAGGTTCATCAATAACCGGTAAAATAGTATGTCCTACACTAGAAATAACGGTTAAACACAACTATATTGATCGGAAAACATAGATATACAAAATTCAACATCATGAAACTTTCTTAACATAGATATACAAAATTCAACATCATGAAACATTCTTACTCAAAGCCCTGAACATGCACTGGGACCGCCCCTTTTTATTACATCAAAGAGAGGTCATTACAGAGATGCCCTTTAAGGGTAATTTACATGAAAACAAAAGGGAATCTACGAATAGGTATATGGAAAAGAATCTACAAGAAATATCCATTGATAACAAATGTCTGTTCTTCAGCATATACCGTCCTTGTGTTCTTCAGCAGATACCATCCTTCCGATTCTTGAGAAGGTAACAAAAACAAGTTCCAAAAGTAAAGTGAAGCTCCACTGATGCACTTCATTGGCTCTTCCAACAAAATAGCCTTAAGCAAGGGCTGAAAACAGCCATCAGTATAGACCTCCACAGAACCGTTCAAGAGTAAGTACAGCAGTTCCTCCGGGAACCATACTCCAAACAAAGTAACATCATTACTGCAATTAACAAGTCTTTCCAATAAAAACTGGCCATGCAAACAGGGAAGCAGTGCTTGACTTCTGTCCACACATCAATGTGGTTTGAACTTCCAGAATTGATAACCAAAGAAAAAGCCGGATATTTTGTTAATCGGTCTCCAGTTTTCTCAAGCCCAAAGTATCAACAGTTCTAAAAAAACTTGAGATAAAATTGATCTCCATCCAATATTCCATCCCACATCATGACAATTTCAGCAAAACAAATGATCCAAAGAGAGAATGATAGCTCCAAACCATGCGGAACGGATCAAACAAAGGAACTTAGTTTGTTTGAGCATTTCAAACTTGATGCGCACAGCCACCAGAAATTTCACCAAAGCTCCAACCAGGCATCTTACAAGTCCCAAAAAAAGAAGAAATAGAACCAGAGAATGGAAGATTCACATTCAAGTAAAGCCAGACTTCACATCCAAGGACACCATACATGAGCAGGCTAATGGCTAATTGCAGAAGCCAAAGTTCTCCTGCATATAGAAAAAATCCTCTATCAGGCTAACCAATAAAATCAAACATTATAAAGATTTATCTAATTAGTGCCTAAATGTGTATAACCTAATAAGATAAAATCTTAAAGAATGTTACTGTTATAATAGTTTCTCAGCTATCATGATCAAATCTTTAAAGAAACACCTTTACATGTGCAACTTTCAAGTGACTGAGATTTAACATGAAATCTGTTTCAAAAAAATGCTATGCACTGGCTACAACATAGTGTGATCCAATAGACAAAAACCTTTAGAAGCTCTGATGCAAAATGATAAACTCAATGTCACACCTAATTACAATCGATTTAGATAGAAAAAGAGTTTTATTTCGATGGGGTTAAATCAATGTGTTACCTAATATTCAAAACCTTTGTCAACAGGCTGGTTTTGGCAAGTACTGTACAGGGACATGGAGGCTGAGAGTGCTGCTGAAGGCTACTTTCTTCATGTGGCTTTTGCAGAGGAGGCTAGCTGCCAAGGAGTTGTGTGCCGAGTAGAGACCAACAATAGATGATACCTGTGTGATCTGTACCTCTGCTGCAGAGTATGTTGACCATTTCTTCTCCAGTTGTCCCTTTACTCAGAAAGCTCAAATTGACGAGGGTTTATCCTAGGTGGATGCATCCTCTTTACATAGCTTCTGAAGATAATTCAGGCAAGGATAAGAGGGACATGTAATGCAGGGTTGCATTGAGAAGAGCAGATACGCGCAAGGCCTTCGCAGTTGTGTGGCTTATCTAGCTGGAGAGAAATGATGCTGTGTTCAAAAAACGTAGATATAACAAGGAAAATGTGAATGTGGGTTTGTGTTGGTTGAGTTCCATGTGGGCAAGTGAAGCATGTATTGAGAGTCTCATGTGTAGCTTGCTGTTCTTCAATGTTTATTGAAGATATCTGAAGGACGGCCACTGCTCTCTTGTAACCATCCTATCGGTTTAAAGATAATGATCAAATGCTATGCAGCAGTTGCTTCAATCAATCACCTACTACAAATAATGCATTACAAAACCATATCGATCCATGCAGAGGTTGTATCTATGAGCGATAGAAAAAAAAACTCTATGCAATTGTTAAAAAACTCCAACTATGCAATTTTAAAAAAACTTTAGCTATGCAATGTTTAACTCAATATAATAGAAAAACTCTAACTATGCAACGGTTAACTTTAAGTGATACATGATAAATCAATCTTTTATAAAAACGAAAGATGCATCTATGGTTTATAAAGTAAGTTGACCAATATGATGGCTACAACTCTCGAGTAACCATCCTTTGGTTTTTCAGAAAAAATGCACAAAATATTTAAAAATGTACCAGCAAAATAGTCAGTTCACTTTTACATATAATAAGATCATATTTTTTAAAAAGTCGTATCAGTATATGCAATGGTTAAATCAGTATATGCTGTGTTCAAAGGACGTAGATATAACCAGGAAAATGTGAACGTGGGTTTGTGTGGGCTGTGTTCCATGCGGGCAAGTGAAGCATGTATTGAGAGTCTCATATGTAGCTTGATGTTCTTTAATGTTTATTGAAGATATCTGAAGGATGGCCACTGCTATCTTGTAACCATCCTATCGCTTTAAAGAAAATGATTAAATGCTATGCAGTGGTTGCTTCAATCAATCACCTACTACAAATAATGCACTACAAAACCATATCGACCCATGCAGAGGTTGAATCTACGAGTGATAGAAAAAAAACTCTATGCAATTGTTAAAAAACTCCAACTATGCAATCTTAAAAAAACTTTAGCTATGCAATGGTTAACTCAAGATAATAGAAAAACTCTAACTATGCAACGGTTAACTTTAAGTGATACATGATAAATCAATCTTTTATAAAAATGAAAGATGCATCTATGGTTTATAAAGTAAGTTGACCAATATGACGGCTACAACTCTCGAGTAACCATCCTTTGGTTTTTCAGAAAAAATGCACAAAATATTTAAAAATGTACCAGCAAAATAGTCAGTTCACCTTTTACATATAATAAGATCAGATTTTTTAAAAAGTCGTATCAGTATATGCAATGGTTAAATCAGCAAGTTTGCAAACATACACTATGAAAAATATATAAATGCATGCTGCTAAAATATTTTCTTTAAAAATGCTTAAATCAATGATTCACCTAATAAGAGATCACCGGTTAAACCCACAATTCACCTAATATGATCATATCTTGAAAGTAAAATCCCGCTGCCTATTAGATGGTTAAGTTAGTAAGAAGCCTAATATGATTCAAATCTTTGAAAGGAAAAAAACGCCTCAAACTATGTCGTGGTTCAATCAATATCTTATCCAATAATAACAAAATCTATATAATTCTTTATTGCAATGGCTGATCTAATGTGTTGCTGGTATAATGAAATCTTTGTAAAAAGAGGCCTCTATTATGCATAGGTTTAATGGTATGTTACCCAATATGATTGAAGATTTTAAAACTCACGCTTGCAAATTGTGCCACCTACTACGAAAATATCATTAAAATGTCTCTACATATGAAGTTGTTAACTCATTGAATTACCTAATATAGTCAGTTATGCATAAGCTCTATCAATGCAACGATCAAACAATTCTTTTTGGAAAGCAAAAAGGCCCTCCACTATATCGGTGTGTGTCCAAAAAACTTCACCACTATTGGTTCACATAATATAATCAAATTGTAACAACTTTATTTATAAATTTTTAAATCATTATTTCACATAGCATGACTGAATTCTTACAATCACAGATTCCATGGTGAAGTCAATGTCAGACTTGATATAGTCACATCCTAAGGAGGGAAAAGAGGCCTCTACATATGCAGGGCTAATATAAGTGTCTAATTGAATATGATCAAACCTTAAACAAGTCCATCTATGCAACAGCTACTTCAATGTGTCACCTGCATTGATCAAAGCATAAAAATAAGGCCTTAAATGTCGGTTTCGGTCACCATTTCGGTATCGACCAAAACAGAATTTCGATGGAATTTCGGTGGAATTTCGACCGAAATTTCGGTCATTTCGGTCATTTTTTGTACTAGGACATCCATATTTCGGTCATTCGATCGAATTTCGATTTCGACTGGAGATCGATATTCGACAGAAATTCGACCGAATTTCGCTGAAATTTGAGGCCATGCATAAAAAAACCAACATTTATCTTTGCATAGGTAGTAATGGTTAACTTAAAGTTCCTCCTAATAAATCAAATATTTAGAAAAAAGAATGAGGCATATAGTTAGTATTAATGTGTCTTCCAATATATGGTCAAGATCTTTGAAATGTCTACCTTTTCCATGGAGGATTCATTATATAGTACAAGGGTTTATATTCTGAACTCCTATCTCAATAAAATATACATCTAATTATGTAGAAGTAGAGGTGTTCATCACCTAGTATGGTCAGATCTTAAAAAGGAAAAACATATACTTATAGATTGGCAATTTAAGTTTGTTAGAATTAATGTTTCACCTGAAGATCAAGGGATGATTACATCAGTGTGACACTCGTATGATTTTTTTTGAAAAAAAAACATCTAATCATGATTCCGCTAAAATCAAAATAGTTAAAGCTCTACCTGTGCAATAATTTGACTTTTGCACTTGATGTGATTTAGAAAGAAATCCACTTTACAGTTGCAAATTCATTATGATACAAACATCAACGAAATATAAAAAACTCTACTTATGAAATGCTAAAAAATCAATGTTTCAGCATATAAAACCAAATTGTAATGAACTCTACTTATGCAATGATTAAATTAGTGTTTCACCCAATATGATCAATTTTTTTAAGTAGAAGGCTTCTACTTAGATATCAAAGTGAGATCTGAAGTGATTAAATCATTTATAAAAGAGGCCTTCATCAAAGCACCGATTAGAACAATGTGTGAATTCATATGATCAAAATCCTTAGAACTCTACATACACAGAGGCGAGTTCAATCATATAGTACATATTTAAAAAACCTCTATTGAGCAATATGGTCAGATTAAGCCAGAAAAAGAGGTTTATACTTTGATGAGTTTAACACTGAGTTTCCCTCTTTTCAAAATATTGTTGGCAGAGCTGGGGACGATATGGCGAAAAGGTTAGTTTATTTGTGTGGATTATGTGGAGGAGCTTGGTCACCAAAGGTGCACGTAACGTGGATACAATAGACAGATGCTCCCTGCATGATCAGTGCCTCTGCTTCAGAGGATGCTGACCATTTGTCCTCTAGCTGTCCCTTTTCTCATAGAGTTAGGATAAACGTGGGTTTACCATTGGTGAATGAATTCACTTTTAATAATTCCGGAGATGCTCCAACAAGTTAGGAGAGACTAACATTGCATGGGTTGTATATAGGAGGAGAGCGGATAGGAGTAAGGCCTCCAAAGTTCTGTAGTTTTTCTAGCTGGAGAGAAATGATGTACTCTAAGGATGTAGATGTTATTAGGAAAAATTGATTATTTGCACGGATTGTGTTCCATGTGGGACAATTGAGGTCTATATAGAGAGTCCCCAGTGTGGCTTATTGTTGTTTAATGTTTATTGAAGATATTCGAAGGATGGCTACTGTGCTCTCCAGTAACCATCCTTTGTCTGTTCAAAAAAAGATAAAAAAAACTTTGAAAATTATATCTATGCAATGATTAGTTCAATATAGCAAAAATATGATCAACCTCTACAAAAAAGGCATCGGTATATGCATAGGTTAATCTGTGAGTTAGCGCACAAAGTCTGATATGAAAAAGGCTTCACATGCATGTTGCTTCAAAAAATCAGTGTTGCATAAAAAGTAAGATCAAATCGTGAAAATCATATTTGTACATAAGCATTGGCTAAATCAATCTTTCACCAAAGATGATTATATATAGAAAGTGAAATGCCACTACCTACTAAATGGTTATGTCAAGGAGAGACCTAATAAGATTCAAATCTTAAGGATAGACCTATGCGATGGTAGAATACCATATCAATATCTCATAGTATATGATCAAAACCGTTAACAACTCACTTATGCAGTGGTTGATTCAATGTGTCGCAAAATATGATCAAAGCATAAAAAAACGGCATCTACAAGTGCAAAGGTTATATCTATGTGACATTCAATATGATCAAACACTCCAACTATGCAAAGGTAAATTTGAAGTGTTATCTGATAAATCAGATGTTTAAGAAAAGAAAAAAAAGATAGATCTACCTATGCAGTGATCAAATCGGTGTATCTTTCAGTATATGGTCAAAATCTTTAAAACCTTGGTCATGAGTGATGATTACCTAAGAATATTTGGGAAAAATCTACTTATGCAGTGGTGAGTTCAGTGAATTATCTAATGCGATCGAGTATTGGAGAAGCCGGGTACCTACATGGTGCTCAAGTCCATGTGTCGCCTAAGATGGTCAAATCTTCATAAACTGTATATATAGTGGTTAAATCGTCAAATGGAAACCTAATAATATCCACTAATTTAGTCAGTTCTGTCACCTAATGTGGTCAAACCTGGTGAAGAAGCTGGAATTACCTTCTCTAGAAGCCAATTTAGCCTTTGTCTTGGACTCGGGTGTCGTAGGGGGTTGATTAGTCCCCACCAAATTCCACAGGTCTATATCTTCTTCCCGAGCCATAACCACTGCCAAATTCCGTCTGTCAGGACTGGAAGTCATGCAGGTGACAGGCGAACATCGTCCGGATTCATCACGAAATGGGATCCTTTCCAACCGAAACTTCGTTGAGTATCTCCAAGAAACCAGCATACCGCGGGGCTCACCATGTGCGCTTAGGAGCGCCTTGTCCTCCATATGCCATCCCAATCCCCAAACATCGGAGCCTGTATTGATGGTGTAGTTCAAATCGCCGGTGCGGGCATCCCAGAACTTGATGCGCTTATCCCCATCCCCTCCCCCGGTCACCAGGCCGTACCTGTCAAAGGGGCACCAAGTAAGGGCCTTGACAGCTCCACGGTGCCCCTCGAGCAGATGGCAGCGCTGGTTGTGCCGGACATCCCATGTGCTAACAACACCCTCCTCGTCACCGCTCGCCAGCTGTATGCCGTCACCTGCAAAACTCAACCCGCAGACTGTAGCCTCATGGCCAGAGATCCGGTACTGCTGGGAAACCGGCACTCGCATGTCATTCACATCGATCAGGCCGTCTGCTCCCCCCGTGGTGAGGCAGTGAAGATCTCTCCAGGACATAGAGGAGACGTAATCCGTGTGGACCCCGCCGTCCACCGTTCGCAAGAGGCGGCCAGCCTGGGCGTCCCAAAGCTGGACCTCGGAGTCGGACAGGGCGACAGCAATTCGAGAAGAATGCGGTGCCCAGGAAACGCAGGTGATCGGGGCCTTGTTGCTGGGGACCTGGAAGAGTTGGGAGCAGACGCAGGAATTGCAGATGACGAACAGCGCGTGGAGGAGCGCGGCGGCGATGGCGTCGTCGTGTCCCCAGTCGAGAAGGGTGAGGTGAGGGTCGTTGAGAATGCCTTCCGCCTCGAGGGTGCCCTTGTAGACGAAGTGGTGAGGGCTGTTGGGGTAATCCACAGGGCGGGGAATACGACGGGGAGGGGCGCTAGGGTTGTAGGAGAGCCTCCTCGCGTTTGTGAGCCCGAGTGCGTCCGCGAGGGCCCTCCGGTAACGGCTGGAGTTGATGTTCCCCTCGGAAGGAAAATCCGAGTCTATGATCGGCTCCGTCAGCACCGGAAAGAACCGATCCCCCATCGATCTCGTTCTTTAGGTCACCCTGGAACGAAGAAGAACAAGAATGAATGAATGAATGCGATCGAACCAGGAACAGTATGCACAGGCGAGAGAGGGGGAGATCGTCGGCGGTATCCGGAACAGCGAGAAGAAGGCAGCAGCTGAACAAGTGCGAGAGAGAGAGCAATGGCGGGCGCGGGCTTCCTTCCGTCTCAACAAACACCGAGTGAGCGCGAGAGAGAAGAAGCGGAATGACGGCGCGCGCCCCAGGTGGGAGATATTTATAGTATTGTCCCTAACTTACTCTCAAATTTCGTTTTCGTTGGAAGGACGGTTTAGTTGCTTTCTTTCCTTATGCGCAATTTTTTTTAGTACATTACTTGTTGTATTTTAACATCGTATGGGTTTCCAGCTGGATCGAATGGTCCATGATCAGAGTTGGAAGGTTGATCGATAGGTACTTATCCGAGATCGCGTCAGGTGTGAATCTTGAGGTTGAGGGCTTCTGCGCGCTCCCAGTACATGAGGGCGTTCGATGACGGGCTTTACCATGTTGTCGACGGGGGGAAAGGAAGAGGTTGGTATTGGGGAGGCAGCTATGGGGGAGAGGAGGAGGTCGGGGTAAGGGAGGTAGCGAGGGAGAGGAGGTGGTCGAGGTCGGGGAGGCTGTGGGAGAGAAGAGCAGCAACGATGAAGGTGGGGAGGAGGGGAGCAGGGGAGATGCCATACGTGTTAATAAAATATCGTTATTTTATTTTTTTGGTTTCTAATGTCAGCATTTCAATGGCATCTTTGGTAAAAAATTTTAAACAAAGAGGGTTATATGGAGCTCATTTTAACGGAATACGGTTAACTTTAACGTGTAAATTGGTGGGAGTTAACCATAGGGTTTGTGGAATAAGGGTTAGTAAATTTACGGGGTTGAGGGAGGAATATCGATATTTCAAAAGTCATAGAAGTAATTTAAAAAGATTATAGGCTCTGCCAGGTAAAATCCCATAATAATAAGTATTTATATATAATGTTTTTTTTAACTTGGAGGTCTATATGAAAGTGGTAGATGATATACAATTTCTATGTTGAGCAAATTTTATATTTAACTTTATTTACTATTTTATTTTGATTTTACAATATTTATTCTATTTCTTTTTATTTCCAGTGGGCCAGGTGGCTCATTCTGATGGAGCCATGTGCCCAGCTCTTCAATTGTCCCCGCGTGCATCTTGGACCATTAGATCTTTAGATCATATGGTCCTAGCCATTTCATCCCTGCTCTATTGTGGTCCGCTTGATTACATCGATCAAGCAGTTCCTATGTCTCCACTTGCACCCCTTTGGTGGCCATTGGATCACCTCATCCAACGGTTATTCTTCGTCTTCTTCCTCTAGTGGTTAGCTTGTGAAGAGTTGTGTCTCTTTGCCGACCATCCTTTACCTATTTTCTCCAACCAGCACAAGTGGCATCTCCCCTTGATTTTAGTTCCACCTTGTTTGCCTCACTTCCCTTTCTCACGCCCTAACTTCCATCTCTAACATCCACATCACGCCCTTCAGTTGCAGGCAGTTTACACCACTCTCTCAACCACATGTAGGTCAAACAAAAACCCATCTCCTCCTCCCTTCACTGGTGATCCACCTTTACACGCGAGTTTACCATAGCCCTTCTCATCTTCCAGTGACAACGATAGGCTAGATAGGGGGTCACGATGAGGCCACCCTCCAGTGTTTATCCATGGATGATGAGCCATGTACACAACCATGATTGTTGTTGTCGAAGCTTCTCTATTGGCTGCATTAGTCAATAGAAGACCTGTGGCTTCGTTGAGATTCTAGCCCAAGTAATTTCCTTCATTTACGGTTGTCTTCAACCTTCATGTAATTCTCGTAATTTATTTTATTTTGATTTCTTCAATTTATCTATGCATGTGTACCCATGATCCCACACTCCTGCTGATGTACACCTTCACCAGTCCACCCAGATCTCCATCGACACTTCCACCTCACCTCTTCTCTTCTCCATCATCTTCACCGCGTCATTCCCTTTCTCCTCTTGCAAGGAGGAGGACCCCAACTAGGGATCCGTCTCCAACACCTCATCATCCCTCTATGTTGGACTTGTAAGCCATTGGCGACCCATTAATGCAATAGGACTTAATGTATATATCATTAATTTGTCAACATATATACCTGATAAATTGTAAAAAAATACTATATAAGTAATGCATATTTATTATATTTAATTCCAAAATTAAAGAATAAAGGAATAAAAGAAAAGGAAATGAAACACCATAGGTGTTGAGTGACCCTAGACCCCAAGACCCAATCATCATGATGACTTGGTTGATAAGGAATAAAGTAGGGGAAGATACGACAAACGAATTGTACAATCTATATACAAAAACTCTAATTTTTAATTCATCTATAATTACATTTTAGGACCTATTTTATTTTTTATTTTTGTGCCTCAAATCAATATACCTCGTACATGAACATTGTAGATAAAAATACAGAAAGAAATACAAAATTGAGTTCATTGAAAAGTAATGCACTGTGTGCCCGGAACAGACAAAATAAAAATTCCTAGACTTGTATCTTCTCCATACAGTATCAAAATAGATCAAAATTATCTTTAATTGTATGTAACTTTTAATAAGCTTTTAATGAAAGTGGTTTCATTTAATTTTTAAGTTAAGATGTAAAATTTAGGTTTTATAAAATTGTATATATTCTTTGAAACATATATACATAATTAAAATAAAATAAAACCATCAAAATAAAATTAAAATAAATATTACACTTCATACATAAGAAAAATATACATGTATCTGCCTTTGTTGACCTGGGTCAACTCTTCGACCCATGCCACCAACCCTATCAGACCGAGAAGACCTTCATCTTATCCCCTTTTTCCTAGACGATCCATCACTCCTTTCCGTTCGATTTTTCATGTAATCTCTGCCTTATTCCATCATGATCAATGCTTAAGTCCTTAATCCCTTGTACATACCCCCTATCTATTAGAAACACTAGGTCAATAAATCTCCTTTCTCTAGCTATAAATAAACCCCCCGGACCACCTTTTTGAGTTTGATCCCTCTATTGCCCATTTAATCCCAATCCTTAGTGTGTGCGAGGTTCCCGGTGAGAATAGGAGTTCCTTTGAGGTGTCGGCGTGGAGAAAGGATGCGGCGAGGAGGTCCACCACCGCTACGTTTAGCAGCTCCGGCGAGGGTTCGCTGCTCCCTGGAATAGCTATGGAATGTGCTGATTTTCTTTGCTTTTATCTCGCATTTTTTATCCTTGGTTAATTATTAGCAGTACTTTTATTAATTTCATTAGTAGGGCAGCATAATTTCAAAGATCTTTGTTAACCTAGAGCTTGGGCTCTAGGTCGAAATCAATGCGATTCTGGCCTGTTCCGACCCCCATCTCATTCCTCTATACATACTCCATCTCCCAACCCACACTCCCTCCTGATTCTTCAAGAATCCAGTTCAATCGGTGTTCCTCCTTACCCATCCGTTAGAACACCTTCGCCCCTTCGCCCCATTGTTTTTAGCAGCTTCAAAATAGGTCGAGGATGCTTCCCTCGATCCCTCAAATCTTTTCGTGCAAGTCCGAGGCAAAGAAGAAACACTTGGGAGTGGAATAGAGGCTGGAACAGAAGCCTCTGGTGCATGAAGAAGAAAACCCTTCCAGATTCCCATCATTAGGACCTGGACCCTCTTGATGCCTCCTACAGATGCGGCTGCGCCCCATGGAGTTGTTGGGTTGATCAGACCTGAAGAAGCAAGTCATAGCATGGAGTTCTCATCGATGAAAGGAAGAATAGGGAAGTGTTCTTCCCTATTCTTTCAGATTCCTCTGGAGTTGTCAGATAAAGAGCTCGATCCAAATCTAATCTGGGTCATGGATTTAAATCGAGATGAAGCTCTACCAGCACCGTTTGTTGTGTGTAAACAGATTAGCGTGGATTATTGGAAGTCGCACAACCCTGGGTAATTTCATAGACTCCTATGTTTTTTTATCTTATTCATTTTAGTCTTGTAAATATGAGTCATAGTATAAAAAGATGTGAATAAATTACATAATGGACCATGAGCTTCTTGTATATTACTTTTAAGTCCTTGCTAGGTCATCTCGCGTGGTCCCCCACGTGAGGCGCCATGTTTTCTTACATGTATACTGTTTGGGATTCTTGTTGATATTTAGTCCAATAAAATGTGATATAAATGTAAATAGTTTGGTGAATTGCATGTTTGGACCTAGACTTTGAGTTTTTACATTAATGCCCCTATCAACATGATATATATATTTATAATTGTGGAGATTTTGCACATGTGCCCTCCGAGATCTCTGTAGGGATTGTAAATGCATGTAAACTTACTTTTAAAATAGGTCCCCGCATCTGTCACATGTTTATATTTCTGTTTCTTTTTATTTAAAATAAGCTAGTTTGATTTTTATTTTAGGAAAATGGTATAGATGCCTAAAATGATGATCTTTCACGCCAAGATTTTTATTTTTAACTTATGGCATTTTATGATATACTAAAATCAAACAATGGTTATTTATTTTTGTCTAATTTCCTATTTTTAAATCTCAAATTAATTCAACCTATTTAAAAAGCTCCAATTTTTCCTTATTTCTGATTCTAAAAATACAAAAAAAGCAAAAATCCCCTAAAATTCTTAAAAGTAAAAAAATATTGGGAAAATATAAAATAATTTATTTAGGCCTTTTTAAATATGTGTAGCCATATTTATAAATAGTATACCCTATACAGCGCATATATACTTATATATTATAATATATTTTATATTTTTATTAATTATTATAAACTTCTTGTAATATTTATAGTAGGACGCCTATACTCCTTTTAATTACACTTAAGTCCTTTACCATGTCACCTCACATGCCATACACGTGAGGTGGTGGGCTTTTTGCATGGGCCTCCCAAGGTTTTGAGTTATTATTTAGTCCCTAAAATTTGTATTCAAGTTCAAAACTTTTGTGATATTTTTATGTGTGCTTGTCATTTTTTGTAAATTGCATTTATACCCCTACCATCATTATATGACTTAAATATTCTAGGAAAATTATGCAGATGCCCCTAAACTTTGGATTTTTATTTTGGATGGAATTTTTACTTAATTACAATTACGTTTAGGTCCCTACTAGTGTTATAATTTTATTTCTTGTATTTGCTACATTAAAAATAACATTTTGCATTTAAAAATTTTAGGAAATTTATTTTTAGTGCGCGCTATAGTAAAAAAAATCACATATATGTTTCACATGACCATTTAAAGTATTTTCCTATATTTAAAAAATCCAAAATATTTTACTTATTCCTTATTTACATTTAAAATCTCAAAAGAAAACAATAAAATTTGCAAAATCGGAAAAATCTTAAAAAAATCTTAAAAAATCTTGAAAATTAAAAAAATTAAGTTTTCTTTATTTATATCTCACTTATTACATATATAATATATTAAAATTAGCTTTGGATATTTTTGAGCTATTTAGCTATTTTTTAATTCCAAAACATTCTGGGAACATATGATTACTCATTGTTTTGTTGTTTATTCAATTAAAAAACAAAATTAAAAGAAAAATAGTAAAAATATAGGAAAAGATAAAAGACACAAAAAGATATCATTTTGGCTATTTTGAGATTTTATAGCTATATTTATATATGCTAGTCTATATACTATGTATAGCTATATTTATTAATGTTACTACTATTATGATTATAATTATTAAAAATACCAAAAATATTTTTATACCCTAAAAAAGGACTACACTTAGGGTATTTTCTTTATTTTTCAACATTATGATATATCCTACTTATCTATTATAGTATCTATGTTATATATATACCTTATATATCTCAATTATCTATATAAATTAAAAAGAAATTACAAATCTGAAAATATAAAAGATATAAAACTAAAAACAACTATATATATTAAAATTTTATAAAAAAATTACCATTAAAAATCCATAAAAAATAAAAAATCCCTATAAAAACACAAAAAAATCATTGTCTTTTTTGCCAATTTTTGTTGTCTATTCCTCTTTCTCCATGTGTTCGACCTCTACATACTTCACCTATACACATCTTTGTAGTGTTATAATAAATTTTAACTCCACACTTTTATTTCTACATTGCTTGATTTATATTAATGGGTTAATTATTGTTGCAATTCAAGGTTCTTATAGGCTTCCTCAGTGTCTGTGTTCCCACCTTGTGTTGAACATTAGACCTGCATAATCATGGTTCAACAACATGTTCATCAATTTTCCCCACCTCCTTCACTCATTCAGGAGGTGAATGGTGTCTGAAGTAATGATCAGCAGCTGACCTGTCTTCAGGGACATCCACATGGTCAGAACCATGCAGCGACCATTTCACCAACAACAAAGAGGGCAGACATACCAACCCAACTTGACCCATCACTAGTAGCCTCAGTTGTAAGGTTACACCTGGAGGCAGAACAACTACCAACAACAATCTAGATACTGTCACAAGCAATACCAGCAATTGGCTGCTCCTTCTCATCAACACTCCTCCCAACAGTACCCACAATACCCTAGTCTTCCTCCACCTCAGTATTCTTAGGGATACCGACAACAACCTCCTCCTTACCAACAGAGTCAGAGGTCTCATCAATATGAGTTTTCCGAGGTTTCCATGGTTAACCCTGCACATTACTGTCTATCCCAGCTAATCAAGAATACGGATGAGATTAGCCAGAAGTTCGATGACCTGACGGCCATGAAGACTGCCATTCAAACCCAGGTTGAAGCAAATCCTAATAACTTCCATCACAAGGAGCATGTAGTTTGCACTGTTCAACCCAAATCAGGTAAAAATGATATTGTTTTATCTAATGTTGTAACACTCAAGAGTGGTAGGACACTCAAGCCATATGCAATTGCTAAGGGAAAAAAACCATCTGATGGTAAATCTTCACCCTATCCAACTGATGGGGCCAGAAATATTTTTCATGATGTAGCACCAACAAAAATACAAAAAATGAAGAATATTCAAAAAAACAAAAAGATGACATCAACCAAGGTGAACATGTGCCCATGAAGGAGAAGCCAACTATAGCCGTAGCCGATCCAGCACCTGCCAAAGGAGCTGAGACTTCACCATTTTTTGGTCCACAACATGTAGAAGATTGTTCACATTTTTGCCATCTACCTATAAATCAAGATATTAACACAATTTTACCAGATATAGTTTCTTATGATGTAAATATTCCTTTTCTATAATATATAAAGCAAAATAGTAAAAAAATTGAAAAATTTTGTGCATGCTCCTAAATTTGGGAGCGATATTTTCTGCGACATTCACATGGATTAACATCCCGTCAATAGCTCTGATTACATCTTGAAAATGGGTACAAGTTTCCATACCATCTTACCCCTATTGAAAAGGTGTTGCGTAGACATGAGATATCATTTGCCAAGGGATTACCTTTAAATATGGTTAGAAGTTGCTATTATGGAATATAATATCCCGGACCGTGCAATCTTCCATCACATGTGGATAGAATGATCTCTGAGAGATATGGTCCATGTAAGGATATCGTTGAGATGCTTTGAAATGGTATCACCTGAGTATTTGGAAATGTTCACAAAGCATCGATTCTTTGCGTTGTAACTTAGGTAATACAATAATATGTAGAGTGACTCCTCGGCCTTTAGGTGCCTTGAATCCATTAGGCCCGCCCTTTCCTTTAGGGAGGCACATAGATGTAATATGGTGTTAGGATACATCCGAAAAACCTCCTACGATCGACCAACGTGACCATGCATCATCTCTTGGATCCATATATGCCTAGTACGCATGGAGGTGTGCTTCAGCATGGGGGGATGTAACCTCCACACGTGTTTTCCCCATCCTCTTTGTCCTCTAAGATTGCACACAGATATATCAAGTTCAATATGACCAAGTTGTACCTCATTGTGACAATAATCGTCATGCAATCCATTTCCTAGAGAGAGCTCCTCAAAATATGGCTAAAAAGCATAATACGTGCAACATCACCAAACAAATAAAAAGTGAAAAGATAGGGTTACGTAAAAAAGTGCTGAAAACTAGAGAACTAGACTCCTACATATTGTTCACGATGATGAAATAATATTACAATCCAAATAAGTTCTAGCAACGAGAAAAGTTCCTTGTGTTAACATACGGTATTAAAAAGTGACAATTCGTCAACAGATTGTCGTAACCCTCCAAGATGAAATGGTGAAACATCCCTTTGGCTTGCTGAGTTGTATGCTTAGCCAAGTAACTAACTAAGCCGATACAAATTCGGCATGGTTGAAGATGATCTATTCATAAGGATCACAGATGTGTGAGAGCTTGATTTGTAACTTCGAAGAGAGGCCCAGAATCTCCCCCACTCCTTCATGGGGATTCCCATGTCCTTGCTAACAACCTCTGAAGCCGGGAGGAACCATCACTCTGGGATGCCTTCTAGACAAGGTATGTCCCTCTGAATCCCTACGCCGTCTCCTATTAAAGGGTTTATTTATCTACCCCCTTGTTGCACCAAATTGAGCACCTTTATTTCCTTTTCGATCTCATACTCGAAGGCCTATTGTGTCCTCATGTCCCCCTTAAAAAAGGCTGCAAACAATCTTGATGGTGCGGTATGTACCCCTACTAGTCTACTCTCCCACCATTGCATCCATAAGGTAAGGGAAGGACTTCCTTCGATAGGGCTTGTAAACCTTGTTGATCCAACAGAAACAATATGTGATAAAATAGTATAGATAGATATAAGAACATATACCGTGGACTAACATACTTACATACCGTAAGCTAGGCTAACTCATCAAGTGTGACTACTATACATAATACAAGGCCAACCCCCAAGCACTCTTACTCATTAGGTGTACGAGTGATGTGTAGTCCTTCCTTATTGTATTCCATCTATTGTTGAGATTCAGCTTATCTCCGTTCTTTTCAGTCTGCATGTTGAAGTAGGCAATGATGCTATGCCAGGTAGGCAGTGTGAAGGACCCTCCAACCCAGTTCCCAATGTTTAACTGGTGCTTGAAAAGCTGAAGAAGAAACTTATCCATAGTAGATGTCCATTTCACTCAGTGGGCAGTGAACTCGTCATCTGCAATGTGCACCCCAAGGTGCTGACAAACCCTGAGAGAAGATTAATACTTGACCTGATCGATCATGAATAAAGTAGGGGGAGATAGGGTCCTTAATCAAAAAATCCAAGAAAATGCGTTGTAAATATTTGTATGCTTACACTATTTTATTTGTACATAAATTGAACTCAAATTAAGTAATTTTCAAAATAAAAGTTGAAAATAAAAATGTTTTGTAAATAATAAAAATAATTGCAAATTAAACTCGTGTACAAAATAAAAGTAACTACATTGGGCAAAAGCCATAAAGCGATAATTGAAAGACTAATTCTGGCTCTATATGAACTCGAATTGAATCAAACTCACTTCTTTCGTATTCTAAATTAAATTTTATTTAAAATGACAGTAGTTTCATAATTTTTGGAGCTATGGTTTGAAAGTAGGTTTTCTATGGTGGCTTTTGGAATTTTACCATTTATTGTGTATATCCATATTTATTTATATATATTGTATTTGTTCTTAATCTAGGTTAATCATAGTTTAGTTTTTCGTATTTTTATTTTGTTGTCATTTTTTTCTCTAGATCTTAGAATCCATCACCACGATTTTATTCACTCGATCCTATTTTTCACCTTCACATCTCGATCTATTCACATTCTTATTCTATCTCAGATAATCTATCCACTCCAATTACATACGGTGATCAGAGATCGGGATCCATCTTCCACATTGCAAGGATCCACATCCACTCACATCTATGTTTGATTTTTGGCCTAGTCGTCTTACTTGAGTCGGATATCATTTTTTTCTGTATTTTATTTGCTGAAAAAAATTAATTACATAAAAATCACTTGCTCAAAAAAGAATAAAAATCTCTTGTAGTTTTTTTATACGGAATAAAAATTTTAAAAAATCCTACAGTTTCTCTCTAAAAAAATATAAAAAAAGAAAAAAATATTACAAAAACATGTAGTTCAGTTTCTGTTAAAAAATAAAAAAAGGAAAAAATGGCTGAGCAACCGCCCTTCCAATCGCAAGCAACGCCCACTGCTCCTTCCCTTGAACACTGAAGCCCCTCCACAGCCACTTGCGGCTCGGCTTCTCCGCCCCATCGTCCACCGCCCCACCGCGTGCCTCTTTAACTGCGTAATCCACTCCACCCACATCCACCTGCGGCTCATCCTCTCTGGAGGACGCCGCACACCCACGACTGTCGCTCCAGGGCCACACACCGCCGTGTGACTCACCAGTTTCTCACCGCCTCGACCACAGTCCTTCACATGTGCCCCCGTGTGAGTCGCCCAAATCTGCACCACCATTCTTTTACGCAAGTGACGAGTCCGCAAAAGCCGTGATAAGAAATCGTTTTTATCGTTCGTGCTTGAAATTAATGAAAGTCGTTCGTTGTAGGCGGCAATCGGAAACAGTCAAGAAATAACCACAAAATAATGATTCAATTTTAATCTCGTGGTTTATGTTTATTTTACTTGGGCAAGTCCCAAGGTCGATCATAAGGAGGCAAAGGAACAACCTAGATTAATGTCTATCCAATTTTGAGTTCGGTTTTCAAGGCGGTATTTTTTTTGGAATTTTTCAATGCAAGATGATATGCAAAATGCAAATTCGGCCTATTTTAGGGACTAAAATGTAAATTTCAGTCAAACAATGTCCGAAAAATACGAAACTTGGCCACAATGTAAATGACGATGAAATGAGTGCACTGTAATATTTTTGGGATTTTTAGATGCAATATGAATTTTTTATGAATTTTTAACTGCAAACAGGATGATTTTCAATATTTAATTATGATAAATATTAAACCTACTTATTTTCAAGAAATAAAATTATCTAAGATCTATCACTAGGTGATGGATCCCAGAAAAATCCTAAACCTCGAAAATGTGGGTTTAATACCTATTAAAAATCAAACATTGAAATGCACAAAATGATTTTTACAGGGCGAATGATGCATGCAAATGCAAAGATTTTTGGGCACAATGTTAATCAAAGTAATCTCTACGATATTTCATTTTTGGGGAATTTTTAGAACAACGGTTAATTAACTATGAATTTCAAAACACAGATTGGGCAAAATATTCTAATTTCCACAAAACAATTATTTATTAATCAACCGTAAATCACGAAAATATCCACAGCATGTCAAGATGTAGAGCATTAAGCAATGAACAAAGTGCTATTTTTAAATAAATAAAATGATGCAATGTAGAGGTCTATAATGGATGACAAAGACAGGGGTATAGATGCAAACAGAATAATAAAAAAAATATAAAAATAATGCAGGGGGGACCTACTGTTAATTACCGATAAAAGGAGGGGGGTTTCTGCAAATTTCCCAGAGGGGCACGTGCGTGGCACGTGCCCTCTGGGGGCGGGGGCTGGACTGCAAAAGGTGGAACCTCCAGGGGTGGTTCTGCAATTTACCCGCGGGCACGTGAGAAACACGTGACCCGTGGGTAGCTTGCAGTTGACGTTCCCTCCAAGCGCACGTGCCTCGCACGTGCACGGAGGGCCTCGGGCTTCGAGCCCGGCCGACGAAGAGGAGGCGCGGTGGGCCAAGCGCCTGGAGGTGCTTCTGGAGCGGTCGAGGCGGTGGCTGGCTGTTGGCGGAGGCGGTGGCATGTCGGTGACGAGGGAGTGGCCGAAGCGCGAGCTCCGGTGGCGTCTCAAGCGGTTGGTGATGGAGGATGGTGTCCGGCCAAGGCGGAAGTGGCGAGGATGATGGCGGTGCTGACGGCGAAGGCGATGAAGGCGGAGCGGGGTTGCGGTGACCGGAGAAGCGGGTGACGGGGCCGACACACGGCCGTGGGGCGTCGAGGGCGCAGCGGCGGTGTCGTGGTGGCTGCGTAGTCGGTGGCTAAGTAGGTCGGGGAAGATGGAGTCGCGGCGGTGATTGTCGGAGACGAAGGCGTTGGCTCGACAAACAGAGTCGGAGCAGGAGCAGCTGGCACGGGGGCGCGATGCTGCGACGAGCCACGAAGGCTCGGATCTCATCGGAGAAGACGAGGGCACCGGGCTGTCACCACCGGTGTCCTCGGCTCGTGCAGTCGGCAGATGACGAGGAAGCGGGGCGGCGAGGTATTATTTATAGGCGAGACGGGGGGTCGGAGGTGGTTGCGGGAGTTGAGGAGGTCAACGGGCGACGGTTGCGAGGATATCGGGGGAGGCCGGTACGGAGAAGGCGGCGGTCGCGCGAGATCAAGGGCGGAGAATTCGGGCGGTTGCGAGGTTGAAGAAGAAGATTAGTGGCCGTTCGATCAAGCGAGATCGAACGGCCTTGCTCATGCCACGTGGTGAAGAGGGTGCGAGTTCGGGGCACGTGCAGAGCACGTGCCTGTGTGGCACGTGCCACGCACGTGCGTGGCTTTAAATACTTTTTTTAATAAAAACGATATAAAAAGGGGCCGAAAATGACTGACACGTGGCGGCCTCTGGGGCTGCCACGTGTCAGCACCAGATAAATCGAAAAATAAATCGTTTGTAAAATCAGAAAGAAATAGCAAATGACCTCGGATCAAAAAAGTTCCTTCACAAAAAATGCTCGTCTCGACGAGATCTACAACTTTCATGAAGACATCAAAGGCAAATTCGGTCAAATGTGAAAAGTGAATTTTTGGGGTATCCCATGTACATAGAATACCTTGATTTTTGGTTTTCTATTTTTTTTGTCATTTTTAATCACGATAAAAATCCGGAAAAATAATGGAAAATCAAAGATAAATAAAAGACATCTAAATCTAATTTTTTTTGGATTTTTATTAATGAAGAAAATAAGTACCTAAAATACAAGGTCAAAAGCCGCGAAAAATACAAAGTACAAAAGAGGCCCAAAAACCCAACTTTCACATACGAGCTCCGATTCACTTGAACTTGGTCTTGTTTTGAAGGTATTTGAACGTGTATTAGTTCAAAAGTGAGTAGGATCAAATCGGACACTGGATGGGGAAGATATGTGGCTTTTAGTCCGAAAATCCTAAAACTAGGGTTTGGGTTTTTGGTCCACTTAACAGGGTTAGTGATTTTTTTTTGTATTTTTTATTTGTTCTTGTTAGTGATGTGCACATAGTGGATGTGGTTTTGTGGCATTCGGAGTTAGCACGAAGGAGTTAAAAATGGGGGAAGTTAGGCTATTTACAAGCCATTGTTGGCTTGGATTTTTGGCTTCTTATTTTATGCAGAAATTAATGCTAAAATGCAATTCTTATGAAATCATGCCTGAATGCTAATTATGCAGAATAAATGCAGAAATGTAGTTGATTTTGAGGGACTTGAGCTTTAATTAATGAGACTTAGAATGGTGAATTTGAGATTCATCATCCCCCTATACTTAAACCATGCTCGTCCCTGAGCATCAAAAAGAAATGCCATGAAGTGAAATGAGACTGGGTTCCATACCAAGACCATGAACTGAAGGTGAAAGTGAAACTAAACTCGACCTTTGGATTAATAATGTGTCGGAACTTCTGCGAGACTTAAAATTTTAAAATCAACAGCCCTCAAGTTCTACACATCATTGACACAGTTTCAACTCAGAAGTCATCTTAGATCAATCCTCTTCCCAAAGTATACCCTATGAACATTGAATAACTGACTCATGTGTGTGAAGGGTTTTAGCTCTTCCCATTCAGATTGCCGGACTACCATGCTCCTCTCCTCTCCAGTAACTCGTCCTCGGGGAGTCAGGTATTTCCTTCTAAGGTCTGTCGCGCTGTGTTCACAATCGAATGAGGGAGAAGATAGAAGAAAGAGAAAAGAACTGGAGGGTGGCCAGTGTAGTCACCTCTCCTTGTGGAGATAGCCAGTGTAGTCGAGTCTCCACCAAGATCTGCATGTTTTTGAAGCTTGGACCTTTTTGGTCGGATTTTTATTTGGTAGAATGCTTCTATGTATTTGGAATTTTTGGTGGTTCTGCTTGGATCTTGTTGTGCCCCTACGGATATAGAATCTTTTGTTCCGTACATGTTTTGGGGTCTTAGAAAAAATTGTGCCCAGCCGTCCATCCCTTTTCCGAAGCTTTATCTCAACCCGTACTCCGGTCTTTAGATTTCCACGCTACCAGAAAAGAGACTCACACAGTCTTCCAACATCCCGTCTGGGTTGAGCTAAGTGCATAGTGCGAGAGTGCGAATTAATTCCCTATTCCAGAGTGGTACCCAGAATGAAGAGACCGGGTTAGACACTAAGAGTCAAACGCTGCACATTGCCATGTGGAACTTAAGGAATTAAGTCAAAAAGACCTGAAGCTCTTAAAATTCTATTTCTCGGTGAAGTTCCTCTGAAAATTAGGTGGATTAAAGTCAAGCCCAGACCACTCTCGGTTTCGGCTCATAACTCGGTTCAGATCCCAATGACTTTTCACAGATGCAAATGCATGTAATGTTGGATGAAGTGCAGGTGTGTGAAATGCAGACACAAATTTTTTTTTTTCAAGTTAGTACCCACCCCGTAAATACATATAGACTTACGCGCAAGTACGAGATATGGGTAAAATATATACAAAGTATATATACAGACCCCCCTATACTTAGCGAGTGATGTGTCCTCAGAGCACAAGAAGCGTAAAGAAGACATAGCTCGGGCTAAGCGTAAGAGAGTGAGAAAAAAGAAAGAAAAAAGAAAAAAAGGAATGAAAAGAAAAGCGGTCAGGAAATGAGGAGAGTATATACGGGTGGATGTCGGTTCCCCCTATACTTAGGCTCTGGACAACCTAAGTATGGAAGAAGGGTGGAAATGACGCGATCAAGAATTAGGAGAAGAATGGTATATACAGATGGCATCGGTCCCCCCTATACTTAGGTCTTGGCCTAAGTAGAGGAAGAAGCTTGTACAAGGGAACCGATGTGGTCGGGAGGGAGGGTGGTTAGCCGATGATTAAGGCGGTTTTCGGCTGATCTTTTTGTGAGCCTGCGGTGGGAGATCGTAATGATGAGTCGGAGATGAGGCATATGATTCCCAACTATTGTCAGTGTCATCCTCAGACAAATTATGATGGATAGTGGATGAATTGTTTGAGTCAGATGAAAGATATCCATCATCGGAATTATCCTCAGAGGAGTAGTAATTGAAAGTGGGCATACTCCAAGTATTCTGGTCTTTTTGTTTCTTCAATTGTTTTCTCAGAATTCGTTCCTTCTTGGGGTCAATCAGTTTGTCCTCGGATGAATGCTCAGAAGCACCGGTCTCAGTCAGCTCATACGAAAGAATTCCAGTGTACTTGAAGAATGCAGGAGCATCAGCTTTGGATGAGTAGTAGTTAGGAACGGGAGTTGTCCAACACGGATTGAATTTTGGATCCTTACGAAGATATGGCTTTAGGGCTGCCGAACATACTTCACTCATGTAAACCATCTTTTCCGGACCTGATGAGGGATCATCAACTGATTCCTCTTCCGAAAGGTCAAAGGTGACTTTCTTTTTATTTCGTCGTGAAGGTGTCGGTTCACTTGAGTATCCAGATGAATAGCCATTGAGATTCTCCTTGGTCGGTGCTTGGTCTGCGTGCTTGCTCTCAGTCTCCCGAATGTTTGAGCATTCTCGATTTGGGATGATTTGGTCAAGATATTCAGAGAATGTTGCTCCAGGGTGTGACCATGCATATGTCTCTGGATCGTAGTAGAAAGATTTGTCAATTTTGAGATCCTCGGGGATTTGAATATTGGGGAGAGTCTCTGCATGTTCTTTCTCTCTTGATTCGATGTTGATGCATTCCTGAGTCGAGTTGATGTAATCCATGTAGTCGGAGTAGGTTGACCGAGGGTGTGCCCATGCATAAGTCTCCGGATCATATGATTCATATACATGGTTGTCCATGGTGAGAGCGGCTGGGAATGGAGCAGGGGGGAGATTTTCTAAACCAATAGTCTCATCAACAACCGCTATCTCAGGTGTGGTCGTGGGGTAGGGCTCTTCTACCGTTTCATGGTTACGGTTGTCGAGGACTGCGTGGGTTGCCTCAGAAGATCGTGGTTCCTCAAAGATAGGGTCGGTATTAAGTGCTTCCAATGCTGTGAAATTGATTTCCCGAGTCTCACAATCGATACTCGCCTTGGCCAATGCCAAGAATGGCTTCCCGAGAATGATTGGAGACTGGGTGAATTCTCCTTGATGCTCAATATCAATGATCGTGAATTCTACCTTGAGCGGAGCACCTTGGAATTTCATGATGACAGAAATGGTTCCTCTCAGCCTTTTTATCGATCGGTCTGCCAATTGGACAATCTCTCGTATCTTCCGAATCGGTCCGAGTTTGAGTTCATGGAATACAGAGGTCGGGAGGATATTAATTGGTGAATCGTCATCAATCCGAGCATGGGTGAAAATTGTGTCTTTGATTTTGCAGTCAAATCTGGGCAACCGCTTCACTATGCGGCTCTTGATTTTTCTCCTCAACACCAAGGAGGAGGCCATTGACAAGATATGTCTCTCGGTCTTGGTTCTAATCCTGCCTGACTTTTTGTTCATTAATTTATCTGTTATAAATCTTTTAATGTCGGGGAAGTGTTCAATGGCCTGTATAAAGGGAAGTTCAAACATCAAGCGTTTTTCCAGTGCTTCCCGTATAGTCGGATCCAAATTTCGCAGATCATCTTCATTTTTAATTTTTATGAAATTTTCTGAATTTTCAATTTTTTTGTGGTTTTCAAATATTTCCATTTTTTGGTATTTTCTGGGTGGTGTGGGGGTGTGGGATGTTCTTTAGATGAAGATGGGCTCTGGTGTTCAGGGTGAAGGTCAACAGCATAATTATTTTCAGAATTATCCATAGGTCCCTGAATATCCTCAGAATTTTCAATCTCAGATCCAATTATTTCCTCATTCATTTTACTGTCCGAGCCCCCATAGAATGCGATGAATCGATTGGTAAATTTTTGAAATCTCTCCTCTATTGAATTGAATTTCTGATTTATCCTCGAAATATCCTCCTCAAGATTCGGTTCATGATTAATTATGAGAGCAGTAGGTGTATGTTCGATAATTTCATCTTCCATTTTTCTCTTTGTGCTGAGAGGAGAGCTTCTTGGAATATCCGAAATATGCTCATTATTTTCTGAAAATTTCTCCTCAAAAATAATGGAAGGAGGCTGCTCATAAGGTTCAGACATGTGTCGTTGATTGGTCAGACCTTGATATTGTGGAGTCAACATACAGGGTTTATGTGTTTCTAAGCGGTCAGTCCAGTCCTCTGTATGAGCATCATGTCTGACGAGAGGTCTATCATGGTCAATCCAATGTCGATGATTATTCAGTGCATGTCTATCCATCTGAGTTTGGTTTCTCTGCCAGTCATGAGGTTTGAAGGGATTTTGATCTTGAAAAGTTTCATTGGCGAGAAACTGAGAATAAGACGATTTGGTCCAAGATGGTAGGTGGTCATTTATGGTTGGATTGTTCGAATAGAAATTTAATGAGGAGGCCGGATTTATCTGCGGGTGAAAGCCTCCCGCAAATGTTGGAGGACTATTGAAATAAGGGGATTGAGTTGATTTGGGCCTAACCGAAACAAATTCATTTTCATAGTATAGCTCTGATGGGTGTTCGGTCATTTTTGAGAGGAATGGGGAGTCGGATCTGTGAGAGTTTTTAGACAAGAGTTCCATTGTGAGGTTTAAATCAAGAGAGGGAAGAGATGATTGCACGGGATAGTCAAGAGAATTTTTATCGAATGTGCGGCTATTGATCTTGAAATCGGTTCACGCACACCAATGCAAACACAATTCAAACCCCGGGTTCACCAACTCACACAATGAAGCCGTAAGAGTTCGGCTATTATCTTTTCAATTTTAGTTGGTGATAAATTCAATCTTGCAAGCCGTTTAAACGAGCTGTTAGGTTTGGAGCTGGGCTCTATCCTAGTGTGCGTCTCTCTCCTCGCTGCAAGATAAAATCAAACATTGTCGGGGTTGCTCTCCCGCAGAAATTCTTGATTTTATGGATTTTTTTAGATCGGCTATATTTAGCAGTCCCAGTTTTATTAAGGCGATCACTGTAGAATTTAGATGAACACAAATACACGTCTACCGTCCAGTCCCAATTTCCTTTAGACTTATGTGATAAAACAAGAGAGAGGAATTCGGGAAAAGCCGATGCACGCGGAAAACTATGATGAATGCTCAGTTAGAAGACTTACAGTGCCTCCTCGCAATCTTCATGTGGGATGCAATACAGAATTGAAAATTTATACTAAATGCGTGCAAGCCGATGAAAACCGCACCTAAGCAGAAAGTTCTATTAGTGGGAAGAATTGAGTTGAATTTGGCTAAGTTGAACGATCTAATGTGCGTCTCAGTTAGAGTGCAGTGTGGCTTAAGATCCTACGAGCACAATCAAAAAAAATAAAATTGCTCTGAGAGCCGTATGTGCAGGTCTATCCTAATCGCCACTCAAGTCGGGCCCCACCCTCTCCGGAGAGTGAAACAGGCCACGACACACCACAAATAGAGTTCAGAGTCTTTTTACACACGCGAGAGTCCAAACGGACACCGCTATAAATGAGCAGAAATTAAAAGTGCAGAAATTAAAAACCTAGACTCTACGCTCTCTCACGACTCGACTCGATCTTAATTTAATTGCGGTTTCTTCGGGTGTCGGTGAAGATGCGTCGGTTCCTTGAAAAACCGCTCAACGTGCGCCGGGTACCTCGCAAGAAAAATAAGAGAGAGAATGTAAGAGAGTGACTCAGAAAATAATCAAAAATAAATGAAATAAATGCTGAAAAATAAATACAAGAAATAAAATGGGATTTACAGCGAAAAATTCGGGGGTCAGACTACCCGAATTCGGAAGACCGAACAAAAATTTTCAAAACAAAAAAACTAAGCCGTTTGCCTCCCTGGCAACGACGCCATCTGACGAGTCCGCAAAAGCCACGATAAGAAATCGTTTTTATCGCTCGTGCTTGAAATTATGAAAGTCGTTTGTTGTAGGCGGCAATCGGAAACAGTCAAGAAATAACCACAAAATAATGATTCAATTTTAATCTCGTGGTTTATGTTTATTTTACTTGGGCAAGTCCCAAGGTCGATCACAAGGAGGCAAAGGAACAACCTAGATTAATGTCTATCCAATTTTGAGTTCGGTTTTCAAGGCGGTATTTTTTTTGGAATTTTTCAATGCAAGATGAGATGCAAAATGCAAATTCGGCCTATTTTAGGGACTAAAATGTGAATTTCAGTCAAACAATGTCCGAAAAATACGAAACTTGGCCACAATGTAAATGATGATGAAATGAGTGCACTGTAATTTTTTTGGGATTTTTAGATGCAATATGATTTTTTTTATGAATTTTTAACTGTAAACAGGATGATTTTCAATATTTAATTATGATAAATATTAAACCTACTTATTTTCAAGAAATAAAATTATATAAGATCTATCACTAGGTGATGGATCCTAGAAAAATCCTAAACCTCGAAAATGTGGGGTTTAATACCTATTAAAAATCAAACATTGAAATGCACAAAATGATTTTTACAGGGCGAATGATGCATGCAAATGCAAAGATTTTTGGGCACAATGTTAATCAAATTAATCTCTACGATATTTGATTTTTGGGGAATTTTTAGAACAACGGTTAATTAACTATGAATTTCAAAACACAGATTGGGCAAAATATTCTAATTTCCACAAAACAATTATTTATTAATCAACCGTAAATCATGAAAATATCCACAGCATGCCAAGATGTAGAGAATTAAGCAATGAACAAAGTGCTATTTTTAAATAAATAAAATGATGCAATGTAGAGGTCTATAATGGATGACAAAGACAGGGGTACAGATGCAAACAGAATAATAAAAAAAATATAAAAATAATGCAGGGGGGACCTACTGTTAATTACCGCTAAAAGGAGGGGGGTTTCTGTAAATTTCCCAGAGGGGCACGTGCGTGGCACGTGCCCTCTGGGGGCGGGGGCTGGACTGCGAAAGGTGGAACCTCCAGGGGTGGTTCTGCAATTTACCCGCGGGCACGTGAGAAACACGTGACCCGTGGGTAGCTTGCAGCTGACGTTCCCTCCAAGCGCACGTGCCTCGCACGTGCGCGGAGGGCCTCGGGCTTCGAGCCCGGCTGGCGAAGAGGAGGCCGCGCGGTGGGCCAAGCGCCTGGAGGTGCTTCTGGAGCGGTCGAGGCGGTGGCTGGCCGTTGGCGGAGGCGGTGGCGTGTCGGTGACGAGGGAGTGGCCGAAGCACGAGCTCCGGTGGCGTCTCAAGCGGCTGGTGATGGAGGATGGCGTCCGGCCAAGGCGGAAGTGGCGAGGATGATGACGGTGCTGACGACGAAGGCGATGAAGGCGGAGCGGGGTTGCGGTGACCGGAGAAGCAGGTGACGGGGCCGACACACGGCCGTGGGGCGTCGAGGGCGCAACGGCGGTGTCGTGGTGGCTGCGTAGTCGGTGGCGAAGTAGGTCGGGGAAGATGGAGTCGCGGCGGTGATTGTCGGAGACGAAGGCGTTGGCTCGACAAACGGAGTCGCAGCAGGAGCAGCTGGCACGGGGGCGCGATGCTGCGACGAGCCACGAAGGCTCGGATCTCATCGGAGAAGACGAGGGCACCGGGCTGTCACCACCGGTGTCCTCGGCTCGTGCAGTCGGCGGATGACGAGGAAGCGGGGCGGCGAGGTATTATTTATAGGCGAGACGGGGGGTCGGAGGTGGTTGCGGGAGTTGAGGAGGTCAACGGGCGACGGCTGCAAGGATATCGGGGGAGGCCGGTACGGAGAAGGCGACGGTCGCGCGAGATCAAGGGCGGAGAATTCGGGCGGTTGCGAGGTTGAAGAAGAAGATCAGTGGCCGTTCGATCAAGCGAGATCGAACGGCCTTGCTCATGCCACGTGGTGAAGAGGGTGCGAGTGCGGGGCACGTGCGGAGCACGTGCCTGTGTGGCACGTGCCACGCACGTGCGTGGCTTTAAATATTTTTTTTGAATAAAAACGATATAAAAAGGGGCCGAAAATGACTGACACGTGGCGGCCTCTAGGGCTGCCACGTGTCAGCACCAGATAAATCGAAAAATAAATCGTTTGTAAAATCAGAAAGAAATAGCAAATGACCTCGGATCGAAAAAGTTCCTTCACAAAAAAATGCTCGTCTCGATGAGATCTACAACTTTCATGAAGACATCAAAGCCAAATTCGGTCAAATGTGAAAAGTGAATTTTTGGGGTATCCCATGTACATAGAATACCTTGATTTTTGGTTTTCTAATTTTTTTTGTCATTTTTAATCACGATAAAAATCCAGAAAAATAATGGAAAATCAAAGATAAATATAAGACATCTAAATCTATTTTTTGGATTATTATTAATGAAGAAAATAAGTACCTAAAATACAAGGTCAAAAGCCGCGAAAAATACAAAGTACAAAAGAGGCCCAAAAACCCAACTTTCACATACGAGCTCCGATTCACTTGAACTTGGTCTTGTTTTGAAGGTATTTGAACGTGTATTAGTTCAAAAGTGAGTAGGATCAAATCGGACACTGGATGGGGAAGATATGTGGCTTTTAGTCCGAAAATCCTAAAACTAGGGTTTGGGTTTTTGGTCCACTTAACAGGGTTAGTGTTTTTTTTTGTATTTTTTATTTGTTCTTGTTAGTGATGTGCACACAGTGGATGTGGTTTTGTGGCATTCGGAGTTAGCACGAAGGAGTTAAAAATGGGGGAAGTTAGGCTATTTACTGGCCATTGTTGGCTTGGATTTTTGGCTTCTTATTTTATGCAGAAATTAATGCTAAAATGCAATTCTTATGAAATCATGCCTGAATGCTAATTATGCAGAATAAATGCAGAAATGCAGTTGATTTTGAGGGACTTGAGCTTTAATTAATGAGACTTAGAATGGTGAATCTGAGATTCATCAGCAAGCCACCTCTTCTGCAACTACCAGTACCTCTTGGAGTCCATTGCCTTCCGCCGATGCCAGCCCTCCACCACTGAAGCACCCGCAAACCACCATCTGTTGTACGCTTGTCGATGACCAGCACTCGCGCGACCGCCTCTCTTCAGCACCGTCGATCATAAGCCCACAAGCCCGCCACACATGTCGTCATATCACCTCAGCTTCACATCCACCGTGCCTTTGCATAAGGAACCGCCCTTCATTGTGCATCTCCTACCCATTGGGAGAGAAGGAAGAAGAGGGACAGTGCCCCCTTTGATTTCCAGAAGGAAGAAGCTCTATTTTGAGGGGCTCAATCTAAGCCCTCAATCAAAACCCTTGATCTAAGGGATCAAATAATGACACATCAACTCCCTTATATTATATCTGGCAAATATCATTTCGGCCCCTGGAGATTCTAAGAATTGCAATAAAGACCCCTGCCTTACGTGCAAAACAACATCCAATACATGGTAAATTGTGATTTCAGTCGTCTACTTCATTTTTGTCATATTTTGATGCTAAAACTTGAACTATTTGCATTTCAATCCTGCTATCCAAACTATTATTTTGCATATCTTTTATATTGAAATAAATGTTTTTATTGCTCTAAAAATTTTACAAAAATTTGTATGGACTCCTACAATGGGTCTTGTAATTGTTTGAATCTTTCATTGCATTTTATTATCTTTTGATATTATTAACAAATCAAAAACATTGTCATTTTCTCTACAAGAAATTCAAAATTTCATAAAAATTCAAATATGTACATTTATTTGATACTTTTAAATCTGAAAATAATCATGTTTGCTCACTATTTACATTATTTTCTGATTTTATTCATTTTAAAATTCTAAAAAAATAAAAAAAATCTCTGAAAATTACAAAATTGTAAAAAAAGCATAAAACACAAAAATATTTTCTTTGAACATTTTGAGAATTTTTATTATATTTGAAAATCCAAAAAGGGTTGCCTTTATCTTGTGAATAAATTTGTTTTAAAAATTATATTTTTGAAAACTAAAAATTTGCAAAACTAAAATTCATTAAAAATTCGAAGATTAAAAACATAAACATTTCACAAAAAAACCAAGACAGTTAGCATCTGAGATTCCTTTTTCCTTTAATTGATTTTTTTTCAATTATTTGAATAACGCTCTAGATTTGTAGCCTCCCTGAGTTCGATCGTGTTCGCTACATAAGTTAAATACGTAGCAAAAAATTCTCTTGCTCACATTATTTTCTGTAATTAATTTCTACTTGAGAAGAATAAATTTTTTTTGTTTGAGTAGGGATTTTGGGGATTGCAACAACAACTTTATATCAATAATAATCACTCCTCGAACATCTCGCCCAACAAAATGGCATCATTACCGGGTGGCACAACAAGGGTAGTTAGGCTTCTCTTTTGACTTGCTATTCTTGATTGTACATATTTGTTTATAATTTTCCATGTTTACTGTATTGTTCATATTCACTGTTTTTATTTCATTTTTCGTACTTATATTTTATAATTGTGTTTCTTACACATTTTTCTTTCCTTTTTCATGTGAGGTTCCGTGGAGCGAAGGAGGCGATCCTAGGAGAGCTGATGCATCCAAGCGAAGTGGAGGTGGCATGATTCATCTCGAAGCCGCATGAGAGCGTGAGAGGAGGAATAGAAGAATTGAAGGAGTCTCAAAAAATATTTAAGACTTTATTTCTATCATTTGAACTCTTGTAAACGGACATTCATTTGGTGCGAGGTTTTTTTCGCCAAGTTCTAGTGCAACTGGGGGACCTCACCGGTTTTGTTTTCGTCGCCTTATTTTTCTTTGTTTCACACGGATTTCGTGAGCTACCTTTGACTGCTTTAATTAATTTTCTATAGTTCGGTAATTAATTAGGTCCAAACACCCTGAACAAGAATTTATGTACCTATAGAATAGAGCGTAATTGGACTTAGTCAAATTTAATAGGTTCTTGCCTGTTAATAGAAGCTATTGTTAGGATGGTTCACTTGCATCATATACGTTAGTTTATTTTTTTGTATTTAAATTCTACGCGGATCATTTTGCATGTAGAGTGCTGGCAGCAAGGTACCCATCTCTTACCCATTCATGCATCGTAGTGTTTAATCGTGCATTGGCATTTCCGATCTCCTTCCTTATTTTCACTCACATAAGTTAAAAAGAAAATTGGACACTCGGTAGGCGATTCATTGAAAATATTCAAACCAAGTGACAACTGCTAAAAATTCAGTACTGTTAAAGAAAACTCGACCCTAAAATAAACATAACAAAAAATCATTATTTTGGGAAGATCACCCCTCCCTGTTTGATTTATCTACAGTGAGAGAGCGACCCACACACTAGGATAGGGTCACGCCTGAACTCTCTTCAGACCACCAGTCTTGTGGTTAGTTGTTCTCTAGTGAGGACTTCACCAGGTAGCCGGTAATCGGTCCAGGACTTTCTTAGCAGAATGGGTAGATGGGGTACTTGGTAAATGGTCTGCACCCATACTGGCTGGGAAAAACTAGTTGTGAGATTGGGACAGTCTCTTGGGAGCTTTGGGTTCCAAACAACTCGCTTAAACTGGTCTGATGGATTGCATTCTCACCAAACACTAAAATTTGACAAGATAATTGACCGCACATTCACGGTCTTCACATTGTGTTAAGTTGGTGAACTGGGGGTTTGTATTGTGTTTGATTGATACTGATAGAGATCCTTCTGCGCAATTTGCAGCTTCAGTCATTTTCACGCTTGCATTGACCTTCGTTCTCTTGATTCTTTTCTATTGGTTCTTAAGATGTCAGACCGGAGTATTTCTCGTTCGGACTTTAAGAACTCATTCTACACTCTGAACCGTTCACCTTCTATTCGGGGAGACTCACTTCCCGAATATTCCTCTTTCTCCACTTTACTCTTCACAACATCCATCTACCCACTATTTGACATTAGCTTTAATCTCGAATTAGTATATGAGACTCCATCATTTCTGAGTACTAATCGAGTGTCATGCACATTTTCAGAATCAGACACCGAACACTTGATGCCACCAAAGGGAAAGGGAACCATGTTGGAGTAGAGCGAGATCAACAACACCATGTTAGCTTCCATCCAGTCAATTCAAGCCTAGTTAATAGAGCAGACTAATTTTTAGACCCCATTGAATGACATGATTCTCGAGTTGAGACAAGATAGGAGAGAGGAGGATAGAAATAATGGTGGAGGTGGGAATGGGGGAGAAGACCCTAACATAGAACCCGGAGCTAAGCATACATTAAAGGATGCTTATAATACATGGGTAGGACAGACAAATTCTTAGATACAAATCCCTATGATTCTTGGGCATTTCGAGCTTAATCCCATTATTTTACCTCTTCTCCCAATATTCCATGGAAATACTAATGAAGAATCATATATACACCTCCAACAATTCAACCACTTTTGTGGAACAATACACTACCTAGTGTAGATGAATGCCTTCCCATTCAGTCTAATGAACAAATCTTTATATTGGTTAAATCACTTGGGGAAGGTTGTCACTACTTGGGAAGAGTTGAGGTCCGCATTTCTGAACAAATATTACCCGCTCGGATGACTCAACCAAATGTGATCCTTGATTGCTAATTTTTCCCAGATGCCCCAGGAGCCTATTCACGAGGCATTGGAAAGATTCAAAGATCTGACAAGGAAGTGCCTCCATAATGATATTCCAAATACCGGCCTTGTGCAAAATTTCTTTGGGGTTTTAGCATAGAGAATCAGAAGCTGGTAGATGCCACTTGTAGAGGGAGCCACTTCAACAAGGACGAGGATGTACTTTATCAACATTTTGAGGAGATGGCGGAGAGTTCAGCAGCTCTATATTCTTCACATGCTTTTCAGAAGCACCCCATGACCTCCTCTGCAGCACCCCACAAGGATATCAATATGACGGCATCACATGAAGTGGATAGGGTGGACAACTCTGACCTAACCATTATAGGAAACCGCCTATACAAAGTGGACATGATTGAGAAACAATCCAAGGAGCTTGAGAATCTTCAAGTGATCGAGCAGAGGATAAAGAACATGGATAAGTTGGATGAGAAAACAAAGCACCTGGAGCATCTTGTGAGTTCGATCAATGTGGCCCACAGTACAAGGGCAGCAATCGATACCTCTACTAGGGAGTAGACTTCTTCCACCTACCAGAGTAGCGGAGGACCATCCACAGTTTAGCACGTCTACTATGTGCAGACCCCTGATCAGGTCCATCAGTATTCACAACAGATGATTCCATACCAACAGGAAGTAGCCTACATTACTGAGCAGCAGTCTCCACCTACACCTGTCATTCAAGAGGTGAACGACATCTGGTTTGACCGTGAGCGAAACCATCCCTGTCCATCCAGACAATTCCAGTTGGGTTCACATTAGGGTCAGAGACCCACCCACCAGTTTCAGGGAGGCAGACAACAACAATACCAACACCAACAGTTCCAGCCTCACTATCAGTCTCCACCATAGTTCCTAAATTGGAGACAAGGCCAGCCACAACAACAGTCTATATGTTTTCCTCATCCTAACCGGCAGCAGACTACATATTATAAACAATATCCTCCTCCTCCTCCTCCTCATTATCAGAATCCATATGGTTACCAATAACCTCCGTACTATCAGTCTCAGCGACAACCAGTTAATGATCACCCTGAGGTCCCTTCAGTCAACCCAGCACTGGACCAACTTGCATTGCTCATGAAAAACATGAACGAACTGACTAGGTAGATCAATGACCTGACCACCACGAAGACACTGATTCCAGTACAAGTCGAAGCCAACCCCAACAACTTCGGATGCAAGGAGCAAGTAGACAATAGCCCACCTACCCTCGAGATAGGTATGCCCCTTGATTTTACATGTTTGTCTGACACCATTCATCTCAGGAGCGGTAGGAGATTGCAGCTGCCTACGCACTAGTTAGGGTTGGGAGATCAAAACACTGAGAGAGCATCATCTTCTGCATCATCGCCTTCACCAGCAGTTGAGAGGCCCAGTGTAGCAGCACCCAAGTTTGGAGTTTCACCGCCTTCACTGCCACTTTCACCAGGCAGCAAGGGAGAATATACTAGTCGCGGATTCTTCCTCTTCACCACCAGCAGCATCCTGTTCTATTTTAGATTCTATTTTTCCTTCACCTAATTGGGCAACACTGTACAGACCGATTCTGGTTGTCTTTTTGTACATGAGGATTCTACTTTGAATAATGGAATTGAACAATTGAATATGTATTCTGATTCCGTGCCATTTCCTTATGCTCTTAAATCTAAAAATATTCAAAATTAAAAACAATCCTATCTGATCCCGGAGTGATTGATATCTTACATAACATCTTTTTAAAGATGCCACTCCTTAAGGCCATGGAATACATGCCTATGGTAAAAAAGGTAATGAAAGAGGCATGTACACAAAAGCATCAACCAAGGCAAAATAGACGAAAGGAAACAGATAAACACATCTTGACCATGTCTACAGTTCATGTTGTCATAACCTCCTACCTAAAATGAAAGAAAAGGGAGCACCTCACATCAGTTGCCATATCTTTGATCAAGAATTTAATCATACTCTTCTCGATAGCGGTTCCTCCATTAATCTCATGCCTTCCTCTTTGTTAATTGAATTTCCATTAGGGCCTTTTAAAACAACCAAGAGTCCAATTTGCTGATAGATTGATTAAGAGTCCAAGAGGCATTTTAGAGGGTGTTACTGTAACGGTGCAGGGAATGAAATTCCCTGTTGATTTTGTTGTCATGGATATGGACACACCTGCACCGTTACTCCATACCCCGATCATAATAGGTCGATCGTTTCTCCGAACGGTCGAAGAAACCGTTGATTATAGTACTAGAGATCATCTTCCACTCTCGTGATGACAAGGTGAAAATTGAAACAATCTCTGATCCTAGACTATCACCACCACCAGTAGCAGATGAGATAGAGAAAGTTATATTAGAGCCAGAAGACTGTGTTTTTCTTGTTGAATTCCAAGAGATAGATCTTCCCACTGATTTTATAGCAATCACAACAACAACTGTTAAGACCAAAATGGGGGTACTTTTTAAAAAGTAACATCTTGTTAGTCATCACAGGTAAACCATAAAACAATGACATCACCTTTAACAGTCTCCCATCAAACAAGCAACCAAGGTGACCATCCAAAAACTACATCTACCCTTGATATAGCAACTGCTGTACAACTCTCAAGTGTATTATTTATCATGCTTACTTAATGGGGCATGCTCAAGAATTGAACTCCCAAAGTAAAAGCATCAAGATCCAAACTTCAATCACTAGAAAATATGGAAACAATAAAAAATGAAATATCAATGATCCATTGATATCCTCCCATCAAGAGAGACATCATGAGATATTATATGGAATAAACATCATAGCATGCCTTTTAGTCCATGCTCAGAATGTAAAAAAATCACCAACAAAGCATACATGACATAATAATCACATCAACAACGAGTAAGACCAGAATGTGGCATTTTTTTTGAAATGTTATTTTCTAAGTCATCGCAAGTAAATTAGAAAAGAATGACATCACCCTTAATTTTTTCCCATCAAACAAGCTACGAAGATGATCATCAAAAAACTACATCTACTCATGATAGAGCAATAACAGTGCATCTCTCAGGAGTATCATTTATCATGCCTACCCAACGGGGGCATGCTCAAGAATTGAATTTCCAAAGTAGAAGTATCAAGATCCAAACTCCAATCACTAGGAAATATGGGAGCAATCAAAATCAAAATCCCAAGGATTCATAGTTCTTATCCCATCAAGGGAGACATCATGAGATATTGGATGAAATAAACATCATAGTAGACCTTTCGTCCATGCTCGAAAAAATAAAAAAATAGTCACCAATCACGCACACGTGGCCTAACAATCACAAAACCAGCTGGTATGACCACAATGGGGTACTTTTTTAAAAAATAATGTCTTCTTAGTTATCACAGGTAAAATCATAAAGCAATGACATCACCCTTAATATACTCTCATCGAACGAGCAACCAAGATGATCATCCAAGAACTATATCTGCCCATCATAGAGCAGCAATTGTACAACTCTCAAGAATATCATTTATCATGCTTACCCAATGGGGCATGCTCAAGAATTGAATTCCCAAAGTAGAATCATCAAGATCCAAACTCCAATCACCGAGAAATAGGGGAACAATCAAAATCAAATTCTTAAGGATCCATATATATTTTCCCATCAAGGGAAACATCAAGAGATATTGGAGGAATAAGCATCATAACAAGCCTTTGATCCATACTCAGAAAATAAAAGAGATAAAAACCAATCAAGCATACATGACATAATAATCACAACAGTAGCTGGTAAGACTAGAATGTGGCACTTTCTTAAAAAATAATATCTTCTTAGTCATCATAGGTAACCCATAAAACAACGACATCACCCTTAACATTCTCCCATCAAACAAGCAACTGTGATGATAATCAAAAAGCTAGATCTACCCATCATAGAGTAGAAGTTGTGTAGCTCTCAGGAGAATCATTTATCATGCTTAACCGATGAGGCATGCTCAAGAACTGAATTCTCATAGTAGAAGCATTAAGATCTAAACTCCAATCAGTAGGAAATACATGAACAACAAAAATTGAAATCTCAATTATCCGTAGATCTTCTCCCATCAAGGGAGATACCGAGAGGTATTGGATGAAATAAACATCGTAGCAGGTCTTTGGTCCATGCTCCGAAAACAAAAAATCACCAATTAAGCATACGCATAATAATCACACCAGCAACCGATAAGACCATAATGGGACATTTCTATACAAAGTGACTTTTTCAACACAGGTAAACCATAAAAATGTTACATCACCCTGAACATTCTCTCATCAAACAAGCAACCAAGATGATCATTTAAAAACTACATCTACATATCACAATGCATCAGTTGTGCAGCTCTCCAGCAAAAGATATTTCCATCCCCAGTCATTCTTCACCCATCCGCAAAAAGGAATAAATCAGAGAGATTTTAAGTCCATAGCATAGACTATGTCCAATCACAGATATCCAACAAGTAACATGCATGCATGATATGCAGAATCAAAGATAAATATCAAATGAAACCAAACCAAAGAGAGTGTGCGACCAATGTTATAGCCCAACTGTAGTAATAAAAAAATGTGCGTAAGTGTAAACCCGATCGTAGAATCAAAAAGGAGCAATGTTTGAACCGTTACCTTGCAATCCAGCAAATGGAAGAAGAAATGTGTAGTCACATGCAAAGGACAAAATGCATAGAAAGAGCCTATTTTGAGCCATTGGAGATCAATCTCCAACCCATTTTATAAGGTGGTAATGGATTATAAAAACCCTAGATTCCATGTCGGAGGATATGTTCGAGAAGACAATTTCATGTCTTACCGAGGACACCTTTAAGGCTAGAGAGCCCCATTAAATGTTCAGAAGCCTCTCATATGAGATCCAACTATCCCATTCATGGTGTAGTTAAAGCGACTTACCAAATATTCACGATTCATGGGTCAAGGTTGAGAAATGTTTAGGGAAGGATTCACGCTTCACATCTAAAACTTGAGAGATGCGTAGAGCAATGGAGGAACATAGCAAGCAGCATAGGAGGAGAAGTGAGGGGCTCGATGAGAGAGACATAATGCGCATGGGATTGCCGGGGAGGGAGGGAAATGCAATGGCCATTGGTGCAAGGATGAGAATAAGGATGCATAAGAATAGGGTCGAGGGTGAGGGAGGGAGAGAATTGCCATACGTGGGGAACGAGTAGAGAGACAGGGAATATACCCCTTATTCCCGAGCGTATTCCCTAACCAAGCATTCCCTTAGGATTAGGAATCCCATCTCATTAGGATTCCTAATTCTAATATAACCATAATCCTAACAATATCTCCATTGAGTTAAATTCCATCGTGATCTTTTCATTGTATTGAGTTTGCACTGGACCATCCTCATCATATGCAGGTCTCATTAGCAGGAACTCACTGTCTCTCCGTAACGCACTAATCATTAGGTGGCCTCAACATGCCCCCTATAGGGCACACTCACACAACTCAATATTGTGCCTATTGACGTGACACCACATATCTCTCATAACTGCATATTGTGCTATCATCCTCTTGTAAAGTGATTCATACTTGCTTCTCCTTATTATGTATTTTGCAGTAGAGATGTCAATAACTTGCTACTATCTCATCTTACTTCTTGTCTTGGGAATAACCAGAGCTTAATCACCTATCACGACCCATCCCTCATGCATGTACATCCTATTTGGCATCCTCATACCATGCATCACCATGTGTGCTCCCTTGCTCACTATGAGAACACTCCCTTCAATGGTGACTTGATGTTCTCATGACTCGATCGTTCGTAATGAAATTAAATTCTTCTTGGATGTAGGAATGTATTTGACACATGTTAGATTCTGAAACGGTCCATCAAACATACAAAATTACACTAATCCAATTCCCTTTAGGTGAACCTCTCCACCTCCCATCTTGAACGTGACATCTTGCATGTCTGATATGTATTGACTACTCCCCAGATGAGCACACATAATTTGAACATATCGAGTCTAGAAGCGATCTTGAATCTACCTTAATCTCCCTCAAGCATGCCAACAATTCTTCCTTACAATCTACAAAAGAATCCTCTTGGTCAGATTTATAATCATTGGCCTTCTTCTATCTTTTCTCCTTCTCATGTCTCAGACAATCGGCTATTTTGTTTCCTTACTTGTCACGATAGAAGCATCTGATCGGACCTTGTGATTTGGATCTATATGTGAATCTTGTCTCTATTGATCTTGAACATCTATCCTCAGTTTCCAGCTCATAACCTTCATCATTCGTTGCCTCATTTGTCAACCTCCTTCGAGACTTGTTCATAAGTAGTGAAGAACTATCTCGTCCAAAGTAATGGTATCCTTGCCATATCGTAAAGTCTTCACAATATGATCATAGGAAGATGGACAGAAACTTTGCAAAATAGTGCCTTATCCTCCTCCTTGAAGAGAAATTCTCCTTTCACATTCTTCTCCTCAAGTATGAGCATGTTTATCAAAATTCTGATGAATTCATCTAAGTGTACCTCAATATTTGTCCCATCAATCATATTTAGACCATATAGATTCTTCTTTCTCAATAGATAGTTTATTAAAGATTTGGACATGTATCCTCCCTTGAGCTTCATCCAAACCTCTACTGGATCCTCCAGGACAATGACATCATAAAGAGTGTTGTCTGCCAAGAATAGTTGTATTGTATTGTTTGCGAGATCCCTCATCTCCTTACACTCTTCTGCTTTAATCTTTTATGGCTTCTTTTCTTTACCCTAGAGTGCTTTCGCAAATCCTTCTCACATGATTATATTCTTCACTTGTTGTTGTCATAAGGTCTATTGAACCATTATATTGTTGGTTTAGTTTGTATGGTCCAACCAGGTCGAACCAAGTTAGACCGGTGTTACATACAGTAAAAGAATACCACTTTCCAGGTTTTTTTCAATAACAGTTAATTTATAACCCTATTTTTTACAATGACATGTGTACCCCTATATTTTACAAAATTCATAGTAATGGGATTTTATTAGTACATTTATTCTCCTAAATTATACCAATTTTAGGATTATTGTTAATTTTTTAACGATATAGGGGAATATGTGTTTTTGCTGAAAAGTGAAGAGTATAAATGCTATTAGAAAAAAATTTAAAAGACACAACAAATATATTTTATCAAATTCATATAAATACGTACTATCATGCACAAAATTAATAATTTTAATACTCTTCAAACTCCAATTGATGACAAAAATTATTAATTTATTTCTTCTCATTGTATGACTATGGAACCTTCTTCTTTTGATGGAGCCATCATTTGTTGTTGTTGGAAGGGAACATCCTCATGCATAATGTGGTTAGAGAAAACCAATGCTCGTAAAGTGGGAGCAATATTGAGTCACTAGCACACATGGAAAGACAAGAGATAAAGGAATTTCATACAATAGGTTAGAATGAAATTAAACGTTGAATAGTTTCTAAAATAATCCATTTTATTAAATAATTATGAACTTTTTTAAAATATATGGTCGAACTGGTGGTTTGGTTCAATTTGTTCAATCGAGTTCATGCGGTCCAATCGAATTTTGACTGGTTTTTATTTTTTGATAAAAAACAAGGTGGTTGGATCATTTTTCTCCTTGTTCTTGGTTTAGCTGATTGAACTTGCCAGTTCGGTTTGGTTTTAAAACATTTCTCTCTAGTATTATGGGGAAGACAAATTAGGTCATGTATGTGTCACTACATATGTAAATATTCATGCCAATTATGGGTACAGAATGTCGAGGGTTTTCTATACTTCCCCTATTAGTTTCTATTTAATCACTTTTTTCCATCATAAAAGTTACATGGGATTAATACCATCTTGCATTGCCAACCTCTTTACAAAAGTATGCAAGTTTTTTATTAGCTTATATCGACTTCAATTAATCCCTTATGAAGTATTCTTAAGATTATGACATAATAACAATCATTTCTCCTTAAAAAAGCTTCACACCTGAAAGATAATTATCATTTACCCATGTCGGTTGTATCTAGAGATTCTAGTTACTAGTTATACTCGTCGACTGCATGGATCCATTTTCTTCCTTTAAAGGTTAAATATTTATCACCGATTCACATTTCACTTTTAGATAAGGTACATCATAAAATAGTTCTTGCCCCATTTCTACATTATCTTTACTATCTTCTAAGGTGCTCGATCCATGCAACTTTATATCTTGATTTTAAAAGATATAACATCATAACTTCTAATGTAACTTAAGATTTATGGAAACCCTATATCCTTTGGAGTGTCCATAACATGTAATAAAGTTGTACTTTATTTTTTAAAGTTAAACACATGTTTGATCTGATTCTGAAGCAAACGTATGAAGTGCTCCCCATGTTGGACATGCGAGCCGAAATCTAACCATTATGTAATAAAAATTATTGCAGATCATTCCTTAATCTGAAATGAAGAATAACTAATCTACATAATAGGTCCCTTGGTACAATTAGGTTTTTGTACCATGGTCATATTGATATTATAAAACTATTGATCCAAAGGTTGGATCATAGAGGCTGGTGCATGGTTGAATAGCTAAAGAGTTAGATTGAGGACTCAACGATACCATCAAATGATTATCAAGAATGGATCTTCGTTCTCAGAAGGAAATGACTATACTTATTCCAAAGTTTGACATTCAACCAACCTCTTATGTAGCCTCTACATCAGAATAAAGATTCAGAGGTGTTGGATGAGCTAAGTCAAAGAGTTGACTTTGTGAGATTGAGATAACTAAGACCTATGTCGGATGCTGTCACGTATATGCACACATCCTCTGACCAAAAACATATTTATTACTATATATCTAAGTTTTTACATTAGGTAGATGATGAAGCTATTTCGTCATCTTTATTTTTCTATCATTTTAGCCTTAAAAGCCATAGTAAATGCGTGTAAATAGGCTTAATTTAGGTATTTTAGCATTTATGCATCATTGTGTAAATATTGTATAAAATGCGGTTTTTAACGCCAAAATTATAGAATAAAGAAAAGAAAAGAAAAAGAATAAAATATTGTAAACATTTTGTGACCCGAAACCTCGAGACCTAGGCATCTCGATGACTAGGTCGACAAGGAATAAAGTAGGGGGAGATAAGGGCCAAAAACCAATAAAAATACCTTTTATTTAATCCATTCTTTATTCATTTTGGGACCTATTTTTGGGTCCACTTTTTATACATAAAATAAAGAAACTTTGAACATGAAAGTTGTAGATAATTAAATATAAAAAATTCAAAATTGATTTCATACAAAAATATTGTACAGATAAAAAGATATGATCTGAACAAGATTCTAGAATCCCAACTTCCCAGACCTGTATCTCGCAAATAAAAACTCGAAATACGTCAAACTCACCTTTAATTGTATATAATTTTAAATAAGCTATTTAATGAAGGTGGTTTCACATTTTACAGAGCTACGGTTTGAAAGTTAAGTTTTGGACCCCTATTGTATACTTGAACATATTGTATTCATTTTATTTATTATTCACTATTTTTATACTTTTATATTTTTATAATTTTGTAAATATTATTTATAATATATGTGTACATTAAAATCAGAATAAAAACTTAAAGAAAACAGAAAAATAAAACACATGTATATAATGCATAGGTCTAATACCTATAACTATACCTATATAATTAATACTCCTATTTTATTAAGTGTACAAATTACATAAAAAAATAAAAAAATATATTCAGTTCATAAAAAAGTTATAAATTTATAAAATAATAAACAAAATTAATAAAATTAAATTTACAAAATAAAAATAAAATATTAAAATATACATATAAAGATACCTAAAAAAAGTGTATAAGAGGTAGCTTGTAATTTTATACCTTGAAAAAATAAATAAAAACCATAATAAAATAATTTATAAAATAATAAACATTTTTTATTTAATAACAAAAAATTAATAAAATCATTTTCTATTTTTAAATGATTTTACAAATGATTTTTCCAGGATTTTTCTTGGTCCACGTGGACCAACCAAGAGGGCCTGAGAGTTGACCACAGGTCAACTCTCTAACCCTAGCTCCTGTAGCATGTCAGACCCGCGATTTTGACTCGTTTTCTCAACTTTTTACAAGTCGATTCTTTCACCAATCGACTTGGGTCCCTTCATGACTTTTTATCACCACTGATCGAGGAAGCTCGCCCTATGATTTTTTCGGGCTTTGGATCACTGATCTGCCCGTTGTCGCCTCATTTTGCATGCCCAACCTCCATCCCTTTCAAATGACCCCCCATCACTTCCATCCACTTTTGAGCTGAATTAGGGCAAGCTTAGACATCAGAGTTGTTGTTGAAGGATCCCCGGTGACAGAGGGTCGATCCCGGCACCTCGTCGAGGTACGACGGAGCCCTGAGGCACGTGTCCAACCCCATCTCCGGCAACCTGGCCGTCGAGGTCCACCTTGGGTTTTCCACCCTTGAGGTCGCAATTTTTATTCATTTTCTTTCTTGTTTTTATTTCAGTAGTTGTAGGAACCGTTTGCCATCTTCCCTTTCGATCATTGCCCCACCTTTCGCCTCAGCCACTACCTCGCCGGAGCTCGCTCCGGTGAGCTCCTCCCCTACCGTTATCTGCCTTCTTCCGCTGTTAGGTGAGGCGAGGCACTTTGCCCTCGCCTTCCCTAACTTTTCCCTGCAGATTTTGGAGCAGCTAATGCACTGATGAATCTCCATTTCATCACCTTTATTCTATCATTTTGGCCTAAAAAACCCCAACAAATGCATGTAAAGAGCACCAATTTGTGCATAATAGCATTCATGATTCATTGTATTAATTACACATTAAATAAGGTGTTTAATGCCAAAATTATAGAATAAAGAGAAGAAAAGAAAAAGGAATAAAATATTGCAAATATTTTATGACCCTAACCCTTAGACCAAGGCCAGCATGGAATTGGTCAACACGGAATAAAGTAGGGGGAGATAAGGGCCAAGAATACAATAAATACCTCATTCATTTATTCATTTATTTATGCATTTCTGACACCTATTTTGTATATGATTATTTATTCATCAAATAAAAAAACTTTATACATAAAAGTTGTAGATAATAATGTAAATAAAAATACAAAATTGAGTTTGTGTAAAAATAATACTCAGAGTACATTTTATACACAAAATAATAAGCCAAAATCTCAACTTCACAGAACCATATCTTGCAAATAAAAACTCAAAATCAACCAAACACACCTTTAATTGTATATAGCTTTCTAAGAACTATTTAATAAAATTGGTTTCATAATTTTTGGAGTCTATCTGTGAAAGTTAGGTTTTTGGCCCTCCTTGTATATAGTACTGATTAAAATATTCCATTTATTCATCATTCCATTATTTTTATAAATTTATATTTTTAGAATTTTGTAAATAATGTATATAATATATGTACATATTGAAATTACAAGAAAACCAAAAAGAATTTGTAAAATAAAATAAGTCTATAAAATAAATAGGCAAAATACCTATGATCCAATATGTACATAAAGAAAAAGGGAAAACATTCTTTAATTATTTTCTTTTCTCATATTTTTATAATGTTTTACATATTATACATAATATATTAAAAATACAAATCCAAAAATAAAAACCAAGAAAATACATTAAAATAAATAAAGTATACATAATATATAGGTAAAATACCTATAAATATAACTACATATACATATACCTATTTATTTAAAAATGTAAATAAAAATCAAATAAAAATATATTTATACTCATAAAAACAAGTTATAAGTTTATAAAATAAAAAAATAAAAAAATAAAATAAAAATAATCAAAATAAAAATAAATACTTATAAACATACTTATAAATACATTATTAAAATAAACCAGTAATAAAACACATCAAAAAAATAAATAAAAATCATAAATAAATACTACATTAATTAATAAACATTTTTTATTTTATAAATAAATTCTAATTACACCATTTATTATGTCTAATAATTGGGTCAAGATCGATCTGATGTGGGCCAATCAGAGGCCAGGGACTGTTGACCTCTAGTCAACTCCCCCCTGCGCCTCTGACTCCCGTCAGAACCATCAAGTCCCCCGTTTTCCTCCTTTTTTCCTGCTCGACTCGTCCATCGTTGGCCATCGACGTCTTCTGACAAAATGATCTCCGATCATTGTACATCACCGCCACCAACCCAGATCGACCATCTAACCTGCCGATTCTTCGTGGTGCCCCGGTCAATAAGGGTACATACCCATGTCTATAAATAACTCCTTCGACCTCCTTCCTCATTTTGGTCTCCCTTCGGTTGCTTTCCACCCTCAATTCCAGCCCTTGGAGGATCCTCGTGACAGGGGGTACTCCTGGCAGTCTCAGTCGGTCGGAGGAGTCGAAGGAAGTGCCCACGGCCGCCGCTCGTCGGAGGTCCTGCTCCCTGGTCGACCACCAGGTATAAGAGCTGATTTATCTCGTTTTGTAGCTTAGTTTTAGTTTTTAATCTTTAATCCAATCTTTAGAGTAATCAGTAGGACCTTAGGTGCTCGATTAGACCCAGATAGAAGTTCGCCGGAGTTCAGCTCCGGCGAACCTCTCTACCCTGATCTACGCACCATCCGACCCCTCGATTCACCTCATTTCATTTCCCTACACGTTCCACGCTTAACCCACACATTAGATCATCCAGAGCTTCTCCAGCTCTGCGAATCGAGGTCCAACTCCTCCGCTTCGCCGGACCTCGCCACCCCCAGTCATTCCCTATCTTTTTAGCCTTAACCCCTGGTCGAGGAAGACCCCCCTCGAGCCCCTCATACTTTTGGTGCAGGTTGGAAGCTACACAGAGCCCCCTGGGGCTCGATTCGATCCCCTGCGATGTTCCAGGACCCCCCCTTTCTTCTCCGAGCTCGTTGAACCAATCTAGGGGGTCCTGGACCTTCTGGAGTACCTTGGACGGTGTGCACCACCTCGTCGGACGTATGGAACCCATCGCCATCAACCAGGAGCGTCTGGAGGCGGAGAAATCAAAGATCGAAGCTAGGGAAGCCAACTGTTCTTCCATGTTCTTCGTGATCAGAAACCACCGTCGGATGAAGGAGACGGCCCCAGGTCTAATCAGGGACGTCCATGTAGTAGTTGCCTCGGCCGTTCGATCAGACTTCAGATGCAATCTCGGCCGAAGATCGTCGAAGGGGTATCGGGCTTCGAGGGCTCGACACGTGGATAAGTGGCGCGCCCATCGCCGTCCATTTGCGTGCCTTAGGGGGTAAATTACACTGAGCCCCCTCGAACTTTTTGTATTTAATGTTTAATACTGTAAATAAATTCGTACGTTGTAAATAAGTTGTACATTTTGCAGTAGGACCCCTATATTTTCCCGAATTGCAATTAGGTCCTTCCGCGCCTCGCGTGCTGTTCCACATGAGGCGTGTGAAAATTGCAGTCAAACCCCTGGCGGATTTTGTATTTCATTTTAACCCTTAAAACTGCAGTTCACGTGTAATATTTTTGGTGTTTATGCATAGAAGTCCCTGAGTTTATTTTTATTTGCAAAAATGCCCCTGCTAGGCCATATATTTTTGTATGCTTTGTCCATTTATTTCATGCCTCTTATTAACTTGAAAAACTTTGCAAAAATGGATATAAGCTCCTGTTAGCTTGCTCTTGCATGCCATAGTTTTAGATTTTAATTTTGTTGCATTTTTGCATTTATTAAAAATAAAAAACATGCATTTTATTTACTGTCTAGCTTATAAAATACCAAAAAATAGTAAAACACCTCTAAAAATTCTAAAAACATTACCTATGGTCTATTTTGTCCTATTTTAGTGTCAATCCAAAAATCACTAAAAAACTGAAAAGAAAAACCTTAAAAATTCAAAAATACACAAAAACTTCTAAAAAATATAAAAAATTCTAGAAAACTCCAAAAATTGCAAACTCAATTTCTATAGCTTCTATATTTTATCCTCTTTATTATAAAAATAGTTTGGAAGCCAGTAGCTATTTCACTGTTTTGCTTTATTCAGCCATTTAAAAATACCAAAAATATTTTGAAAAATACCCAAAAATCAAAAAAACAGTATAAAATCATGAAAATACCAAAAAAAGATTTTATTTCTGAATTTTGACCATTTTTGTATACTTTTATAAATAGTGTATCAATCCTCTCTCTATATTATCTATATATACATATTCCTTCATTGAAAATGAAAATTAAATATATATATATGTATACATATTTATTAATTTATCAAAATCTATCTATATATATATAACTATATATACCTATATGTAATGTATATATCATACATGCCCTCTATGGGAATATATCTCTATATATTTATATTCTATAAATTATATATATATATATAGGGATTGGGGAGCCTACACCCATGTGTAGGTAACTTACCTACACCCACCTCTTGTTTCTTTTTTTTTTTGATTTTTTTGAAATGGATCTTTAGGGGATTTACTTAGAATATTAAATGGAATATGTGTTTCAAATTTCATGTAAAACAGACATTCCTAACAGCTCCATCGGAAGGGACCGATTTCAGCAAATCTCAGACCGTTAAAATTTGACTGTCATGATGGATAAGTTAGAAGTCTCAAAATAAGTTGAAATTTGAATGACGATATGGTGATATATTGTGATCTAAATTCCCCAAGGAATTAATTCAAAAAAATAAAAAAATTTGAGGGAAAAAGAGTTGGGTGTAGGTAAGTTACCTACACATGGGTGTAGGCTCCCTTTTCCCATATATATATATTGCATAAGTATATATTATTAATTAAAAAAATATATATATAAAATAATAATAATAATCATTATAAAAACCCACAAAAATAGGCTTCAAACAAGGATGACTCTGTGGTACATGCGCATCATAGGCTACTGCATTTTTGTATTGCTCTCTGTGGATCGACCTCTACATACTTATTCACTGTGCATTTTGTGGTAGAGAAATAAATATTAATTCACACTTTTTGGACTTAATTCATTCATTCTTTTATTGTGGGTTAATTGCTGATTAACTTGGTTGTTCTGCGAGCGGTCACCTCAGCGACGCTTCATATATCATTTTTTTGTGACCCTTGCGGAAGATACCAGTCATCAGATGGCGCCGTTGCCGGGGAGCAATGAGCTTAGCCTATTTTATTTTTGTCATTCTTGTAAAAAAAATTGATTTATCATTTATTTTGTGAGCAGCTATTTCTATTGTCATTGATCACCATGCTTGATTGATTTATTTATTGTGATTAATTTCTTATCTGCTCTATTTTGATTGATTAATGCTATACTAATTCAATCTTTTTGTGACTTTGATGCGAGGGCCCGCCACGTGAGGATGGTTTCTTAGGGAGCCAAGGCAGCCAAGCTTGGAGGAGGATGGTCTTCATCTCATGACCATCTGGAGAGAGCACCAAGAAAGCAAGGAGATGTGGATTAGATAGGTCTAGAGCATTTAGGCTCATTTTTGTAATTTATGGTGAGAGAGAGAGAGAGAGACAATTTTGGCATGTAATAATTAACCAGGCTCTACTCTTCACAATGAGGTCCACTGCCCGGGTGATTGTTCACCTGGAGGCCTCATCGCGGCTTTTCGAGTTTTTATCGCTTTCTTTTCTTTGTTTTCTGAAGTTTTGAGCTTTCCGCCTTTATTTTATTTTGTTTTTTGTGCTTGGAGCCCCTAGATATAGGTTGCTTGACTCGGTAGCTAGGTCCAAACATTAATAAGAATGCATGTTCCTATAGTCTACTTCGTTTGGATCTAGTCAAACTTAAACAAGCCGTCCATTTGTCTCTTAGCCCTTGTGCCACAGCGAGCCCCGCAAAGCGCTTTCTCCTAAACTCAAGTGTGTTGAGCAGAGGAGGGGTGAGCCAAGACCGGACCCTTTGGGCTAGAGATAAATGAGCGACTTATGGTTCTTCACGCTAATAGCAGCTAATGTTTAGGGCGATTTTGTGCCTTGCATACCGACATGTAGATAGGTTTAAAAATTCTGTTTTGCATACCACATGGAGAGAGCTGGGATGCACTGTAAGTCTTCTAACTCAGCATGCATCATTCGGTTCAATGGTGAGATTTCCATCATGGAACCACTTGCACGGCTTTTCCGTTATCTCCCTCTGATTTTGAGCACCTAGGACTTAAATGAAAATCTACAAAAACGTTAGGCGCTGGTATGAAAACAGACTCAAAAAAGTGAAAACCCAAAAATTAAAACAAGGGGACTGCTAAATAAACTTTGACCTTAATTAAAATCTATAATGGACTATCATTGTATCGGGTTCATAAAGCCCTCATTGTTTTCAGGTACCTTGGAGGGGGACCAAAACCCTACTCCCTTGAGCGAGTACGACCCCCTAAGGATTAAAGCCAAAAACCCAGTCTGCAACTGCCTTGTATCGCCTGGATTTCCGAAGTATTGGCGCTTCTATCGTACGTAGGCGAGTAGGACTTGGTCACCAATGATGACTCTCTGTTGTGTAGAGCATCGACCCTGTCCGAAGTATTGAGCATAGGCCACGCCATCACGGGGGTGTCTGTCTCATCGTCCTGCGTCCGAGTAGGTTCTTGCACGCTCACGGGTGATTCTGTTGCGAGCGAGAACCGAAGTATTGGTTTCGCCTATCGGCTTCCTCTCTCTATTTCTTTGGCTGAGTAGGGATCCAGGAAGGGTTACAAGGACTCCAAAAAGTACAGACTACAGGTTACACAGGAGGAGGACAAGTACGGGATACTCTTCTGGCAGTACTCTCTCTCCTATAGGGCAGCGTACTAAGGACTTGTTATAAGATATGCCTGAAATCACAACTCTAAAAATGAAAAGATAATAAATAGCCGAGCTTTTACGGCTTCACATGGCGTGAGTTGGTGAACCTGATTTTGTATTGTGTTTGCATGGATCAAGATTAAGGTTCGAAGATCAAGTCCCGCGCCTTTGCGCACATTTTGCTGTTTATCCCTTTGACCACCCCGCTCAACTGAGCCTTTCTACTGTTTTACACTCCTTTTATTCCTCGTTGATCATCGTATATTTCTTCCAACATCCAACTTTCTCTTGTGCTTCGCGAAGATGATCCATGGATGGTTTTCGTCGGGACCATGCCGACACCCACATTGATTCCATGGACTCAACTCCGCCAATAAGTTCGAGGCGATTCCCGAGAACCCGATCCGGAATTTGCAGATCTATCTCCAGACTCCTCGTTTTCTACCTTTCTCTTGGCCACCCAATAAACTGGGATCACTTTTGTCCCGCTTTCGCCGTTGTGAATGTAAGTCGATTACAGTCTACATCCTTTTCCATTCACAACATGCTGGGGTTGACCTGAATTCCAGCTTCATCTCGGCAGCTGAGCACAATTACAAGTGATCTGATTTGGACTATCTCATTATGCAGATAAAAGATAGTGCGAGCCCTGGAGACTACTCCGGAGTTTATTTCGTCCGACTCAGACCATGATATGGCTCCCGGAGGCAAGGGCAAGGGTCAGCAGCCACCCCAACTAGAGGGACAGATGCCGGATCAGAATCAAGTCAATGCCCAATTACTAGCATCTATCCAGGCCATCCAACAGCAGCTGACCGAGCAGGCCCTCACGCAGACAGCATTCCAGGATATGTTGAATGATATGATGAACCGAGACGATGGAGGAGGAGGCAGAGGAGGAGGAGGTGGAGGTGGAGGGGGTGGTGATAACAATGATGATCCAGAGTTCCCACCACCACCAAAGCCGGCACTTAAAGAAACATACAATCCGGGAGACAGCCAGATGACCGAGTGGATCCTCATTCCACCGGTACACGCTCACTTTGAGCTGAAGCCCCAATTCATCGCTCTTCTTCCTGCATTCCATGGAAACACTAATGAAGAGCCGTACATCCATCTGCAGCAGTTCACTCGCATTTGCCGCACCACCCACTATCTGAATGTCCCTCTGGACATTGTCAAAATGTTGGCATTCCCATTCAGCCTACAGGACAAGGCCCTCTATTGGGTCAACCACTTGGGGAAGGTCGTGACGACCTAGGAGGAGCTGAAGTCAGCATTCCTACATAAATATTACCCTCTCGGTCGGCTCAACCAGATGCGAGCCCGTATCAGTAATTTCTCCCAGGGAGCCCATGAGTCAGTACACGAAGCCTGGGAGAGATTCACTGATCTGCAAGAGAAGTGTCCCCATCATGAGATTCCCAAGACCAGCTTGGTCCAGCATTTCTTTGGGGGACTGAACATTAAGAGCCAAAGGCTCGTGGACGCAGCATGTGGGGGCTCACATTTTAACAAGGATGAAGACGTAGTCTGGCAGATATTTGAAGAAATGGCCGAAGGAGAGGCCGCCCTCTCTTCATCCAAGGTGTATCAGAAGCAGCCCCAGATCCTCCAGAAACAAGTGCACATGGCAGCATCCAAGGAAGCAAAGAGAGATGAGAGCTCCAACCTCAGTATCATCGGGGGCCATCTCTCTAAAGTTGACATAATTGAGAAGCGATCACAAGATCTTGAGAAACTTGCTGTGATTGAGAAGAGGACCCAAAACTTAGACAAGCTTGATCAGATCAACAAGTACCTTGAACTGTTGGTGGGCACCATCAACTCTGTTCAGTCGGCGACACCATCGGAAGCTCCTGTTGAGAAGAAGGACGAGCAGCAACTGCAGCATCAGCCTCAGCCGAGCCAGCAGCCACCGGCAGTCCAGCACGTATACTATGTGCAGGCGCCCGACCAGGGCCAGCTGCAGCAGCAGATGGTCGTGTACCAGTCAGAGTTTCTCTCAGGACCTGATCCAGTTTTCCCACTACCACCCCTGATTTAGGAAGTGAACGGGGTATGGAGCAATGATGCACAACCGACCCGTCCTATGGGACAATCCCAGGGTCCGCCACTTGCCAAACGACAATACCACCAACCTCAGGGTGGTCGCTTTGGACAGTCCTCTCAGCAGCACCAGCAGTATCAGCAGCCTCCCCAGTTTGCACATCAATGGAGGCAGAATCTGCCATACCAGCAGCAGCCGCAGTACCGTCATCCACAGCCATTTCATCAGTATGCGGCTGCTCCCTCTCAGCAATATCAGCAGTATCCTCCCCCCTCGTATTAACAACTTCAACTTCCTGCACCACCCCAGCACCACCAGCAACAGCCTCCGCACCCATCCATACAACCACATCGTGGTCTGCATGCTGAAACCACTGAAGTACCCCCTGCGAACCCCACCATGGATTGTCTGGCCCAGCTTGTCAAAGGGCTAGCGGAAATGACCAAGCAGCTTGATGACCTGACCGCCACCCGAACTACCATTCCGGCTCAGGTCGAAGCCAACCCCAATAATTTCAAGAAGAAAGAGCAGGTAGATTGTGATGTCCTGTCCGAGTCTGATAATGATATTGCTGTTTATTCTAATATTGTTACTCTCAGGAGCGGTAGGGCCTTGCCTCCGCCTGCTACCAAGAGTGGGGTGAATAAAGAAATAGGTGGATCGTCATCTTCCACATCAGCCGTGCCAGCTACAGGGGCGGGTGAGGAGGAAGAAGAAGGAGAAGCCAGTCCAGCCGTCGTGCATTTGCAGCAGCCTCAGCTAAAAATACAAAAAAATAAGCAAAATCAAAAACAACAAAAAGAAGTTCGCAGCTGAAGCGAAGCCGCGCCAGCATTGGAGGAGCCGCCAGCAGCAGCCGATCCCGTGCCAGCCGACGGAGCAGACGCTACCCTTTTTGATCGCCCTGCAGCACCAGTATGCCAAGACACAGCTTGTACTCCTTTTTATAGTCCGGATGTACAACATTTTATGGGCGATGATTTTGATGTAAATAAGAACTCTAATTTTCCTGCCAGTACATATTCCTTTTCCTCATGCAATAGAAAAATCCAAAAAAATTGCAAAACGAAAAAAGGCATTGTCTGATCCAGGAGTTGTGGAAATTTTAGATAAGTTGACTGTTGAGATTCCTTTGTTGAAGGTCGTGGAGTACATGCCAGCCGTGAAGAAAGGACTAAAGGAGGTATGTACCAGCAAGCGTCACCCATCAAGAAAGAACAGACGCCAGCAAGTTGAGAAGCATGTCCTCACCTTGGCCACGGTAGCAGCTATCAGTAACCTCCCGCAGAAGAAGCAAGATACAGGAGCACCTCTGATCAGTTGTAAGATTTTTGACCAGGTCTTCGAGTGTACTCTCCTTGACAGTGGATCTTCCATCAACCTTTTGCCCTCATCCATAATGCAAGAATTCGGGCTGGATCCGCTCAAGCAGACACGCATGATCCTTCAGTTCGCTGACCGATCTGTCAAGCGGCCCCGAGATCTTTTGGAAGATGTTGTAGTTAAAGTGCAGGAGATGCAATTCCCTGCTGATTTTGTAGTCCTTGATATGGACTCACCTGCACCCTTGCTCCAGACCCCTATCATCCTTGGCCGACCATTCCTTCGTACTTCAGGTGTCGTGGTTGATTACGGGTCTAGCAAGATTACCTTCAGCTCGAATACCCAGCAAATCACGATAAACATGAACAGAGAATCGAATGCCATGACTGATGAGAGCCAGGCTGCATCAGAAGCAGACTGTGATTTTATTGCAGAGATCAGAGATTCATTCTTGTCATTGGACGATCCATGGACCCGAGAAATCCTCACCCTTGAGGAGGACTCAGAAGGCGCAGTCAGCTTATGCTCCGATGATTCTTGGGAGACAGATTCTCAGATGCAGGCGCATCTTTTAGAGCATTCACTCCAAACCGAACATGATCAGCTTAGCGCAGAACCGTTCGGCACATCACCAGGAACTCAACATAATAATGAGGATGGTAGCAGCCTCAAAGAAGTACATCCCACCACCAGCATAGTATCTGAAGTGACAGATAAAGTGGACAGGTCAAAACCAGAACTCTAGCCACTTCCGGCAGGCCTGAAATATGCTTTCCTTACGGGTGAAGAACAAATGTATCCGGTCATAATCAGCAGCATGCTGAAGTCGGATCAGGAATCTCGTCTTCTTGTGGTTCTGGAAAAGAACCGCAAGGCACTTGGTTGGAGCGTATCAGATCTCCGAGGGATAAATCCAGCCTTGTGTTCACACCACATCTATCTGGAAGAAGATGCCAAGCCGTCCCGCGAATTCCAAAGAAGGTTGAACCCTAACCTAAGGGACGTCGTCATGAAAGAGATAACGAAATGGTGTGATGCAGGCTTCATTTATCCCATCTCCGACTCAAAATGGGTAAGCCCACTACATGTAGTTCCGAAGAAATCAGGGCTTACCGTGTTTACAAATGACAAAGGAGAGGAAATTTCCACTCGGGTACCAACATCCTGGCAGGTCTGTGTTGACTACCGTCGTCTTAATGCAGCAACTAAGAAGGACCACTTTCCCGTGCCATTCATTGATCAAGTTCTGGAAAGATTAGCCGGCAAGGAGTTCTTCTGCTTTTTGGATGGGTACTCCGGTTACAACCAAGTGGCGATCACCCCTGAAGATCAAGAGAAGACTACCTTCACTTGCCCGTTTGGCACCTACACCTTCAAGAGAATGCCCTTTGGATTATGCAATGCACCTGCAACCTTCCAAAGATGCATGTTAGCGGTCTTCGCCGATATAGTAGGCAGTTTTCTCGAGGTGTTCATGGATGACTTCTTTGTCTATGGTGATAGTTTCGATTCTTGTCTTGAGCACCTAGACAGAGTGCTTCAGAAGTGTCGAGAAGTCGTTTTAGTGCTTTCATGGGAAAAGAGTCACTTTATGGTCACTGAAGGCATTGTGCTGGGCCACGTCGTTTCCAAACGTGGCATGGAAGTCGACCCAGCAAAGGTGGATGTCATTTCAAATCTCCAGCCACCTCAGTTAGTGAAAAATGTAAGGTCATTCTTGGGGCATGTGGGATTCTATAGAAGATTCATTAAGGATTTCAGCCGCATTGCCCGACCTTTAACAGAACTTTTGTGCAAGGAAACCGAGTTCATTGTAGATCAGCAGGTTCTCCTTGCTTTCAATCAGTTGAAGGAGCTTATCACTCAGGCTCCAATCTTACAGCCGCCTGACTAGACTCTTCCCTTTGAGATAATGACAGATACGTCAGACTTCGCAGTCGGGGCTGTTCTTGGGCAAAGGAAAGACAAAGCGCCCTATGCCATTCACTATGCCAGCAGAACATTAGATGAAGCCCAGAGAAATTATATAGTGATAGAGAAAGAGTTGCTGGCTGTGGTTTTCGCCCTCGAAAAGTTCAGATCCTATTTGCTTGGATCGAAAGTCACAATTTTCACAGACCACTCTACTATCCGGTACCTACAACAGAAGAAGGATGCCAAGCCAAGACTGATTCGTTGGATCCTTCTCCTCCAGGAATTTGATCTGGAAATCAAGGGCAAGCCTGGAGTTCAGAATGTGGTAGCAGACCATCTCTCCAGAATTGAGCAGCATGAGCCTCCTCTGATCAGTGCACCTATTACAGAAACCTTCCCTGACGAAGCCATCTTAGTAGTTGATTCTCTTCCTTGGTACGCTGACATAGTCAATTACCTCACCTCTGGGGTAACACCATTGTATTGGGCGAAGAATCAGAAGAACAAATTCATGTCGACCATCCGCTTCTACCAATGGGAGGATCCTCTTTTATTCAGGGAAGGAGCGGATTGCATTTGGCGCAGGTGCATTCCTCAGGAGGAGCAATCTAGTGTCCTCGAGCATTGTCACTCGCTCGAATCTGGTGGACATCACTCTGGAGATCGTACGGCAGCAAAAGTACTTCAGCGTGGCTTCTGGTGGCCCACATTATTTAAGGATGCAGCAGAATTCGTCAAACGATGTATTGACTGTTAGAGATTGAAAGGTACACTCACTGCCAAAGATTCAATGCCCCTGAAAATCATTCAGATTGCAGACGTTTTCGATGCGTGGGGCATTGACTTCATGGGACCTTTCCCTAACAGTCAAGGTTCTGAGAACATCCTTCTTGCCGTCGATTACGTGAGTCGTTGGGTTGAAGCTATCCTCGCTCGAGCCGCCGACAGCCGAACAGTATGCCAGTCTCTGAAGAAGAACATCATTTCGAGGTTCAGGATACCGAAAATTCTCATATCAGACGGGGGTAGCCATTTAATTAACAAAGAGGTCAAGAAATTGATGAAGGAGTACGTCATCGACCATCGTGTCGCATCTCCTTATCATCCTCAGACCAATGGCATGGCAGAGTTATCAAATAGAGAAATCAAGACTATCCTGTAGAAACTTGTTAGGCCAAACAGAAAAGACTGGTCTCAACTCTTGGACTCGGTCCTATGGGCTTACCGAACCGCCTACAAGTCTCCCTTGGGCATGTCGCCCTACCGTCTTGTATATGGAAAGCCGTGCCATCTGCCAGTTGAATTAATTCACAAGTCTTTATGGGCAGTTAACAGTTGCAATTTGGACTCACGCAAAAGTGGTCAGAAAAGAAAGGATGATCTGAACAGACTCTTGGAATTCCGAGACTATGCATACGATAACACATTGATGTACAAGGAGAAGGTGAAACACTGGCATGACCGGCACATCAGATGAAAGACCTTTGACGTTGGACAGAAGGTGTGGTTATTTGATGCAAAGTTGTGGATATTTCCAGGTAAATTAAAGAGTAAGTGGACAGGGCCATTTCGAATTTGTGAAGTGCGTGACAATGGAAGTATTGCTATATCAGAATCGTCCCCTGACGCACAACCATTCGTCGTCAACGGTTAACTTCTGAAGCCTTACCTTGAACCAGACACATTCTTCGCCGTTGTCGATACCATTCAACTCGTGCACCATGATAACATCTCCACAACAGCTGTAGCATCAAAAGATTCAGACTATGCAATCCAACAACTGTTTATATGATTTTCTTCTTTTCTTCTTTTCTACTTTTCTATCTTCTTTGCGTATCAAAAAGGTGCCACCCTTGTAGACAGTTTCCTATACTTAGGACGTACCTTCTCCTAAGTATAGGGGGGATGCGCACCCAGAGTTTTTCATTTGATTTCGATCCTCACCATTGTCTCCTCTTCTTGTCTATACTTAGGAGTATTTTACCCTAAGTATAGGGGGAGACAATCTGAGTACGATCTGTGTATTCCCACCCTTGACCCTCCCTGCTTTTTGTACAGTCTGCTATACTTAGATTACTTGATCCTAAGTATGGGGGGACGATCAACTTCTCATTCATTTATTTCATTCATATTTATTCTTTAGACTTGTCTATACTCAGTACGAGTTATGTCTTTGCTTTTCTCTTCGATCTATGAGGACATAGCTCAAGCTAAGTATAGGGGGGTCGTATATACCATATATATACTATAAGCCATAACTCATACTGAAAAATAAAATATCACCTTAATATAAAGTATAATGGAAAAAGTAGTTCTATAATAACAAAAGATGATTGTGAGCTCCTCAGACTCTTTGTACTTGTACTGATTATTAAGTCAGGAAAAGCATTTTCTGCAAATTATTCTCTTTGAAAAATCTTTTGAAGATCATTTGCAAAATAGTGTGTACAAGTATTCAACCTTTGAAAAATCAGTTTTATGTGTAAAATTTATTTTCTTTGAGTGAAATCAAAATGTGTGAAAATCAGTGTGCAAATGATTGTAAAAAATGGATTGTTAAATTATTTTGAAAAAAAACCTATCTATGTTGTGTAAAACCTATTGCAAAAATCATTTCAAATGTGTGAACATGTTTGTCAAATTAGTTTGGACTATAGTTTTCAAAACTCTTATGAAAATGATTCTTGAATAAGTCTGAGGAGTCTGCACAAAAATCTCTCATTCGTAAATAAGAAATAAGCCCAAATAAATCCTATAAGAACCAAAACCATATTGAATATCAAATACAGTTTTTCTTCTTTTATATATACTGATTAATAAATCAAGTTTGATACCTATATAGTATGATTTGAAAAATAGTGTGACCTATTTGAAAAATTTGCTGTGAAATGTTTTCAACCTGTTTGAAACTGTTTGATTTGAAAAACTTTTTCTTTGTGTGGAAGAAAGGATTTAAAAAATCTATGTGCAAATGTTTTGAAAATTGTTTGTCAAAATAATTGTGAAAAATGTATATATATAGTGTGAAAAATCTTTGCAAAAAAATAGTTTTCAAATGTGTGTAAATGATTGCAAAAATTATCGTGTACTATAGTTGGCAAAAATTACTTTCAAATTAGAGCTGAGAAATAAAAGCATCATTACAAACATTGGTAAATTAAATACATAACATTCTTTCTGTACAAGCTGAATAAAGTACTTCATTAAAACCTATAAAGTCTTTAAAAATCCATACCTTTTGTAAATAAAGCGGTACGCCTGTGTAAATAATTGTGTATACCTTTGTATGTGTCAAGCTTTCTATTTGTAAAAAAAATCTTCTTCGTGTAAAATGATTCTTTGATACTTGTAAATTCTTTGTGAAAAATTGCATCATTCATTGTGCATAGCATGAGCATACCATTCATATTTTTTTTGAGTGAGCTTGATGACTGAATCAGTCTCATAAAGTCTCGAATTGGAGCTTGGTTAGACCTTACTGCACCTAACTGCACTGGAATCTTACGGGAACTAGGTTTAAGGTACCTCAGGTCTATGCAGACTTAATTCTTTGAGAAATCAGGGCTGGGTTCAAGTCACCTCAACTGACTAACTGGAACTTTTCGAGACACACGCATGATTCTTGCCGACCGTGACCTAACTTGGACACTTGCACCTTTCACTTGGCTCAACTCAGTTGGAGTGGTGAGGGGGTTGGATTTGCCAGTTTGAGACGCACACAGGTGGAAACATTCGTCCTCGTCTAGGGAGGGAAGTGCACCCCAACCTGGTCCAATAGCCATGAGGTCTAAAGACAGGAGATTGTGGGTTGCAATAAAGCTTCAAAAGAGAGATAGTCTACTGGCTCAAGAGGAAACACTCCTTATGTAAATGCTGCTGTGAATAGTATGTCGAAAAAAAATGGTCAGGCCTGTACAAAAATAAAATGCCTGCAAAGTATGTACATATGTTGTAAAGCCAATGAGCAAGCTTGAGTTCCAAAGTCAAATATGTAAGCCTGCAGCTGGATGACTTGACTACACTGGTCTTGCATCCCAGGATAGGTAGATACACTGGCTACCGTCCATTCTTCTCTTCACCCCCTCCTCTTGAGCTGGTTGCCACTTGAACTTAGAAGGGAATACCCTGCTCCTCGAGGAAAGAGCTGTTGGATTGGGGAATCATTGGGTTGTCATTCTAGAGAAGCCAGTTCCTTTATCATTTCAGTTGGGGAGAGCCACTATCACTTACACTGTACAAGTCAGCTTCATAGTTATAAGGGTTTGCGTAAGATGTTAACCAGTTCTGACCAGGCTATTGAGGTGGGTTGAACCGAGTTCTGTGACTATCGAAGGCTGTTGTATTTTAGAGCTGGTTCCCGACTAGGTTCCACACACATCTACACCCAAGGTCTGACAGGAGCTCCGAATTCAGATTTTATAAAGACATGCATGGCACTGAAAGCATCCTTATTCACTCTATCCTTCTTTAATTCTCCTTTTTCTTTTCTTTATTCTTTTTGTACTTATTTCATAAGAGTTTGCTAGGGACTAGCAAAGGCAAGTATAGGGGGGTGATTGATGAAACTCGATTTCATCATCTTTATTTCTCATTTTTAACCCCCTTGCTTAAGCTGAGTGTCAATAAAAACCAGTTAAAGTTTTGTAATTATCAGAGTCTCGAATAAATTAAAAATCACAAAAAAATGACAAAATGAAAATCATGGTATTTTTAGACTTAAAAATACCCTCAAAAAAAAATTTCGGGTCTTTGTTTGGTCTCATCTCCAGTTGTGGTCAACATGAAACTTGTAGATGTCATCAAGATCTACAACTTTCATGTTTTGAGTTTTCTCAAATTCGGCTTCTTTAAACCCCAAAAATAAAAAAAACCCTCGAATAAATCTGGTTGGGCCACGTGGCCCGTTCTAGGTGAGCCACGTGGCCCGTCCACTTTTGTCCCATCCGCAGCCATCCCTGACCGTTGGATTTCGCTTTGAATACAACGGCCAGGCCTTGTCCACGCCTACTTATATCCCCAGCCATCAGATCCTCTTCAGAACTTCATCACCACCGCACGTAAGCGCCTTGCACAGAGCGCGCCACATGGCCGTTCGTAGACCACCCGATTGCTTCCCTGACTCTCCATCTCAACCGTTGTTTCCTCCTCTTTCCTTGGCCGCTCGATCAACCCTAATATCTAATCCAAGCCATCCGCTAGCGTGCACGCGCCAGCTCGACACGTGGCCGTTCTCCAGCCCTCCGATCGCTCCGCCCCCGATTAAATCCTACCCTCTCGTTCGCGCCCAACTGTCAGCCGTTGGATCTCTAGATCCAACGGCCGTGCATCTTCGTCAACCTCCGGATACCTCATCTCTCCCACGATCCAACTCGCGCACATCTTTCCCCCTTCCCATTATCGCCAACACCTCTGACCTCTTCTCCTCTCGCCAACCACCGTTGGGTCTTCCCCAGTCATCCACCATCCTCGCGCATCATCCCACGACTCCAGTCGTCTTCCCACTCGCTCCTCAACAACCCTCGAAAACCACGTCAACCACCACCACTTCTGCCATCTTCCCCTTCAAATGTCGCGCATCCCCCGTCATTCCAACCCGTCCACCTTTACGAGGGGAGTGGCCCAGCCCTCCTCCGCCTCCCTATGACAGGGGGAGGCGGAGAGATCGAGTGAAGACGACTGTCTTCCCCGGAGAGACCCTCCGACCTTCACGGCGGAGCTGCGGTGCATCGCGACCGCCCGAGCTGCTCCGAGTTGCTGCCGGAGTTCAGCGACGACCAGGGCTCCACATTGGAGTCTGCCCCCAAGCTCCGCTCCGCCCCAATCGCCGGTAAGCTTCTTCTCCTTCCTCTGTATTTTTTCTTTAATTTTATTTAATTTTCTAGGCCGCTTGAGTAGTCCTTGCCTTCCGACGACCACCGCTTAAGCTCCACCATCGATCCCCCTTCCTCGCGACACTCTCCGACCATCCTTCTGATCATCCACAACCTCTTCCACCCTCCGACCATCTCCTCCGCCCTCGCGGCGGAGGAGCTTCGAGCTCCCCATGTTCTTCGTCCCCGATGAGCTCCCACTTCACTCCACGTCGCACGCACGCACTTCTTTTTCGCTTCGGCTATGTGTCTAACGCTGCAGGTCTTCGTGAGCGTCAATGGCCGGAGCCCAGTCAGAAAAGACTTCATCGACCTCGCAGTGCCCATCCGAGCTCCGACGAGCGACGCCAGTTGCTTCTGGACCTTCCCCGAGCTCCGGGCTTCCTCGACGATCACATAGGGAGCTTTGGGAAGGTCCACCGTGGCCGAGAGTGGCAGGCGGAGGAAGAGCTCCTTCACCGGAGCTCTGAACCCGCCGCCAGCCTGCGGTGGAGGAGAAAGCACAGGAGCCATACGATCTCTGAGATCGGATGGTTTAGACGCAGCCACGTCGACACTTATCCTTGGAGCCAGCACCGTTGGATCTTCATCATCCAACGGCTCAGAGGTGACCACACCATCGGCGTCAGCTTCCGTTGGATCTGCTAGATCCAACGGCCTACATTCTGCCACGTGGCAACATCAGAGCACGCCCGAGCCTACACCGAACCTCCTGGAGCTTCGGCCAGCACCGAACCAAGCCAAAGCAACTCCGAACCTGCTGTAGCCCGAGCCTGACATACGAGCCAAGCCGAAGCGTCCCCGAGCCTCTGCCGAGCCTCAATCCGAGCCTGGATAGCACGTGCTTCGCACGTGTTATTCTGGGAAATTTGCAGAGCAACCCTCGAACTTCTTCAAATTTGCAAAAAGGTCCCCGCGCGTTTGGTATAATTACAGGGAAGGAATCGCGCCTTATTTTTATTACATTTTAGTCCCTCTCAGGGGCCTTTTTGTAGTTATCATTTCATGTTTTATTTCAGTTAGCTTCTTTGTTGCATATCTTGAGCTACGTATCTCCAATCGAGTTGATTTCAGTTTCATTTTAACGCTCGTTTGACGTACTTTTTAATGGCATATTTGTTCTCTTGATATTGACACTGTGATCTCAATGTATTTTTTATTAACTCTAGTGTTTTTTTATGCCTTTCTGATTAACTTTGCACTTTATGTCAAATGAGTGGTTGCTTCATTTAAATCTGAAATCAACTTTGGTCTAGTTGGCTCATCCTTTTAACCTAGGGCATATTTCCATTGCATCGCATTGCATTTTATGGCATTTATTTGCATGATAAAATGATTAAAAAATGCATGTTCATTTTTTAATGCATTGTTGTCTTCTCTTGCATGATTTTGACCTATATGCCTTTAACTCAACACTTAGCTAAATAAATAAAAATCCGATCAATACGAGAGAGGCTCGTGTCCCTGAGTTCGACCTTGGTTTCTTGCCAAGTAAAATAAAAAAAATAATAATGACCATCACATTCTTATTTGACATATATCAATGAGATGGTCTCTTTGATGACCAAAATCGGCCCGACTGCTATGACAATTCCATGTGCTAATTTCGTACTCTTAATGGGCCGATTTTGCAGCTTATCAAATGGCGCCATTGCCGGGGACACTGCTCATTTCTTATATTTTTTGGATTTTTGTTTGTTTAACTAGTGTTCCTTTTTATAGGTCAAATGATCTCATATTTTGCATATAAAATTTTTCTTTCTTAATTGATATCTAACCATTGTTCTTGTGGCAGGGCCCTTGACGGATCAAGGAGGCGAGGAGCATGATGCTCCCCGCTGCGAGGAGCCGCAGGAGCATGCTTGGAGCCTATAAAAAAATGTCGCATTTTATTTTTGCTTGATATACTTTGTCTTTTACAGCGGTCTTCGATCGAAGACTCACGATTGTAATCGAACGAATGTGGTTGTGTGGGGATCGTCCCCACTTGAGTGTCGACCTAGGACTAGGCACGCGGCTCTCAGAGCTTATTTTATTTCTCATACTTTTACGTGTTTGATCGTAGGTAGGACACACTTTAAATTTAGATACACATAATCTCGCATCACTAAGCTAAAATTAATGAAGATCAATCACCGCTAATAGATGCATGATTAGGTGCGACTTTTTCGACTTGCATACATGTTGAATTTGGATTTCAAAACAGCCCTAGTTTTTCAAAGATTTATCGTCAAATCACTGCATGATTTCTCGCTTAGCCTAGATCGTGGTTTTTATCGAATACATGTTTTTCTCGGTTTCGTTTTCCTAGCTTGATCACCTAGGATAAATGGAAAAAGGGAATGAACGGTAGGCGATGACTTCTTGATTTTGTGCTAACCATAATCAGTGATAACCTAAAATAAAATTGGGACTGTTAATTGCAAGTCAACCAAAAATGGAGTAAAATTCGATTTTGGGAGAGCAACACCCGTGCATACGCCTTGATTTTCATTTCACATTTTCTTCGCGTAAATATCTAATGCTTTATCACCAATAAAACTGACAAGATAATAAACCAACTTCGGTTGGTTTCATGTGTGAGTTGGTGAAACTAAGGGTTTTTGCTTGCTTGAATTGAGCCATGTTTGCTACACAACCCCAAAACCTTAGTCACTCCATTTCATCTCCAAAGATTTAACCACTCACTTGTAAATCCATTCCCCTTCTTCGTTCACCTTGGGTCCCTTCCAGCATCAATTCCCATCTTTATACTTAGGCTAATCTCAGCCTAAGTATAGGGGGGACCCAAGTCCCCATGATTATTCTCTACTCATCTATCCTTGCCTTTATACTTAGGTTATTTCTAACCTAAGTATAGGGGGAGCCCCTCTTAGCTCCTGTATATTTATCTATATTTAAATGGACCTATGTACTTGTAACATCTAGTGCTATGAGGACATGGCAAAGTGTAAGTATAGGGGGGTATACCGTATATACCGTATATTTATTTTAGCTATAATCTGAAAAATTTGAAAAATTTAAAACTTTTTGGCTAAGGTAAAATTCGTTGGACTAAGAGAACTCAAATGATTTCACGGCTTTTCGATATTATGTTACGTTATAAAAATATTTTCGAAAATGATTTTTCCTGTTTTGAAAAAGTCTTTTGAAAATGTTTTGAAAACTTTTTTGCGTGACATGATTTTGAAAGTCTCTTCAAGGAAAGTTGAGTCTAACTTGTGTTTTAACCCTTTTATTAAAATCCATAAAAATGAGAAAAACCCTAAAATTCTTTAGGAGCTGTTACTGACTACTAAGCCCAATTAAGAAAGCCGCGTTCAGTGAGGGTTCACCCTTAGCAGATTGGATGGTTTAGAGGACATCACGTAAGGCCCCGTCCTCAAGCAACGGGCTTAGGCCTGTACTTACATCCATACTGGCTGAACGTAGCTAGTTAATTGAGTTTAGGCAGTTATAATATCTCTTGAAGACCAAAAAAATGAAATTAAAAAAAACGAAATTAAAAAAATAGAAAAAAAATATGTCTTGTTTTTGAATGAAGAAGTTGGATTAATTCTCTACACTTACACTTCCACCCAGGATCTGAAATGATTAAGGAGACTTAGCTTTCTGAGGTCTTTGAGATTTGAGGTTAACCAGCCTTAGCCATCAGGGTCATAGACTTAATCGTCCACATTCCCCTAGGTTTCTAGATTTGCATGCTATATTCCATGCTTAGTCTCAGACATAAAGAATATGATCTGCACATCACATGCACGACTACGGTTTTTGAGATGAGGTGATTTTTTACCTGAGGGATTGGGATGAGGAAGTCAAGTTTGGATTTGATCTAATGATGCTCGAGGATGGGATAAAGTCTTTGGAGGCTTCATGAAACCTGAGTGTCAGCAATATTAGCCAGTATGAGAACTTGGTTCTTATACTAATCTCTTGACATCGACCTAAGTGCCAGGGTGTGAAATAAATAAAAAATTTTGATCAGTGTGCGCCAACTTTTGGTAAAAGCAGTGGAGCTAGCCACCAATTATACAAGTCAATGAAATTCAAAGAAAAGCTCCCATTCCACCAAAGTCAAATATCAAAGAGCTTCCACCAAAGGCGAGCGCTCCCAAACTTTTCAAAGTGTCCACTTGGACCACCGCTATTAGGACCAGGAGTCGGGCTTGCACCAAAAAAAGGGCTCTGCATCGTAAATGCTACAAGTCTGGGTGTCGAAGGTACGATAGGTACTCAAAAGAGACACACCCCGGTGTACTCCCAGGAAAACAAGTGCAGACGGCTCCAACTTCTCTTGACGGACGCACTGATCAACACCAAAAATGTGTTGCGTAAAAAGGCACTAGAGAGAATCCTTGTTCCAATGAGAGGGAGAGAAGAATTGACACAATCCCATGCCCTCCATTTCTGGCCTGCCATCTACATTTTCTAAGTCTGACAACTAAAGAGACGGTGGACTGAATGCAAGATTTGATTTATTCCCTAGTGCTGAGGATTGGGTCCTTAGGAGATTTTCTCGGACCAAGATTTTGGGTGACGAATTGACTCTACTCTCAGAATTGCAGTCAACACTAAACTTCATATCCTTTAGTTTATATGTACATCAGAGAGAGTCTAGAGAAATAGAGGAATTGGAAGCCTCTTGATTAAGGCTGGGTTGAACTCTAGAATTTTGGATCTCTAAAGTCGAGTCGACTTGATCAGATTGGATCCTATATTCACATGCACAAGGGGGTTAATCCAACTTAGTCATTCTTTTTGATGCTCGAGGACGAGCATAGTTTAAGTATAGGGGGTGATGAAACTCGATTTCATCATCTTTATTTCTCATTTTAACCCCCTTGCTTAAGCTGAGTGTCAATAAAAACCAGTTAAAGTTTTGTAATTATCAGAGTCTCGAATAAATTAAAAATCACAAAAAAAATGACAAAATGAAAATCGTAGTATTTTTAGACTTAAAAATACCCTCAAAAAATAATTTCGGGTCTTTGTTTGGTCTCATCTCTAGTTGTGGTCAACATGAAACTTGTAGATCTCATCAAGATCTACAACTTTCATGTTTTGAGTTTTCTCAAATTCGGCCTCTTTAAACCACAAAAATCAAAAAAACCCTCGAATAAATCTGGTTGGGCCACGTGGCCCGTTCTAGGTGAGCCACGTGGCCCGTCAACTTTTGTTCCATCCGCAGCCATCCCTGACCGTTGGATTTCGCTTTGAATCCAACGGCCATGCCTTGTCCACGCCTGCTTATGTCCCCAGCCATCAGATCCTCTTCAGAACTTCATCACCACCGCACGTAAGCGCCTTGCACAGAGCGCGCCACGTGGCCGTTCGTAGACCGCCCGATCGCTTCCCCGACTCTCCATCTCAACCGCTGTTTCCTCCTCTTTCCTCGGCCGCTCGATCAACCCTAATATCTAATCCAAGCCGTCCGCTAGCGCGCACGCGCCAGCTCGACACGTGGCCGTTCTCCAGCCCTCCGATCGCTCCGCCCCCGATTAAATCCTACCCTCTCGTTCGCGCCCAACTTTCAGCCGTTGGATCTCCAGATCCAACGGCCGTGCATCTTCGTCAACCTCCGTCTACCTCATCTCTCCCACGATCCAACTCGCGCACATCTTTCCTCCTTCCCATTATTGCCAACACCTCTGACCTCTTCTCCTCTCGCCAACCACCGCTGGGTCTTCCCCAGTCATCCACCATCCTCGCACATCATCCCACGACTCTAGTCGTCTTCCCACTCGCTCCTCAACAACCCTCGAAAACCACGTCAACCACCACCACTTCCGCCATCTTCCCCTTCAAATATCGCGCATCCCCCGTCATTCCAACCCGTCCACCTTTACGAGGGGAGTGGCCCAGCCCTCCTCCGCCTCCCTGTGACAGGGGGAGGCGGAGAGATCGAGCTAAGACGACTCTCTTCCCCGGTGAGACCCTCTGACCTTCACGGCGGAGCTGCGGCGCATCGCGACCGCCCGAGCTGCTCCGAGTTGCTGCTGGAGTTCAGCGACGACCAGGGCTCCACATTGGAGTCCGCCCCCAAGCTCCGCTCTGCCTTAATCGCCGGTAAGCTTCTTCTCCTTCCTCTAAATTTTTTCTTTAATTTTATTTAATTTTCTAGGCCGCTTGAGTAGTCCTTGCCTTCCGACGACCACCGCTTAAGCTCCACCACCGATCCCCCTTCCTCGCGACACTCTCCGACCATCCTTCTGATCATCCACAACCTCTTCCACCCTCCGATCATCTCCTCCGCCCTCGCGGCGGAGGAGCTTCGAGCTCCCCATGTTCTTCGTCCCCGATGAGCTCCCACTTCACTCCATGTCGCACGCACGCACTTCTTTGTCGCTTCGGCTATGTGTCTAACGCTGCAGGTCTTCGTGAGCGTCAATGGCCGGAGCCCAGTTGGAGCAGACTTCATCGACCTCGCAGTGCCCATCCAAGCTCCGACGAGCGACGCCAGTTGCTTCTGGACCTTCCCGAGCTCCGGGCTTCCTCGACGATCACTTAGGGAGCTTTGGGAAGGTCCACCGTGGCCGAGAGTGGCAGGCAGAGGAAGAGCTCCTTCGCTGGAGCTCTGAACCCGCCGCCAGCCTGCGGTGGAGGAGAAAGCACAGGAGCCATACGATCTCTGAGATCGGATGGTTTAGACGCAGCCACGTAGACACTTATCCATGGAGCCAGCACCGTTGGATCTTCATCATCCAATGGCTCAGAGGTGACCACACCATCGGCGTCAGCTTCCGTTGGATCTGCTAGATCCAACGGCCTACATTCTGCCACGTGGCAACATCAGAGCACGCCCGAGCCTACACCGAACCTCCTGGAGCTTCGGCCAGCACCGAACCAAGCCAAAGCAGCTCCGAACCTGCAGCAGCCCGAGCCTGACATACGAGCCAAGCCAAAGCGTCCCCGAGCCTCTGCCGAGCCTGAATCCGAGCCTGGATAGCACGTGCTTCGCACGTATTATTCTGGGAAATTTGTAGAGCAACCCACGAACTTCTTCAAATTTGCAAAAAGGTCCCCGCGCGTTTGGTATAATTACAGGGAAGGACTCGCGCCTTATTTTTATTACGTTTTAGTCCCTCTCAGGGGCCTTTTTGTAGTTATCATTTCATGTTTTATTTCAGTTATGCCCTTAGCTTCTTTGTTGCATATCTTGAGCTACGTAGCTCCATTCAAGTTGATTTCAGTTTCATTTTAACGCTCGTTTGACGTACTTTTTAATGGCATATTTGTTCTCTTGATATTGACACTGTGATCTCAATGTATTTTTAATTAACTCTAGTGTTTTTTTATGCCTTTCTGATTAACTTTGCACTTTATGTCAAATGAGTGGTTGCTTCATTTAAATCTGAAATCAACTTTGGTCTAGTTGGCTCATCCTTTTAACCTAGGGCATATTTCCATTGCATCGCATTGCATTTTATGGCATTTATTTGCATGATAAAATGATTAAAAAAATGCATGTTCATTTTTTAATGCATTGTTGTCTTCTCTTGCATGATTTTGACCTATATGCCTTTAACTCAACACTTAGCTAAATAAATAAAAATCCGATCAATACGAGAGAGGCTCGTGTCCCTGAGTTCGACCTTGGTTTCTTGCCAAGTAAAATAAAAAAAATAATGACCATCGCATTCTTATTTGACATATATCAATGAGATGGTCTCTTTGATGACCAAAATCGGCCCGACTGCTACGACAATTCCATGTGCTAATTTCGCACTCTTAAAGGGCTGATTTTGCGTCTTATCAGTGATGAATCTCCATTTCATCACCTTTATTCTATCAATTTGGCCTCAAAAACCCCAGCAAATGCATGTAAAGAGCACCAATTTGTGCATAATAGCATTCATGATTCATTGTATTAATTACACATTAAATAAGGTGTTTAATGCTAAAATTATAGAATAAAGAGAAGAAAAGAAAAAGGAATAAAATATTGCAAATATTTTATGACCCTAACCCCGAGACCAAGGCCAGCATGGAATTGATCGACAAGGAATAAAGTAGGGGGAGATAAGGGCCAAGAATACAATAAATACCTCATTCATTTATTCATTTATTTATGCATTTCTGACACCTATTTTGTATATGATTATTTATTCATCAAATAAAGAAACTTTGTACATAAAAGTTGTAGATAATAATGTAAATAAAAATACAAAATTGAGTTTGTGTAAAATCAATACTCAGTGTACATTTTATACACAGAATAAAAAGCCAAAATCTCAACTTCACAGACCCATATCTTGCAAATAAAAACTCAAAATCAACCAAACTCACTTTAATTGTATATAGCTTTCCAAGAACTATTTAATAAAATTGGTTTCATAGTTTTTGGAGTCTATCTGTGAAAGTTAGGTTTTTGGCCCTCCATGTATATAGTACTTATTAAAATATTCCATTTATTCATCATCCATTATTTTTATAAATTTATATTTTTAGAATTTTGTAAATAATGTATATAATATATGTACATATTGAAATTACAAGAAAACCAAAAAGAATTTGTAAAATAAAATAAGTCTATAAAATAAATAGGCAAAATACCTATGATCCAATATGTACATAAAGAAAAAGGGAAAACATTCTTTAATTATTTTCTTTTCTCATATTTTTATAATGTTGTACATATTATACATAATATATTAAAAATAAAAATCCAAAATAAAAACCAAGAAAATACATTAAAATATATAAAGTATACATAATATATAGGTAAAATACCTATAAGTATAACTACATATACATATACCTATTTATTTAAAAATGTAAATAAACTCATAAAAATCAAATAAAAATATATTTATACTCATAAAAACAAGTTATAAATTTATAAAATAAAAAAATAAAATAATAAAATAAAAATAAACAAAATAAAAATAAAAACATATAAACATACTTATAAATACATTATTAAAATAAACCCATAATAAAACACATCAAATAAATAAATAAAAATCATAAATAAATACTACATTAATTAATAAACATTTTTTATTTTATAAATAAATTCTAATTACATCATTTATTATGTCTAATAATTGGGTCAAGATCGGTCTGATGTGGGCCAATCAGAGGCCAGGGACTGTTGACCTCTGGTCAACTCCCCCCTGCGCCTCGGACTCCCGTTAGAACCATCAAGTCCCCCGTTTTCCTCCTTTTTTCCCACTCGACTCGTCCATCGTTGGCCATCGACGTCTTCTGACAAAATGATCTCCGATCATTGTACATCACCGCCACCAACCCAGATCGACCATCTAAGCTGCCGATTCTTCATGGTGCCCCGGTCAATAAGGGTACATACCCATGTCTATAAATAACTCCTTCGACCTCCTTCCTCATTTTGGTCTCCCTTCGGTCGCTTTCCACCCTCAATTCCAGCCCTTGGAGGATCCTCGTGACAGGGGGGTACTCCTGGCAGTCTCAGTCGGTCGGAGGAGTCGAAGGAAGTGCCCACGACCGCCGCTCGCCGGAGGTCCTGCTCCCTGGTCGACCACCAAGTATAAGAGATGATTTATCTCGTTTTGTAGCTTAGTTTTAGTTTTTAATCTTTAATCCAGTCTTTAGAGTAATCAGTAGGACCTTAGGTGCTTGATTAGACCCAGATCGAAGTTCGCCGGAGTTCAGCTCCGGCGAACCTCTCTACTCTGATCTACGCACCATCCGACCCCTCGCTTCACCTCATTTCATTTCCCTACACGTTCCACGCTTAACCCATGCATCAGATCACCCAGAGCTTCTCCAGCTCTGCGAATCGAGGTCCAACTCCTCCGCTTCGCCGGACCTCACCACCCCCAGCCATTCCCTATCTTTTTAGCCTTAACCCCTGGTCGAGGAAGACCCCCCTCGAGCCCCTCATACTTTTGGTGCAGGTTGGAAGCTACACGGAGCCCCTTGGGGCTCCATTCAATCCCCTACGAGGTTCCAGGACCCCCCTTTCTTCTCCGAGCTCGTTGAACCGATCTAGGGGGTCCTGGACCTTCTGGAGTACCTCGGACGGTGCGCACCACCTCGCCGGACGTATGGAACCCATCGCCATCAATCTGGAGCGTCTGGAGGCGGAGAAATCAAAGATCGAAGCCAGGGAAGCCAGCTGTTCTTCCCTGTTCTTCGTGATCAGTAGTCACCGTCGGATGAAGGAGACGGCCCCAGGTCTAATCAGGGTCGTCCATGTAGCAGTTGCCTCGGCCGTTCGATCAGACATCAGATGCAATCTCGGCCGAAGATCGTCGAAGGGGTATCGGGCTTCGAGGGCTCGACACGTGGATAAGTGGCGCGCCCATCGCCGTCCATTTGCGTGCCTTAGGGGGTAAATTACACTGAGCCCCCTTGAACTTTTTGTATTTAATGTTTAATACTGTAAATAAATTCGCACGTTGTAAATAAGTTGTACATTTTGCAGTAGGACCCCTATATTTTCCCGAATTGCAATTAGGTCCTTCCGCGCCTCACGTGCAGTCCCACATGAGGCATGTGAAAATTGCAGTCAAACCCTTGGCGGATTTGTATTTCATTTTAACCCTTAAAACTGCAGTTCACGTGTAATATTTTTGGTGTTTATGCACAGAAGTCCCTGAGTTTATTTTTATTTGCAAAAATGCCCCTGCCAGGCCATATATTTTTGTATGCTTTGTCCATTTATTTCATGCCTCTTATTAACTTGAAAAACTTTGCAAAAATGGATATAAGCTCCTGTTAGCTTGCTTTTGCACGCCACAATTTTAGATTTTAATTTTGTTGTATTTTTGCATTTATTAAAAATCAAAAACATGCATTTTATTTATTGTCTAGCTTATAAAATACCAAAAAATAGTAAAATACTTCTAAAAATTCCAAAAAAATTACCTATGGTCTATTTTGTCCTATTTTAGTGTCAGTCCAAAAATCACTAAAAAAACTCAAAAGAAAAACCTTAAAAATTCAAAAATACACAAAAACTTCTAAAAAATATAAAAAAATTCTAGAAAACCCCAAAAATTGCAAACTCAATTTCTGTAGCTTCTATATTTTATCCTCTTTATTGTAAAAATAGTTTGGAAAAATTTTGTGGCTATTTTCTATTTTTAATTCCCATTTTACCCCCAGCCGGTAGCTATTTCACTGTTTTGCTTTAACCTGCCATTTAAAAATAACAAAAATATTTTGAAAAATACCCAAAAATCACAAAAACAGTATAAAATCATGAAAATACCAAAAAGATTTTATTTTTAAATTTTGAACATTTTTGTATACTTTTATAAATAGTGTATCAGTCCTCTCTCTATATTATCTGTATATATACATATTCCTTCCTTGAAAAAGAAAATTAAATAAATAAATAAATATATATGTATACATATTTATTAATGTATCAAAATCTAAATATATATATATATAACTATATATATACCTATATGTAATGTATATATCATACATACCCTCTATGGGAATATATCTCTATATATTTATATTCTATAAATTATATATATATATTGCATAAGTATATATTATTAATTAAATATATATATATAATAATCATAAAAACCCACAAAAATAGGCTTCACAAAAGGATGACTCTGTGGTACATGCGCATCATAGGCTACTGTATTTTTGTATTGCTCTCTGTGGATTGACCTTTACATACTTATTCACTGTGCATTTTGTGGTAGAGAAATAAATATTAATTCACACTTTTTGGACTTAATTCATTCATTCTTTTATTGTGGGTTAATTGCTTATTAACTTGGTTGTTCTGCGAGCGGTCGCCTCAGCGACGCTTCATATATCATTTTTTTGTGACCCTTGCGGAAGATACCAGTCATCATGCACCTGGAGCAATTTTGAGAGTTCGCCGGGGTACCTGGAGGTGCTTTGCTCCTCCAGATTTGCCGGTGCGCTCTACCAACTCCTTCCCCTTTTTGAAGCCCCAAGCGAGTAGAGGACACCTGCAGGAGGGGTCTGGGCCTGTTTTGAGCTTCAGCCGATCGCGGAGGAGGTGGATTAGAGGAGGGGAACTTCAGCTTGCTGGAGTTCCTCCCTATTCTTGCGTCGCTTCTCTCCACCGTTGGATTCAAGGGTCTCCCCAGTTCAGATCTCGACCGTTGGATGTGCAGGCCGCACACCATCGGATTGCCCTCAGCCATCTAATCCCCGTCGTCCGCATCGAACCGTCATCGGGCTCCATCGTGCTGACACGTGGCTTAAGTGAAAGAAGGAGCGCCGTTCGATTGCGAGCAGGAGTGAGTCGTCCAGATCACGACACGTGGCACCATTGAAACCATCAGCCGTACGATCTCCTCGTGCTGGGTATTTTGCATATTTCACCCGACCATTTTTGTATTTGTTTATTCAGTACTTAAACTCTCATGGGTGCTTAATTTATTTTGTGTAATTTGCATATAGACCCCCTAGTTTTGTCATATTTCGGTTTAGTCTCTACCATGTCACGTGCCTCGTGCACGTGACTTGGCAATTTTGCAGGGCAAGCCCCTCGGGTATTTGATATTTGTATTAAGTCCAAGAACATTTTAATTATGTGTACTAGTTTTGGACAAATTTCATATAGGCCCTTGGGATTTTTGTTTATTGCTTTTAGGTCCTCCCAAGCGCATGCATAGCACGTGTGTACCTGGGCATTTTTGCAGGCGTGTCCCTAGCATTTTGGATATTTGCAATAGGTCCTTGAATTTGTTTAATACGTCATATATTTTGTGGAAAAATTTCATATAGGTCCTTGGACTCATGTGTATTTGCATTTATGCCCTTGCTAGTAGTATAGTTTCTCTTTGTTGTCTCTATTTATTTCGTGCATCTATAAAATTCCAAAAATCACCAAAAAATTAACTTAGCTTCCTGCTTAGCTACTCTTTCATGCCATATTTTTATTTTGCATTTTTATTGCATAATATTATTTATAAAAATTCAAAACATGCATTTTCAACACTGTTTGCATTAAAAAATACTTAAAAATTATAAAAGGTCTTTGAAAAATTCCAAAACAATTATATTTTGTGTGTTTCTGTGTTTTAATTCCAGACCAAAAATCACTAAAAATACAAAAGAAAACTCCTAAAAATCACAAAACCCCTAAAATCCTTATAAAAATCTTAAAAATTCCACAAAAATACTAAAAATACAATTTCAGTTTTTGAATTTTCCCTATTTTATTATCTTTATGTTAAAATTAATTTGAGGAATTTTATACATTGTTTGATATTTTTCATCCTCATTTTAATTTCGACTAGCAACTTTATTCACTGTTTCTCAGTATTTTTGCCTTCAAAAATACCAAAAAAATAGAAAAAATCTAGAAAAATCACAAAAACATTAAAAAATATAAAAATCACAAAAACATTTTATTTCTTGCATTTTGAGTATTTTTACCCCTTTTTACCTCTCTTTTATCTCTAGTGTGTATATATATTCCTTATCATAGATTATCTCTTTATTAAAAGAAAAAGAAAATAGAAAAATACAAAATATAAAAGAAAATACAAAATCAGTAAATTAAAAATCAAAATATAAAATTAAAAAAAATCAAAAGTCAAATATAAATTACAAAATTAAAAAACCCACAAAAATAGCATTGGTAGACAAATCATCACATTCATTTTTGTGCATTATTTCCTTGATCTATCTTGTGTGCTCCCTGAGTTCGATACTCTACACATACTTGCACTATACAAACTTATTGTAGAGTTATAATAAATTTTGACTCCACATTTGCTTCTTATTGGTTGATTGATATTGTGGGTTGATTGTTGATTTAATCGGGATTTACCGAGGGTCGCCGCAGCAACTTTGTCTCCGCCTTGTGTGAGACATTTAGACCCCCGTTAATCTTGGTTAATCAGTAGATCAATAGCTTTATATCCTAATCAAGGTCTATACACAAATTAGCCGGTACATATACAAGGGCAAATGAGTATTACGATCTCTCAAAGGGATCAAATAGGTTCACTACTGAATCAGAAGATGTGAGCTTACTCATAAGATATTGGGATAAACCAAATTCCAACGTTGGTCGTCTTATTTTGGAAATAAGATAAGACTTGAAGGTATGATATATGCTTTTTTAAAGCATATGATCGATACCAACTCCCATTGATTGAATGAGAAACTTAATAGTAAAACCTTGAAGGAGACGATTCAAATAAGATCAGAATTTTAGGTTTATTCAAGATTTTCTAGTATGCACGATGTACAAGTATTGAGAATACTCAAGGGTGATGTGATCTTAAATGATTGTATAACCATGGAATTTCCATTCAGAGGGAGTAATGAAAAGATTTAGATTTTAATGACTCCACTTAGTAGACTAGTTATCCAATCTTGGTCTAAATGTTGGACATTGATCTGAATATGATTTGAATTAGAAGATTGGATATTTTTTCTGACTTAATCAGACATCTGTGAGAGATCTTCAATATCTGGATGTCAGATTAGATGTTACTATCCAAGTTACTATACATGGAATTTGCAGTCGTCCTATCCTTATCTCCAAGTATCCACAGATAAGACACACTATTCTTGAAAGAGTTCAGGAATTATTCCAGTAGAGACAATATTTGAGCGTAAGAAAAATAAAAAGAAACACTGATAATTAAATTAGATTTAATTATTTATCATAAATAATGTGAATATGATTCACATTATTTAGACATGTTTAAAAAGACATCTAATATAATCAAAATAGATTTAGTTATCATAGATGAGATTAATGTGGATAGTACTATCCAAGATAATCATGGATAAGGTGGATAAGATCCATGATATCTTAGAGATAATTAATTGCAAATAAGATTCATAATTCAATATTAATGTGAATTGGATTCACATTATGCAATTAAATGTAAACACGGTTTATATTTTGATTTGGATGGATGGCTATAATTCATAATTATCAGTGGCCTAATTGTAGTTGTCATAAATAATTTAGAATTATTTGGAGATAGTCAAATTGGAAAATAAATCAATAAATAAAGACTTGATGTAATCTTGGAGATTACATCCAATTAGGAAAGAGGAGACGAGATATGTTTCAAGTTGTATGAGACACCATGGTGGATACACCCCCTTAATATGGATTCTCTCTCTTTCTCTCACTTTTTCATATTTATATGTATCTTTCCCTCTCTCTTTTCCATCTTTATGTGAGAAGATTTCATGTATATTGGAGCTTACGTGCAATCTTGGAGATTACATTAGAATCAGAGTTGATAAATAATTTCTCAACTCATAGTCCTAATTGTGGTTGGAGCCTCTTATAATCTTGGAGATTACAAATTAACGTCAACCATTGATTCTTATAGGAGTGCATTAGGAGTGTATCATGGGCATCTACTTTATTATAGAAGAGAGACTAACCCTAGCTCTCTTTCATCAGTTAAGCAATGCAATTGTTGCAAGAAACAACACACTCTCTCTCATTCCACATGTCTACTCTCTCTATCCACAAACCCTAGTGGCCATCCCTTTTCCCTAGATTTATGGACACTATGATTGTCGCTGCACTGCCTTCGTGCTTCAAGACCGATTGCTCATGGATCTTTCCTTTTTTCGGTACCTCGTGCTTTTAAAGATGACATCAAATTTTGGGAGATGTAATCAAGAGATTCCCCGCTCGGATCGTCACCTTGGTTTGTGGGAAGCACAAGTCACGTACATACACCCACAAGTTCTCTCTAGTTGGATCGAACTTGACACATGAGGCAACTTCCTTTAGAGTCCTTGATATCACGATCAAGTTTCAAGAGGTAAACCTTATACTCATGTAATCTGAGTAAATGACATAGGAATTATTCCCATGCCATGTGATTTCATCGAGTTTATTAAAATTCTACCGCACCATTGACTAGTTTGATTAGTCAACCCAAATCAGATACGATTCCAAGGATGGATAGCATGAGAAAGTCTCTACAAACTTTAAACAACTAATTGGAATAATATAATTGTACAATGTGGGGTCTATAATATATAGTAATATCAAGAAAATTTAATTATGTGTTGATTGCATTGGATTGATAATTATGATTAATTTAATTTGGTCTAATTAAAATAAATAGTCCATTACTAATAGAATTATAAATCCCTTGGAAGAATTAATCATTAGATTTTTGATTCAAAATGATTAATTAAAACTTGAACAGGATATAAAGGATCAAAAGATGACATCCATGGCCTTCCATCAAGGCAAAGGGTTCCATCGCCATTGGATTGTACGGCGGAGATGCCTATGTGAAGTCATTGTCTTGTTTTTGTTGTCATGATCTTCTAAGGTGTCATAGAGTGGACTTTATTGTCAGAGACATCGAGCATTGGTTGAGTGTGTGATCATTTTGGGAAGTCGTTCTTATCCTCTACTAGAGCAACTGTTTTATTATGAGACTCAAAATATAAAATGTCCGAACCTACGTCAAAGTGATCAAATTCTCAAGGACATACCCTGCCCTAAGACAATCGAATAAGCTGCCGACAAGTGTGACCAAAAGAGGCAACTGAATAAAACCATTCAACTTTACTTGATCGGACCTCTCCCAAGGAACCACAGACTCAAAAAATGACCCTAGGAGAGATACCTAAGAAGCTGACTGTTGAGCCGAGCAAAGTTGTCTTCACCAAGAAATTTTCACAATCAAAAGGGAAATATATTATTGCATATCGAAATTGTTCACACTCCCTAATGGAGATCTCATTTGTCTCAACCGAGGCTAAGGTGGCCCCCCCTATAGCTTGCTTCTCGACCCCGTAGAAGTCTCCCACCAATCGGACTAGGTCATTTTGGATTTTATTGATCCTTTTTGTGATCCGTTACTCGAGCCATCACCACAAAAGCCGACTGGCCTACTGAACATAAAAAATTAAATGTTTGGCCACTGCATGGTCCCATATGTTTTCCGTTATCTGTACCGACAAATCTTCTTCAAAGGATTTGAGGAAGATGATCAACAAAGTTGTATTCCACGATTTAGGAGGGTGGCTGAAATGATGAACACAAAGGCAGAAGGTGGTGTCTTAAAAGGAACAACGAAGGTTTTGGAATGCGTGATTATACAACCTTCACAACCTTTGGTGGTTGTTCTCCTAAGATGTCAAATGAGAATGGGTTCTTAGATTTTTTATGATGGCATCCTCTTCCTTGCATTAGCGAGACGCACCCCGAGCTATTCGCCTTAACCATCCCTCTTGGCGAACCATGCTTCACTTGTTTCCTAAAGGAGATAGACCCATGCTTGAAATATATTTTCCATTTTCAGGCTTTTCTCCTTTCGAGAGTGGATGTATCATAAGAAGTATGTCTTCTTCAACAATATGATCATATGTGCTATTGCAAATCCCAACTCTGAGTAGTAAATTTTCCATATGAAATCTATGTTACAAACAAACAAATTTGTATTGTTAGTACATAATGATAACTGAATAAACCTATGTGAACTTCATGTATAAATATGAAAATATAGGTTACAAAGTGATCTGATGTCATGATGACCTAAAAACTATGTAAGCTATATAACTGATGAAACTCCATTTCATCATCTTAATGTTCTATTATTAACCCCCTTGCTTAAAGTTTTGACAAAAAAACCAAGTTAATATCCTGTAATTATTAGAGTCCTCAATAATTAAAAAATCACAAAAAAATGGCAAAATAAAAATCTGTGGTATTTTTTGCCTTAAAAATACCCTTAAAAATATTTCGAGGCTACAGTTGATCTCATCTCTAATTTTGGTCAACATGAAACTTGTAGATCTCATCAAGATCTACAACTTTCATGTTTTGAGTTTTCTCAAATTCGGCCAAATTAACCCTCAAAAGTCAAAAATACTTTCCTAATAATCTGATTGGGCCACGTGGCCCATTCTGGGTGCGCCACGTGGCCCCGCCCTCCTTGCTTCAGCCGCCCGCGTCTTCAGCCGTTGGATCCTCCTCTGATCCAACGGCTCAGATATCTCCACGCGTACTCAATTTCCAGCCATCAAGATCTTCTCCGCCTCTTGATCATCACCGTCCGTTCGCGCCGCTCCCTTATCACGACACGTGGCTGCTCTGCAGCCCTTCGATCGCACCTTTAGCCCTCCATCACCGCCGCTATTTTCGCAACCGTTCGATCCACGGCTTCTCCACATCGTGGCCATCCTTTAGCGCCTTGCTCTCAATCCAACACATGGCACAACCGATGCCCTTCGTTCGCATCACCCAGATTCCATCCGCGCCGCTCTTTCGTGCCCAATTGTCAGCCGTTGGATCTCCAAATCCAACGGCCGACAGTCTTCATCAACCTCCAGCCTCCTCCTCGTGCCCACGTTCTCCACTCCGCATGGACCTCTCCCCCTTCCTATTATCCCACCGACTCCGACCACCATCTCCACTAACCGAACACTCCACGATGTTCTCCCATCAACCACCATCCTTGCGGCACCTTCGTCAAACCACGAACCCCTCTTCAGTCGCCCCATTTTCTCCTCAAAACCCACGCCGATCAGCACCACAACTGCTACCCACTTTCTTCAAATACACCGCTCCCTCCTCCATGAGCCTTTGTCCACTTGTACATGGGGCCACGCCCAGCATTCCTCCACCTCTTGGTGACAGCGAGGAGGTAGGACGGAGCGCGATGACGACGGGCGCCTCCGGTGAGACCCTCCGCCACACACGGCGGAGCTGCGGCGCCCAGCGACCGCCCGAGCTACTTCGACCGACTGACGACGTTCAGCGAAGACCCGGGCATCCACCGTGATGCCCAGCCCATGCCTCCGACCGCCTTCCCAGCTCAGGTAAGCTCTCTTCTTCCTCCTTGTCTTTTTATTCGATTTCTTCTATTTAATTAGGTCTCTCTTGCCGATTTCACCGTCCATTAACCTCATTTTAAGCTCCACCATCGTTCCCCCTTTCTCACACACTCCTCCGATTACCCAATCCCTCCATCTACATCGTTGACCACATCCGACCCATCTCCTCCGCCATCCACGGTAGAGGAGCCCCGGTTCCCATCTCCTCTCGCTCGAACAGAACCTCATTCCACCCCATTCACGCACGCAATTTTTTTTGGGCTTCGGCTATGTATTCCTAACACTGCAGGTCATCAATCTTCTTCAATGATCGGAGAGCACGCTGGAGCCAGCTTCATCAACTCCGCACCAACTACTCAAGCTCCGACCCACAAATCCAGAAGCTCCTGGACCTCCCCTGAGCCCCCTTCTTCTCCGACGTCTATCTAAGGAGCTCTGGGGAGGTCGCCCTCAGCTGATAACAAGCGGCAGAGGAGACGCACCTTCGCCGATCTTCTAAAATCGTCGCCCACCTTCGGCCGAGGGAGACATCACAGGCGTCGTTGGATGTTTCTCCTGGGAACCCATCCAACGGCTCTGATGCAGCCACGCCACCAGCCAGAGCCTTCTCCAGATGTTGTAGGATCGTTGAAGATCGGACGGTTCACGATCACCCACGTGGCGGCGCCAGAGCATCCCCGAGACTAGCGTCCGAGCCTCCAAGCTTGGATGCTCTCGAGCCTCCCCGAGCCTGCATCGAGCCTCGAACCGCCTGAGCCGACCCGAAGCGACGCCGAGCCTCAACCGTACCCGACTATTCACCCGAACCGAGATGGCGCGTGCACAACATGTGGCATCGGGGAAAATTACACCGAGGCCCACCAGCTTTCTTCAATTTGCAGAAAAGCCCCTACGCGTGTGGTACTTTTTCAGGGAAGGTCCTTATACTTATTGTATTTTCATTCTAGTCCTTCCCAGGGATGTAATTATCATTTCATGTTTTCTTTCAATTATGCTCTTGCTTTCTTTTATGCATATCTTGAGCTACGTATGTCCAATTGAGTTGATTTTAGTTTCGTTTTAAAGCTGGTTTGATGGTCTTTCTAATGGCATGCTTAGTTGTTGTTTTGGACACAATGATTTTTTATGTATTATTTTATAGCCATGTGTCTATTTGAGCTAGAACTGATGCCTTACTTAAAATTGTTCATCACATCTGCCTCTTTAATTAAACTTGAAATTAACTCTTATTTAATTTTGCTCATCATTTTCACCTAGGGCATATTTTCATTGCATCTCTTGCATAATAAAAATTTATAAAAAAAATGCATGTTTATTTTTAATGCATTGTTGCATTGTGTCTTGCATGCTTTGACCTAGATATATGCTCTAACTCCACGCTTAATTAAATGGACTAAAATCCGACTAATACGAGAGAGGCTCGTGTCCCTGAGTTCGACCTTGGTATCTTACCAAGTTAAAAAAAATTATGATCATCTCATTTTGATCTATCATATATTTACATATTTAAATGAGTTGGTTTTTGATGAGCCCGAATTGGCCCGACTGCTACGACATGTTGAAGTGCTAAAACCACTCTCTTAAAGGGCCGATTTTGAGGTTCATCAAATGGCGCCGTTGCCGGGGACACGGCTCATTTATTTTATTTTTTGGATTTTTTGTTTATTTAATTAAGTGTATCTTTTTTATAGGTCAAATTGTTCACATATTTTGCATTATAAAATTTTTCTTTCTTATTTGATCTCTAACCTTTGTTTCTGTGGCAGGGCCCTTGATCAATCAAGGAGGCGAGGAGCTGGTGTCTCCCGCTGAGAGGAACCGCAGGAACCGCTTGGAGTACATCGAGAAGAAAGAGAAAAAAAGTGTCGCATTTTTATTTCCATGCATGAACTTGTAATAATACGTCGTTTACATCGGTCTTCGATCGAAGGCTCGCGAGTGTAATCGAACGATCATGGTTGTGTGCGGATCGTCCCCACTTGAGTGTCGACCTAGGACCAAGCACGCGGCTCTCTGAGCTCATTTTATTTTCTCCATCTTTTACATGCTTGCTCGTAGGTAGGACACACTATTAAACAAAGACGCACGTAGCATCACCTCACTTAGCCAAATTAAAATGAAAATTTTCCCAGCTAATAGAAGCATATTAGGTGCGGCTTTTTAATCGACTTGCATACATGAGTTTTGGTTTTAAACACGACCCAAGTTTTTCACGGATTTTTTCGCTAAGTCACTGCATGATTTTTTGCTTAGCTTGGATCATGGTTTTATCGAATACGCGCTTTTCTCGGTTTCTTTTTCCTAGCTTGATCACCTAGGTTAAATGGAAAAAGGGAATGAACGGTAGACGATGATTTCTTTATTTATGTGCTAACCATAATTCAGTGATAACCTAAAATAAAATTGGGACTGTTAATTGCAAGTCAACATAAAATGGAGTAAAACTTAGGTTTTGGGAGAGCAACACCCACGCATACACCTTGATTTTCACTTCACATTCTCTTCGCATAAATATCTAATGTTTTATCACCAATAAAACCGACAAGATAATAAACCAACTTCGGTTGGTTTCATGTGTGAGTTGGTGAAATTGAGGGTGTTGCTTGATTGATTGAGCCATGTTTGCTACACACCCCAAATCCTTAGTCACTCCATTCATCTCCGCAGATTCAAAACCGCTCACTTGTAAATCCATTCCTCTTCTTCGTTCCCCTTTGGTCCCTCCCAACATCAACTCCCATCTTTATACTTAGGCTAATCTCAGCCTAAGTATAGGGGGGACCCGAGTCCCTGTGATTTCTCTACTCATCTTTCCTTACCTTTATACTTAGGTTATTTCTAACCTAAGTAAAGGGGGATCCCCTCTTAGCTCCCGTATATTTCTCTATACATATATGGACCTATGGACTTGTATCATTTAGTGCTATGAGGACATAGCAAAGTTTAAGGATAGGGGGGTATACCGTATATACTGTATATTTACTTTAGCTATAAACTGAAAATTTTGAAAAATTTAAAACTTTTTGGCTAAGGTAAAATTCTTTGGACTAAGAGAACTCAAATGATTTCGCGGCTTTTCGATATTATGCTACGTTATTTTTTATAAAAAAATATTTTTGAAAATGATTTTCCTTGTTTTGAAAAAATCTTTTGAAAATGTTTTGAAAAAAACTTTTTATTTATGTGACATAGTTTTGAAAAATCTCCATCTCTTTTCAAGGAAAGTTGAGTTTAACTCGTGTTTTAACCTTTATTAAAATCCATAAAAATGAGAAAAAACCTAAAATCCTTTAAGAGTCATTGGTGACTACTAAACCCAATTAAGTAAGCAGCGTTCAGTGAGGGTTCGCCCTTAGCAGATTGGATGGTTTAGAGGACATTGCATAAGGCCCCGTCCTCAAGCAACGGGCTTCGGCCTGTACTTACATCCATACTGGCTGAACGTAGATGCTTAATTGAGTTTAGACAGTACTAATATCTCTTGAAGACCCTAAAAAAAGAAGAAAAATGAAATAAAAAATGTTTTGTTTTTGAATGAAGAAGTTGGATTAATCCTCTACACCTACACTTTCACTCAGGATCTGAAATGATCAAGGAGACTTAGCTTGATGATGTCTTTGAGATTTTAAGTTAACCAGCCTTAGCCATCAGGGTCATAGACTTAATCGTCCACATTCCCCTAGGTTTCTAGATTTGCATGCTATATTCCATGCTTAGTCTCAGACATAAAGAATATGATAAGCACATCACATGCACGACTGCGGTTTTTGATGAGATGAGTTGATTTTTCACTCGAGGAATTGGGATGAGGAAGTCAAGTTTGGATTTGATCTAATGATGCTCGAGGATGGGATAAAATCTTTGGAGGCTTCATGAAACCTGAGTGTCAGCAATATTAGCCAGTATGAGAACTTGGTTCTTATACTAATCTCTTGAAATTGACCTAAGTGCCAGGGTGTGAAATAAATAAATAAATGTTGATCAGTGTGCGCCAACTCTTGGTAAAAGCAGTGGAGCTAGCCAAAAATTATACAAGTCAATGAAATTCAAAGAAAAGCTCTCATTCCACCAATTCAAATATCAAAGAGCTTCCACCAAAGGCGAGCACTTCCAAACGTTTCAAAGTGTCCACTTGGACCACCGCTATTAGGACCAGGAGTCGGGCTTGCACCAAAAAAGGGCTCTGCATCGTAAATGCTACAAATCTGGGGGTAGAAGGTACGATAGGTACTCAAAAGAGACACACTCCGGTGTACTCCCAGGAAAACAAGTGCAGACGGCTCCAACTTCTCTTGACGGACACACTGATCAACACCAAAAAAATGTGTTGCGTAAAAGGCACTAGAGAGAATCCTTGTTCCAATGAGAGGGAGAGAAGAAATGACACAATCCCATGCCCTCCATTACTGGCATGTCATCTACATTTTCTAAGTCTGACAACTAAAGAGACGGTGGACTGAATGCAAGATTTGATTTATTCCCTAGTGTTGAGGATTGGGTCCTTAGGAGATTTTCTCGGACCAAGACTTTGGGTGACGATTTGACTCTACTCTCGGAATCGCAGTCAACACTAAAATTTCATATCCTTTAGATTATATGTACATCAGAGAGAGTCTGGAGAAGTAGAGGAATTGGATGCCTCTTGATTAAGGTTGGGTTGAACTCGAGAATTTTGGATCTCTAAAGTTGATTAATCCAACTTAGTCATTCTCTTTGATGCTCGAGGACGAGCATAGTTTAAGTATAGGGGGGTGATGAAACTCCATTTCATCATCTTAATGTTCTATTATTAACCCCCTTGCTTAAAGTTTTGACAATAAAACCCAGTTAATATCCTGTAATTATTAGAGTCCTCAATAAATTAAAAATCACAAAAAAATGGCAAAATAAAAATATGTGGTATTTTTAGCCTTAAAAATACCTTAAAAATATTTCGAGGCTACAGTTGATCTCATCTCTAATTTTGGTCAACATGAAACTTGTAGATCTCATCAAGATCTACAACTTTCATGTTTTGAGTTTTCTCAAATTCAGCCAAATTAACCCTCAAAATAAAAAATACTTTCCTAATAATCTGATTGGGTCACGTGGCCCATTCTGGGTGCGCCACGTGGCCCCGCCCTCCTTGCTTCAGCCGCCCGCATCTTCAGCCGTTGGATCCTCCTCTAATCCAACGGCTCAGATATTTCCACGCGCACTCAATTTCCAGCCATCAAGATCTTCTCCGCCTCTTGATCATCACCGTCCGTTCGCACCGCTACCTTATCACGACACGTGGCTGCTCTGCAGCCCTTCGATCGCACCTTCAGCCCCCCATCACAGCCGCTAGTTTCGCAACCGTTCGATCAACGCCTTCTCCGCATCGTGGCCGTCCTTTAGAGCCGCGCTCTCAATCCGACACATGGCACAACCGATGCCCTTCGTTCGCATCACCAGATTCCATCCACGCCGCTCTTTCGTGCCCAATTGTCAGCCGTTGGATCTCCAAATCCAATGGCCGACATTCTTCGTCAACCTCCAGCCTCCTCCTCGTGCCCACGTTCTCCACTCCGCATGGACCTATCCCCCTTCCTATTATCCCACCGACTTCGACCACCATCTCCACTAACCGAACACTCCACGATGTTCTCCCATCATCCACCATCCTCGCGGCACCTTTGTCAAACCACGGACCCCTCTTCAGTCGCCCCATTTTCTCCTCAAAACCCACGTCGATCAGCACCACAACTGCTACCCACTTTTTTCAAATACGCCGCTCCCTCCTCCATGAGCATTTGTCCACTTGTACGCGGGGCCACACCTAGCATTCCTCCACCTCTCGATGACAGCGAGGAGGTAGGATGGAGCACGATGACGACGCGCACCTCCGGTGAGACACTCCGCCACACACGGCGGAGTTGCGGCGCCCAGCGACCGCCCGAGCTGCGTCGACCGGCTGACGACGTTCAGCGAAGACCCGAGCATCCACCGTGATGCCCAGCCCAAGCCTCTGACCGCCTTCCCAGCTCAGGTAAGCTCTCTTCTTCCTCCTTGTCTTTTTATTCGACTTCTTCTATTTAATTAGGTCTCCCCTGCCGATTTCACCATCCATTAACCTCATTTTAAGCTCCACCATCGTTCCCCCTTTCTCGCACACTCCTCCGACTACCCAATCCCCCCGTCTACGCTGTTGACCACATCCGACCCATCTCCTCCACCATCCACGGCAGAGGAGCCCCGGTTCCCCATCTCCTCCCGCTCGAACAGAACCTCATTCCACCCCATTCACGCACGCAATTTTTTTTGGGCTTCGGCTATGTATTCCTAACACTACAGGTCATCAATCTTCTTCAATGATCGGAGATCACGCCGGAGCCAGCTTCGTCAACTCCGCACTAACTACTCGAGCTCCGACGCACAGATCCAGAAGCTCCTGGACCTCCCCTGAGCCCCCATCTTCTCCGACGTCTATCTAAGGAGCTCTGGGGAGGTCGCCCTCAGCTGATAACAAGCGGCGGAGGAGACGTACCTTCGCCGATCTTCTAAAATCGCCGCCCGCCTTCGACCGAGGGAGACAGCACATGCGTCGTTGGATGTTTCTTCTGGGAACCCATCCAACGGCTCTGATGCAGCCACGCCACCAGCCAGAGCCTCCTTCAGATGCCGTAGGATCGTTGAAGATCGGACGGTTCACGATCACCCACGTGGCGGCGCTAGAGCATCCCCGAGCCTAGCGTCCGAGCCTCCAAGCTTGGATGCTCCCGAGCCTCCCCGAGCCTGCATTGAGCCTCGAACCGCCTGAGCGGACTCGAAGCGACGTCGAGGCTCGGCCGTACTCGACCCTTCACCCGAACCTAGATGGCGCGTGCACAGCACGTGCCATGGGGGTAAATTACACCGAGGCCCACCAGCTTTCTTCAATTTGCAGAAAGGCCCCTGTGCGTGTGGTACTTTTTCAGGGAAGGTCCTTATACTTATTGTATTTTCATTCTAGTCCTTCCCAGGGACTTTTCTGTAATTATCATTTCATGTTTTGTTTCAGTTATGCCCTTGCTTTCTTTTATGCATATCTTGAGCTACGTATGTCCAATTGAGTTGATTTCAGTTTCGTTTTAAAGCTGGTTTGATGGTCTTTCTAATGGCATGCTTAGTTGTTGTTTTGGACACAATGATTTTTATGTATTATTTTATAGCCATGTGTCTATTTGAGCTAGAACTGATGCCTTACTTAAAATTGTTCATGACATCTGCCTCTTTAATTAAACTTAAAATTAACTCTTATTTAATTTTGCTCATCATTTTCACCTAGGGCATATTTTCATTGCATCTCTTGCATAATAAAGTGAAGCTCCACTGATGCACTTCATTGGCTCTTCCAACAAAATAGCCTTAAGCAAGGGTTGAATACAACCATCAGTATAGACCTCCACAGAACCGTTCAAGAGTAAGTATAGCAGTTCCTCCGGGAACCATACTCCAAACAAAGTAACATCATTACTGCAATTAACAAGTCTTTCCAATAAAAACTGGCCATGCAAACAGGGAAACAGTGCTTGACTTCTGTCCACACATCAATGTGGTGTGAACTTCCAGAAATGATAACCAAAGAAAAAGCCGTATATTTTGTTAATCGGTCTCCAGTTTTCTCAAGCCCAAAGTATCAACAGTTCTAAAAAAACTTGAGATAAAATTGATCTCCATCCAATATTCCATCCCACATCATGACAATTTCAGCAAAACAAATGATCCAAAGAGAGAATGATAGCTCCAAACCATGCGGAACGGATCAAACAAAGGAACTTAGTTTGTTTGAGCATTTCAAACTTGATGCGCACAGCCACCAGAAATTTCACCAAAGCTCCAACCAGGCATCTTCCAAGTCCCAACAAAAAGAAGAAATAGAACCATAGAATGGAAGATTCACATTCAAGTGAAGCCAGACTTCACATCCAAGGACACCATATATGAGCAGGCTAATGGCTAATTGCAGAAGCCAAAGTTCTCCTGCATATAGAAAAAATCCTCTATCAGGCTAACCAATAAAATCAAACATTATAAAGATTTATCTAAGTAGTGCCTAAATATGTATAACCTAATAAGATAAAATCTTAAAGAATGTTACTGTTATAATAGTTTCTCAGCTATCATGATCAAATCTTTAAAGAAACACCTTTACATGTGCAACTTTCAAGTGACTGAGATTTAACATGAAATCTGTTTCAAAAAAATGCTATGCACTGGCTACAACATAGTGTGATCCAATAGATAAAAACCTTTAGAAGCTCTGATGCAAAATGATAAACTCAGTGTCACACCAAATTACAATCGACTTAGATAGAAAAAGAGTTTTATTTCGATGGGGTTAAATCAATGTGTTACCTAATATTCAAAACCTTTGTCAACAGGCTGGTTTTGGCAAGTACTGTATAGGGACATGGAGGCTGAGAGTGCTGCTGAAGGCTACTTTCTTCATGTGGCTTTTGCAGAGGAGGCTATCTGCCAAGGAGTTGTGTGCCGAGTAGAGACCAACAATAGATGATACCTGTGTGATCTGTACCTCTGCTGCAGAGTATGTTGACCATTTGTTCTCCAGTTGTCCCTTTACTTAGAAAGCTCAAATTGACGATGGTTTATCCTAGGTGGATGCATCCTCTTTACATAGCTTCTGAAGATAATTCAGGCAAGGATAAGAGGGACATGTAATGCAGGGTTGCATTGAGAAGAGCAGATACGCGCAAGGCCTTCGCAGTTGTGTGGCTTATCTAGCTGGAGAGAAATGATGCTGTGTTCAAAAAACGTAGATATAACAAGGAAAATGTGAATGTGGGTTTGTGTTGGTTGTGTTCCATGTGGGCAAGTGAAGGCATGTATTGAGAGTCTCATGTGTAGCTTGCTGTTCTTCAATGTTTATTGAAGATATCTGAAGGACGGCCACTGCTCTCTTGTAACCATCCTATCGGTTTAAAGATAATGATCAAATGCTATGCACACTTGCCGCAAAGGAGGAATACAAATCCAAGCTCCACGAGGTTGTTGTTCAGGCTTATAAGAATTGCCAACATATTAAGAGCGTCAGACGGATCAAGAGAAATACTAGAAAGGAAACTGTGACTGCAATTGAATCAGGCTACATTGGACGATCTGTTGATGTCGAGCTACTCCTATGCATTAGAGACGCTCAACGATGTAGGTTGTGTCGAGAGATTGGTGGGTTACTTCATGGAGTAGTAGAGGGAGGGCAGGGATGATGTGGTGGAGGAGGGAGGAGAAGGGAGGTTGCCAGCTGGATCGAATGGTCCATGATCAGAGTTGGAAGGTTGATCGATGGGTACTTATCCGAGATCGCGTCAGATGTGAATCTTGAGGTTGAGGGCTTCTGCGCGCTCCCAGCACGTGAGGGTGTTCGATGACGGGCTTTACCATGCTGTCGACGGGGGAAAAGGAGGAGGTTGGTATTGGGGAGGCAGCTATGGGGAGAGGAGGAGATCGGGGTAAGGGAGGTGGTCGAGGTCGAGGAGGCTGTGGGAGAGAAGAGCAGCAACGATGGAAGGTGGGGAGGAGGGGAGCTGGGGAGATGCCATACGTGTTAATAAAATATCATTATTTTATTTTTTTGGTTTCTAATGTCAGCAATTCAATGGCATCTTTGGTAAAAATTTTAAACAAAGAGGGTTATATGGAGCTCATTTTAACGAAATACGGTTAACTTTAATGGGTAAATTGGTGGGAGTTAACCACAGGGTTTGTGGAATAGGGGTTAGTAAATTTACGGGTTGAGGGAGGAATATCTATATTTCAAAAGTCATAGAGGTAATTTAAAAAGATTATAGGGTCTTCCAGGTAATATCCCAAAATAATAAGTATGTATATATAATGTTTTTTTAACTTGGAGGTCTATATGAAAGTGGTAGATGATATACAATTTTTATGTTGAGCAAATTTTTTATTTAACTATATTTACTATTTTATTTTGATTTTACAATATTTATTCTATTTCTTTTTATTTCCAGTGGGTCAGGTGGCTCATTCTGATGGAGCCATGTGCCCAGCTCTTCAATTGTCCCCGCGTGCATCTTGGACCATTGGATCTTTAGATCATATGGTCCTAGCCATTTCATCCCTACTCTATTGTGGTCCGCTTGATTACATCGATCAAGCGGTTCCTATGTCTCCACTCGCACCCCTTTGGTGGCCATTGGATCACCTCATCCAACGGTTATTCTTCATCTTCTTCCTCTAGTGGTTAGCTTGTGAAGAGTTGTGTCTCTTTGCCGACCATCCTTTACCTATTTTCTCCAACCAGCACAAGTGGCATCTCCCCTTGATTTTAGTTCCTCCTTGTTTGCCTCACTTCCCTCTCTCATGCCCTAACTTCCATCTCTAACATCCACATCACGCCCTTCAGCTGCAGGCAGTTGACACCACTCTCTCAACCGCATGTATGTCAAACAAAAACCCATATCGTCCTCCCTTCACTGGTGATCCACCTTTACACACGAGTTTACCATAGCCCTTCTCATCCTCCAGTGACAACGATAGGCTAGATCGGGGGTCACGATGAGGCCACCCTCTAGTGTTTATCCATGAATGATGAGCCATGTACACAACCATGATTGTTGTTGTCGAAGCTTCCTTATTGGCTGCATTAGTCAAGCGAAGACCTGTGGCTTCGTTGAGATTCTAGCCCAAGTAATTTCCTTCATTTACGGTTGTCTTCAACCTTCATGTAATTCTCTTAATTTATTTTATTTTGATTTCTTCAATTTATCTATGCATGTGTACCTATGATCCCACACTCCTGCTGATGTACACCATCACCAGTCCACCAAGATCTCCATCGACACATCCACCTCGCCTCTTCTCTTCTCCATCATCTTCACCGTGTCATTCCTTTCTCCTCTTGCAAGGAGGAGGACCCCAACTAGGGATCCATTTCCAACACCTCATCATCCCTCTATGTTAGACTTATAAGCCATTGGCAACCCATTAATGCAATAGAACTTAATGTATATATCATTAATTTGTCAACATATACACCAGATAAATTGTAAAAAATACTATATAAATAATGTATATTATTTAATTCCAAAATTAAAGAATAAAGGTATAAAAAAAGGAAATGGAACACCATAGGTGATGAGTGACCCTAGACCCCAAGACCCAATCATCATGATGACTTGGTTGATAAGGAATAAAGTAGGGGAAGATACGACAGACGAATTGTACAATCTATATACAAAAACTCTAATTTTTAATTCATCTATAATTACATTTTAGGACCTATTTTATTTTTTATTATTGCGCCTCAAATCAGTATACCTCGTACATGAACATTGTAGATAAAAATACACAAAGAAATACAAAATTGAGTTCATTGAAAAGTAATGCACCATGTGCCAGGGACAGACAAAATAAAAATTCCTAAACTTGTATCTTCTCTATACAATATCAAAATAGATCAAAATTATCTTTAGTTTTATGTAACTTTTAATAAGCTTTTAATGAAGGTGGTTTCATTTAATTTTGAAGTTAAGATGTAAAATTTAGGTTGGGGCTCATAATGTGCAATATACCTATATATATCATTCAATATATGTATTCCTTATATTTTTCAAATTCTTTTATTTTTATAAAATTGTATATATTCTTTGAAACATATATAAATAAATAAAATAAAATAAAACCATCAAAATAAAATTAAAGTAAATATTACACTTCATACATAAGTAAAATATACATGTATATACCTATAATAAATATAATTAATTAAATACACGTGCAAAATCAGAAAAATACAATAAAAATACCTAAGATGTATAAAATTAAATAAAAAATATATAAAATACTTGTATAAAATAATAAAATATGTATTAAAAATTCAAAATAAAAAACCAAAAGATATTTACTTATACATGTATTTTACATGTAAATATTAACTTATAATAAAAAGCTTCATAAAAATAAATAAAAATCATAATAAAATATCACGTAAAATAAGAAACAATTTTCATGTTTTTACCAAAAATAATAAAATCATTTGTTAATTTTTATCGAATTAATAAAATATTTTGGCCTATTCTAGTCAGTCCACATGAACCAACCAGAGGGCTGCCTTTGTTGACCTGGGTCAACTCTTCGACCATGCCACAACCCTATCAGACCGAGAAGACCTTCATCCTTATCCTTCCTTTCTAGACGGATTCAAACACTCACCTCCCGGCTTT